>OZ020247.1:8796264-9232892 GCA_963971285.1 Astropecten irregularis
CTAGAGCCAATATTTGTTTTTGTTTGTGTGTTGTTTTTTTTGGGGGGGGGGAGGGGGCTTAAAGAGCCAAGTTTCTTTCTTTTTTTCTTTTTTTCTTTTTTTAGGGGGGGGGTCTTACAATTTGGCTTCTGTATGCATTGCTAAGAGGCTGAGAGTTGCCTGCCTCGTATCACTCATGATCGTCAAAGAGGCTTCAAAGGCAGGTCGCTTTATTGGTGAAAATATTCGAACCATGTATGATTTACTGAATATTGCAGAGACTAACGATATTCCCGGTGTATTCCTTTCAGTGGACTTCGAAAAAGCTTTTGACTCGGTCTCTCACGATTTTATCTTTAAGTGCTCGATAAATTAAATTTTGGTCCAATCATAAAAAAAGTGGATTCACGTGTTTTATAATCAAACTTCCTCCTCAGTGTTGATCAATGGTTTTCTTTCAGAATCTGTTCATGTTCAGAGAGGTTGTAGACAAGGTGATGGGCTGAGCCCGTATTTATTTATTTTATGTGCGGAGATTCTTACTATGATGTTATGTAATGACCAGAATGTTCATGGTATTGTTGTGGGCGATACTGAATTTCGATTATCGCAGTTCGCCGATGACATGGTACTATTTTTAGACGGCACAGCAGGATCATTGTATGGGGCTTTTCGAGTACTAGATCAGTTTGCTAAAAAGTATGGGTTGAAGGTAAATGTTGATAAAACAAATACGGTATGCATTGGAACTACAACAACGTCATCTTAGCGTTGCGTAAGCAGATTGTCCAGTGGCCCAAAAGAAACTTAACAGTTCTTGTTCGAATTGAAGAAAAGGCAATAAATGTTCTTCCCAGAAAAAAAAAACATTTCACAGCTAATTTACCTAAAACTTTGAGGGTCTGAAGATGGTGCTGGTAGAAATATACTGTTAAATATTTCCGCCTGAAATGGTGTATTTATTGACAAATTAGTAAAACAAAAACCGAAAACAGTTTTAATCTCGGGGTAAGATCAAAACAATTCTAAATTTTTTATAGGAAAAAATGAGTCGGATTTTCGCTGTTTTCTCGTGACTCAGATGTCCGACGGATCTTATATTTTCACAGTTGTGAATATTTTATGTACATGTTTGATTCGACATAATGTGAGTGCTGTTCTGTGACCATATGTGTCGATTTCTTTTCATGGGGGGGGGGATGATTGGTGATTTGTGTGTCCTGCGCGAGGGAGCGAAATGACCGAACCGGGGTTAGGCCGTGGGAGGTGGTATACCCCCTCCCAAACCAGGGACTTTTTAATCAAAACAGAGTCAAAAAGTCGCATTTTAGAGCATTTAAAAACAATATTCAGACGAATTAAACATACAGGTGTAGTATAAATTCCCTGCGAAGACTAAAACAACAACAAGGATCATATAATATTTCTATACAATAAACTTGAATGACATTCAACCTCGAAATATAGGGGTGATGATAATACACGCCATCCCCCCACCTCAAATTTTGGGGGGATATATCCCCCATCCCCCGGGATCGACACCCATGTCTGTTACCTTTACAAATCAGGTATTATACCTTTAAATAATATGATACCACTCAGACAGTCCGATGATCAATTTTGATACAAGACATTAAAACCATAGCTCCATGACAGTTGCTTGTGCGTGTTGCTTGCTTGGTTGCTCAGCTGCTTGTTCCTTGTTCCTATTCGGTAAAGAAACATGATATGTATTGCATACTTTTTTTGGAGTGTGTGATGTTCTGAGTATAGCTCGATGTTCTGAACTGTTTGCTCTGTGTGTCAAAACGAATGGATATAAACCAAAACATGAATCAGTAAATATGTTGTCGTATTGTAATATAGTGGTCTTCAGTTTTTTCTTAATTTGCACAGAAAAGCCGAGGACGAATCGCAACGTTCATGATTGTGTGCGACTGAACAGAGAGACTAACTAGTAAAGGTAGTATCATACTTTGGTAAGAAACCAAAAACAGATATGTTCACAGATTTACGTATAACTTACAGGGTATGAAGATGGTGGTGGTAGAGACGTACCATTAATTTATGTTTCCGTCTGAAAAGGTGTATTTATCCATAAATTAGTAAAACAAGGACTGAAAATCGTTTTGACCTTTCAAACGATCAAAAATAAAAGAGAAAAGACCGTTAAAAA
Source organism: Astropecten irregularis (assembly GCA_963971285.1). Taxonomy (NCBI): domain Eukaryota; kingdom Metazoa; phylum Echinodermata; class Asteroidea; order Paxillosida; family Astropectinidae; genus Astropecten; species Astropecten irregularis. The sequence continues at coordinate 8,798,420 of OZ020247.1, forward strand.
ATATTGTGGCTGTTTTTCACTGTTTTATCAAAAAGTGGGCACCGTATGGGACAGAAATTTTCACAGATGACTGTTACTGTATTTGTCTTGATATTGCCCATGAATACCCTTGATAAAAAACAAAATATAATATAATTACCTTTAAGCAAGCCGTTAGCTAAAAAAAACATTATGAGTAATGGTGAGCCGATTATTACGATGTAAACTAATTGCAACGTATACAAGGCACCGAGGAGGCTGTAGAGTATGGACTTTACATGACACACTCACCAACCAAATTGCCCTAGCACTTTGCTGAAGACAGTTTGAAGTTGTTCATTCATCACCCACCGCGAATGTCATTGTCACTATATCATGTTTATTTAGATTCCTCCCACACACGAGGGTTAAACGCGTTTCACACGACTTGATCTCCGTTTAACTTGCAACCTTAAGAGGCTTACTGTCAATGCCCTGACAATGATATCAATCTACAAGTCCAAGGATAACCTAAAATTTGCATTTTATTCACTGGAACGAAACGTGCTGCGCACGATCCCACTCAAGGGAACTGATGCATATCAACTGATGATATTAAGCGAATTGTCAGTGTGGGGTAGCATCGGTGATGCAACATATAGAATGACTTTACTCCCCTTAATTACTTAACATGGCGATCGCAGCAAGCTTCCTTGTTTGTGTGAGTTGTTCTTTCTATTGTAGATATAAGGCATTTTAAAGGTAATATCATACTTTGATCTTTATCAAAGAAATACAGATTCATGGGCACAAATATCAAGACAGATACAGTAAGAGTCATCTGTGAAAATGTCAGTCCCATACGTTGCCCACTTTTTGAGAAAACTGTGAAAAACAGCCACAGTATTTTCTTAAGTCTTTTCTCGTTTATTGTTGATCTTTTAAATGATCAAAAAGATTTTCGGTCGTTGTTTACTAATTCTGGATAAATACAACATTTCAGGCGGGAAAAATGTTAACGGTATGTTTCTACCACCACCACCATCTTCATACCCTGTAAGTTATACGTAAATCTGTGAACATTTCTGTTTTGGATTCTTACCCAAGTATGATACTACCTTAATGTGTTTCTCAGCTCAACAGTCTGATGATAGTTCGAAAATTCCCTCAGTAAAACCTAGGATCGAATGCCATTAAAACATTTTACATTCTACATGTTCTTTCCCATAGATGTGTTTCATATCCATAAGCACTTGGTGTACATGTACTTATCCCTGGCTTGGCTAGATCCTGGAATCGGCTTCACGTTTAATTCACAGTGTTCGGAGTCTTAAGCAAGCACCAGACTATTCACTGCGAAGGCATAGTCAGATTTAATATCTCGCCTCAGTTTGAATTGCACCATCGTGTTCAGCAGTTCCCATTGGATTGTGTGTAGTCCTAGCCGTATAAAGTCTCTTCCATTGTGGACTTAAGCCAGCTATATGGTGTTGCAGTTTTGCATTTTACGTCCGTTTCCCGTCCGTTGTTTTAAGCATTGTCTATCTGACACATAGACCAATGGCGACATTGCCACAAAAGGGGACTGTAACATTTAGTTAACACCTTTGTATGATTCGTTGTTTTGCTGACTACATAATCATATATAGGCCTGTTTGTTTTAATGAGACTATTCATCTCAGTATCATTTTGAAACAAATTTCTTAATTTCTACACCCAGAATGACAAACGACTACAATGCGTAGGCCTGTAGCTGCCCACATAAAACAGACCGTAACTAAGAGAGCTTGAATCAAATTACCAATTTGCACAATTGGTTTTTCGTCCGAAAGATAAAAGAGAAACATTTCAATAATGAATTTGTATCTAAACACTTCACTGGACTGTGCATATTATAAATCTGTCACGTTTGTTTTTGTTAAAACTCCTTTTCCAAGAGGGCCTGTATAGTCTACACCGAATAATAACGTCGTGGGGTAATCGTTCACTTGCTATAAATGAGTTGAATCGGACACAGACAAAGCTGCGCTGGCTTGTCAGTAGACATTTTAAAAAACATCGACGGCAATCACTTAATGAAAGTAATGTTTAACTTGCGTGCCTGTCAAATGTCCACAATATGTCCAAAATGGCCACAATTACACCGTAAGCGCTTGGTTAATCGTTAATAGCCCTCGTATAAAGAAAATCGTGTTGTATGGTTACAGTGTCACTTTGGAATTCATGTTGCCTATGAGAAATCAGTATTTAAATTGGTCTATGTCTCCGCGCGCTGAGTTTCTGGCTACAACAGGGCGACAAATTCATTTAAATGGTGAAGCGTTAAATTGCTAGATTGTTATTAGGTTTTCACAAAAGATAAAATGTTTTTTAAGGGAGTGACTCAACTTTGGTATCGTGGAAACCAGTGATGTTCGCAGGTTTAGCTAGCACGGCAGTGTCATAAATTGACACGAAATGCTATATTTTTGGCAAAATGCAGATTGGGGAATACACAAGATCTAATATGAAAGCATCAAGCACAATCTGTTATAAGCAGACACCAAGCACAATCTGTTATAAGTAGAAACATACCGTTAAAATTCCGCCTGAAATGGTGTATTTATACCAGAAATTAGTAAAACAACGAGCGAAAATCTGTTTGATCTTTTAAGAAATCAAAAAATTAAAAAGGAAAAGACTTAAGAAATACTGCGGCCGTTTTTCACTGTTTTCTCAAAAAGTGGGCACCGTATAATGGGACTGAAATGTTCACAGATGACTGTTACTGTATCTGTCTTAATATTTTTGCCACGGTTTTGATCTCGGGGTAAGATCAAAAACATTCTTTATGTTTTACAAAAAAATGAGTCGGGTTTTCGTTATTTTCTTGGGACCCGGATGTCCGATTGAGCTGAAATTGTCACAGGTGTATCATTTCATGTATTGATCAGACAAAGTGTAAGTGCTGTTCTGTGACCATTACCAATCATGTATTATACCTTTAAATTTTTCGTCATGATTCAATCGAGCTGTCACAGGTGTCTTGTGTCATATAAATGTGTACCACATATTTCAACCTGTTCAAAATCACCGTGCGATTGCCAGGTAAAGATTCATCTATTCCAAACAATTTTCATCCCGTCCTGAAAAATTGCAGCTTATTTTGTTTACACTCTATTGGGAAACAAAATGGAAGATGCATCCTACATGTGCATTTTTTATGCTGCATCACAGGTTCACGCAATATAAGCAATTTTCCCTAAAGTCCTATTAAGAAACAGGTCAATCGAAAAGAATGCACAATACAACTATCGTTAATTTGTCACTGTAACAGCCTTAAATGCTAGTCAGCCATAACAAACACGGTGAAATGATTGATGAGGAATTGGATCTAAGAGAATAATATTGTTTTGTATTTAATTCATGTATTTAACTTATTTATTTACCCAAGGTAATGTTCAAGAGTTACTAAAAGCATTTATGGTTTGAGTCGGCAAAACAATGCACCCTACTATAAGCTACGGACATTGCATACAGACTCGGACGTCTACAGTACAGTATTGAAGGTACCTGCATTGTGAGACAGCTGCCTTCAAGCTCAATCTTGCTACGTTTCCAACATTTCATAGAGAGGCTATTCCGTATAGCGGTGAATTGAAAAAGAATAGGCATAGGCTTACTGTATTTGTTTCTCTGCCATTTTTACACGGGATATTTCTACAGATCCTCTTCACTTGCTGAATATGCACAAGTATGTGAATAGCAATTTCGGAAAAAGAAAAAAATAATAACGGTTATGAGCTTATTTGTTTCTTTCATGATTTCTTTTGTACTACTGATGATGTCAAGTCTTAAAATATATTTATAAAACAAATACGAACCTTGAAAAGTATGATTTTTTTGGGGGGGAGGAAACATTGAAACATTAATGTGCATCTTCCTATATCTATAGAACTGTTAAAACCACTTCTATTGTTGGAGCAATGTATACAACATCATTGTGTCTTTATCGCTATCACTGTATAGATTAACTGTCACTTACCTCAAGAACGCTAGTAGAACTGCATCATTTGGAGTCCAGGTACCCCCAAGTACCGTATCGGGTCAACCTTGTTCAGCTCCAGCAAAACGTGTTGGATACCAAAAACGCACAAACTTGTGTCACACATAATTCCACATGTTGTAGTTCGATATCGGCATTTTAGGGCGTACTGCGTCGGCCCTTGTTTTGGCGAACTGACAACTTTGCCGCATCACAACATATAGGCTATAGCCGAGTGCACATACCTCGTTTCCGTAACTTCTATAGGCCCAAAACACACACACACCCACACGCTAACAAGAAAACATCAGCACAGCGTATCCACCACACACACTATTCAACATGCAACGGACACAGCTATGCTGCTAACCAATGAATGACATTTCAGCAGCTTGTTGTGGAATGGAGCCGATTGTCAGTCTTAGAAAGGTGAACGCACGGTATATTATTGTGTGTCACCTGGCCATTGGTCATCGGACTGCCTGTAGGCCCTGTACACAAGACTTGACAACAAATGAATTTTGAGCCTTCCTTGGTGGTTGTCGGCAACCAACTAAACGCTACAGTACGGGGGCCTTATTCACAAAGCACCCGCGTAAAATATTGCTTTGCGGCAACCCGTATAAGTGAAAGGTGTGTAAGATTTTTGTTTAAGTGATATTCATAAAACACCCCTAGAGTTCAGTCGTAGCGGACCCTCTTTCTGTGGGCACCCGCAAGTGAAAGAGCGGCGATCAGTGTGACCAAAGTATAGTGATTATTCAATATAAAGCCCCTTTCCCACCGGGCCTTTGTAGAGTTGCGTGGTGTTGCGTATCGTGTACGCCGAAATAAGGCTGCGTACTCTAGGTGAGCCTGCGTAGATGTGTGTAGTGAGATGACGTATGGTTGCGTAGGAAGCTGAACTCAAGAGAGCTGCCCGCAAAGCCAGGGACAAGTCCGCCGCACCATGATATGATTGGCGTACAGGCGCGTAGAATTGCGTATATCAGACGTAGGGTAACGTCCTATTGCGTAGGCATGGCGCACAGTAGCGTAGTGTTTCGTACACTTGCGCGCAAACTGCGTACTTCCGGTGTCCAGTGCTCTACGGCAAGAGTTCGCTAAAAAATTAAACATGTTAAATTTTTTGCGTACATGTCGGGTACTCCTTCTGCGTACTTCTCGTATTGTTACGTAAGCCAGCGCATAGGAACAGCGTAGGGCAGCGTACTCGCTACGCAACGCTACGCAACTGTACGTAAGGCCCGGGGTGAAAGGGGCTTAAGAACGACATAATGTACTGTGCATGGCGTAGTTATGCACATGTACTGAAATGCATACTGAGTGACAATTATAATGGGTGTCGATCCGGGGGGGGGGGGGGTATTTGAGGATGGGGGGGATATATCCCCCAATATTTGAGGTGGGGGATGGCGTGTATTATATTACCCCCCCCCCCCCCCCTGCAGGCTTATACAAAAATCCAACCTTATTCTTTGCGCCACTACACATCTGATCTATTTCACCGAGACACACATTTCCCTTCAAATTAAGTTACAAATGCATAACACATCTTAAAAGTAACCGCTACCCCATCAATATCTACCACATGCACCCCCGCATTATTCGAAATCCATGAAGTTATATTTTCCAGCTACATAACTCATGCATAGCTCGACCAGTATCGACTCAATGTCAAAATCGTTATTTCTTACATAGTCGTGTATGACAAAAACACAAAACTAGATTTCTAATTAACCCATTTGTCTTTGTTTGAAAATGTATTATCGAAAATCCCAAAGGCAATGGTGCAGAAATGTACCAATTGATAATGTTTTGCGGGAAAAGATACCCGGGTACTATTTTTGAGCAATATGCTTCGTTTGCTTCTGTGTATTAAGTGTACTTTTTATACAATTTTTTTTTTCGCAGGAAATCAAAGGAATCCGAAGCTTTTTTTTTTATATGTGCATTGTTAATTTTGCAAATTAGGCTTGTATTGCCCTTCACCGACGTGGATGAGTACTGTATACTCCGTGCTGTGAGAGCACGTGAAAAAAAAATCACATGTTGGCTCATGTGGAATTCGAACCCACGACCTCCTGCTTACAAGTGCATATGCCATACCGCTAGGCCACCTGGCTAGCTGGGGTCAGCGGGGTGAATAATTCACCTCTAATTTGCATATTATCTTTTTCCCGACCAAATCATTTAATATTCATCATTGCTAATTTTGATACTGATAAAAAGTACAGTTCAGCGATTACAATAGCATTTATAGGAAACAAATAAGCATTTCAAGAAACCGAAATAGCGATTTGAGGATTAATGAATAAAACAAAAACACATTCCAAAATATGACTACTCCGCTTAAATGTAATATCATCATTTGGTTTTTGTCAAAGAAATTCAGATTCATGGGCAAAAATATCAAGAAAAATACAGTAATAAAGTATACACTAAGTCATCTGTCATTGAAATTCCCAGTCCCATACGGTGTCAGCTTTTTGAGAAAACAGTGAAAAACGCCCACGGAATGTATTACATTTTTTCACCGTTTTAATCTTGTTAAGATCAAAAATATTTTCGGTCGTTGCTTTTATTAATTTCTTGATAAATACAGCGTTTCAGGCGGAAGAAAACAGTATGTTTATACCACCACCATCTTCATACCCTGTACGTTATACGTAAATCTGTGAACAGTTCTGTTTCGGTTTCAAACCAAAGTATGATACTACCTTTAAAAAAAATTGAGCGTTCTAAATATATTTAAGACGAACAAAATCCTATATCTCTCACAAGCACTATTTTTTCATCTTATCGTAAAGACGTATTTGCATGTATTGTAAATGATACATGTTTTTTTATTTCAATCACTATTCTTTTGTATAAAGCAGTTCCCATGTCAGTCTTTTGAAGTTTTTTAATTAAGGCCTCAGCATTGTGGCATACATTGTTACCTAATAACACACAGCATATACACTGTATAGTATTTCGCTGATGTACACGTTCATGTCCGACTGTTCGCATTTTTGATGATGTATTTTGTGATTGGATTCGCCCCATTCACATTTTCTTTCATTTAGAAAAGATGCCTTCTGAGGTAAACAAGAGAGAAAGTTTGCGTAGTATCTGAGTTGGGTTTTAACGGGATTGCATACGTTTGGTAATTTGAGCCTACTGTTTGTTTCAAACCAATATAATTGTATATATATACCATGAAACTAACCTGTGAAAGTTTCAATTCAAAAGGTGGTAGCGTTTTTGAGATTTTGGCGACAAACTAGAGCGGTTATTTCACGCCAGAGAACAGTTAGTCAATAGCTGAGAAGCGTTACGGCCATAACGCTTCTCAGATTCATAATTTTTGGAGATAAAAAGTGACATATTTTTCCATAACCGCGGTACTTCGAATTGAACGTTTCTCAATATGCATTATACTATCCAAAGCAGCTGTACTTCTCACCAAGTAAGTTTCTATTGCCATAAATTTTCAGAGTCATTACCAAACGTATGCAATGCCTTTAAAGATAATGAATGAATTGTTTGCATTGTTGTATCAAATTGGCTTTTGTGTGGTATAGTGATGTTTTAGCGGTGAAACGGTCATAAGAGTTTATTTTCGGGATGTCATTAACAAAACATTGTCTTGTAATTTGAAGGTACACATGCAATACATGAGGGGTAAAGGTCACTGAACAGCACTTGCACTTTGTCTAGTCCAGCATGTACATGAAATAATAAGCCAGCCTGTGAAAGTTTGAGCTCAATCAGACATCTTAGTCACAAGAAAATAGCGAAAGCCAGACTCAATTTTTCCTATGAAATATAAAGAATGGTTTTGATTTTACCCCGAGATCAACTTTTTTTTCAGTCTTTGTTTTACTCATTTCTGGATAAATACGGAAATATCTTAAAGGTATATTTCTATCAGCACCATCTTCATACCACTGAAAGTTTTAGGTAAATCTGTGAACATTTCTGTTTGAGTATGTTACCAATCCTGTACTGTACCTTTAATGGCTAGATGTCACTATGCCTGCTGAGTATATTGCATTATAGCATAAGCTAATTGGACATGGCGGATTACATTGTCAATTTGTGTGTAGCATTCGTATTCCGAGAGACGTATAACGCGTTCACCATTGTTCAAGTCAATTGGTTTTGTGATGATGCCACTTGGCAAGGCTGCACAAAGCCGCTCTGTACATTAATGCCCTATCATAGAAATCTATGTTTAGCTATTCTTTATAAGGGCCCAATATATTACTTATATTGTTGGCAAGATTGTCAATTAGTCGTGGCGTCATATAATTTATGTGTACGTACTTCAGTATGCGACGGTACTGGTCAAGGTGAACATAGCAATTTCAAGTGACCACCGTCCCTACATATACTCTTTTGTGGACCGTTTATTATAAATTAATCAATCATAAATTAATCAATCACCTGAACACAAATACACCAACGGCTCGTTACTTTACCCATGGCTGATTGCACCTTAAGCTTTACTAATTAATAGAGGTATTATCCGTCCTTGCAGGAAATGCAAATGGGGTGCCGTGCACTCTCCTATAGACCTATAGACTGTTCAAGAGTTTACCGTTGGAAACTGATGAGGCTACTGATGCCAGATATGCATGACGCTGACGGGTGCTTATTATACAGTAGTTAATAGCCTGGGGTCGATTCAGAAGCGTACATGAGGGGGGGGGGGGGTCACCCAAGGTTTTCATTCTTTATATGTGTGTATCTATATGTATTTGTGCACAAACGTATATGGAAGTACGACCCAGCTACATGATCATATAGGACTTAGGATGCATTGCAGCCCCACGTTGGGTTATCCTTCGTAACTCGAGTTACGATCGATCGTATAGGGCTTCGTAACACATTTTTGTTACCGACACCCACGTGTTCGAGTACTCGTACTCGAACTCGAGTACAACTCGAGTACCACTAAGTACTTGGCCCATACTCGGTCATACGTACTCGAAAAAACAACTACTCGGTGCGTACTCGTAATTTCGTACTCGGACTCGTCTCCGAACTCGACAAATTGTACTCGGTGAACTTGATCCCAGTAGGAATACTCGAAATTAAACTCAGATTGTTTTTTAAATATTGATTTTCCGATACTAAACCTATAAATGTCATGATGAATGTATTGCGTTATCTACTCTATGTAGCGCATGCAGTATCCCGTGTGCACATTTTTGTATCGTTCTATTCCTATGGAACACTAAAGAAATACCAGCGAAATAAATTACAACCTTCTTTCCATGCGCTGGATTTGCATTCATCACACGCTGTATTTCTAAACTATATAACAGGGCGAGGAAACATCGTATAGGTTGTGCACATGTACACAAACATGTCAAATTCGACTGTAATGGGCGCATGGCGCAATGTTTTAGTTTAAAAATGTACTTGGGATGTACTCGATGTCTTTGTACTCGAACTTGGCCTGTACTCGGACTCTGAAACTCGAACTCATTTTTTTGGCCCATGCAGGACTCGATTAAAAATTTCTCGCACTCGGCCCGTACTCTTCACTGTGTTTATATACTCGAAAAACTCGGTACTCGACTAGCTACAACACTGCCGACATCGTCATTCACATTATGCAATATTTCCTTTGATTTCTTGTTTTCTTGATCTTTGTTCTGTTTTGTGTAAGGTGTATATAGCTGATGCGAGTCTTGACTATCATTGCGCATGACCTGTCACGTGGCTTCATTCTCCTTAATATATATGCTATATATCTGTTTCCCTATTGTTTTAATTCCACAACCAAAAACTTTGTTTGAAATAAATCAATAGAAAATAAAAATTATTTTGGCATGATTGGGACTAATTGGGTTTATAAATAATTCTACTCTGGAGATTTTCCTAGTCTTCAGGTTTGGGGAACTGACGCAAGTCAGTTTCCAATTACGAAACCACTGAGAGAGTTCCCATACGTTGTTATTATCAAGCATTTTATCACTTTTGAACCAATTTAAATTCTATTATCATCAAATAACCACAAGGGAAACTGACTGAATTTTAAAGTCATTGAAAAGTAAATAAAGAAAAATTACCGGAGTGGGATTCGAACCGGCGACCTCCTGCATACCGTACAGGCGCTCTGCCAACTGAGCCATCCAGCCCTGAGTTAGTGGCGACCCCAATAGTCAATTATCTTTGTTCGTATGGCAGTCATCAGAAGCCATGAAACCACGCACAGACCGCCACACCCCAAGGATCGTTTCAATGATACACGCAGCAATGTTGCAACCTGGGAACGGCACATGTGGGATCACTCAAAGAGGATACAGCTTTTAAATAATACAATCATCAAATAACCACAAGGGAAACTGAAGTTCTGAATTTAAATTCTATTGAATCGCATCCCTCGCACTTACTCATTTGGATTCCAATAGGCCAGTTGGCCTGTCAGTTGACAGCCTCCGTATTAGTGCTCGCCACTGGGTCCTATCCTGTGCCATGGATTTCACTTTGTTGAAAACTTTCTCCTGTCTTTGAGTTATCTCCTTCAAATTCCTTGATTTGGTCTTTCTCTTTCTTGGTCGCATCCTATGTACAGAAAGTCAATAGTCATTTCCCCCAAGTGAGGTTTGCCGCGTGGAAACGTAAGCTGGATTCACACAAATAGGAAAATTACCGCTAGCACAGTTGAAGACATCAGTCTTGAATGTATGTGTATTGTAGACTGCAGAATGGCTACAAAACACACAGCTATTTCGATTCCCATTTAGCTTTCGATCATTTTATTTACCGAATTCTCTATATTTTCGGATCGACGTCTTTGAACACATGTTATACTGTTTGTTCCACAAACACCTGCATGTCCATGTAGGTCGGTCGGCTTCATGTGATGGGATTTAGAGGAGGAAAATGATAAGGTTCCAACCTGAAGTTTGAATGGACGAATGACGTGTAGCCCAGTAAACATGGCTTAACTAGTCCGCGAACTCATTCATGTTTGTATAGCCTCATTTGTGGTGTATAAGGTTGAGAGCTCTGGATGTGGGGTCTTGTAAAACCCGATTGACAAGCTGCCATAGGAGTTTTTATAGTTGAGGGCCAATTGTGGACGAAATCAGGCCCTTAAACGCATTTTCCCCGCCAATTTTGCGGTTCAAGGTTTTGTTTCGTACAGTTTCTTTGTTTTGTAGTGATTTGTTTTCTGTGACTTCAATCCATTTGCATTGAATTTTCACTTAACATGAACAATGTTTTGGATCATTTCTGACTGTTGTTTAATATATTGTTCAAATTGGCTATTTTCAAGGGAGACCGATTGAAAATGATTTACTGGTCAAGCCATTACTTTCAAAGTTTATATATAGATTTGATCCAACTTATTGTTTTTCATGATTGTGTTCACACTCACTGGAAACTGGATTGCACCACACCTTAACATTTTGCTTCGTTTCCAGCGCGGCTCACCCAGGCAGTGTACATATTTTAAATACATTTAGTAGTATTTTCAATGCGAATCCCATTTGCGCCTTTACGAATTGGTGAGAAGAAATGGAAAGTAAATGCATGTTCATTCGGGCAACACACACATACTACATCACTACGAGAATGATATTGCTAAGTGAAAACAAACAGTCCCTGAACTCTAATGAAAGTACAATAAATGTGAGAGCGAAATTATACCTTTCTGTTCTAATACAGGAGACGAAAAATTGTAAAAGGACAAACAGTGGCACTGATTTCCCCAATGACATGAATTTGTGTCGGGCCGTGGATCAAATCTCTATCTTATTTTGTTTGCCAGTATCAGGTACACCAAGCGATAAACCTTATCTGTTCAAAATGAAATTAATAATTCGCTGTTGTGCCTATCATCATCTCAGTACATTCTGGGAATTTGACTTCACCGATATTGGAATATACACCGACTATTAAATCTAGGTCGTTTACCTTAAAGGTAGTATCATACTTTGGTAGGAAACCAAACCAGAAATGTTCACAGATGTACGTATAACTTACAGGGTATGAAGATGGTGATGATAGAAACATACAGTTAACGCCTGAAATGAATCATTTATCCAAAAAATAATAAAAGAACGACCGAAAATCTGTTTGATCTTTTAAAGATCAAAAATAAACGAGAAAGGAATGTGGCTGTTTTTAACTGTTTTCTCATAAAGTTGGCACTGTATGGGACTGAAATTTTCTTAGATGACTGTTACTTTTTCTGTCTTGATATTTTTGCCCATGAATCTGTTATATCTTTGATAAAAACCGAAGTATGATATTACATTTAAGTTGAACGGCCTATGGCTTACTTCTATTCTTTGTTTTCCGTTCTCTTTTCTTTCTCTTTCAATATAAGAGACTTTTAGGTCTTTTTGTGGATGTTGAGTTTTATCGTTTGGGACAGTAGACGCGATTTAATTGATACAAAAGTTGTCAAATTACAATTTTATTCCAGTTTATTACACATTTCCACAGTTATTCCTCAGGAATTTCGAATATAATGCGATTCATTCAAAGTAGAAATAATGCTTGTAAGAATATTGAAAGGGGAAAATGTAGGTCTGGAATAACTAAACTGCACTTTTCTTCTTGATGGCTCACCCGTATTCATACTCCTGTAACTAATTCAGTTATTAAGTGAAAGAGTGCGTTTAAAAGAATCGCGTGTTAATTTTCGTAAATTTTCTTTTTGTTCCTTGGCTCCCCGGAAGAATAGGGAAAACATTCGAGATTTGAAGTACATTCATGGAATGAAGACGCACTTGTACATAAACGTGGAAAGTCACAATCACTTTAATATGGGTGAAGATCTTACACGGATGATGTGATACGAATGTATTATTAATTGGATTTAACTGTTGTGCGAAATTTGGGATATTTCATTAGGAGGTTAGGCAAGGAACTCCGATTGCTAAATCGGTTCATGATCAGAAGGACTCTGTGTGTTACATGACTGCATCCCTTGTTATTCCACCCCTTTTTATTTCATTCCGACAGCTCATGTGTCCTTCAAAATGAAATACTTGTAGATATCATGCGCGAAAACATCGGATAGTACATGATGTGAGGCCCATGAGTCTGGCTCACGTCAAATGAGTGGACGATTACCAGGTCTCGGTGGTTCATTAAGGCAATTGCAAACTGAACAAAACGAAACAAGGAACGGAACGGAACGGTAAATGATCGGTGCAGAACGGACTATCGTACGGCACGGAGCGGCCTACAACACGGAAAGGAACGAAACGGGTCTAAACAAAACAAAGCAGATAGGAATGGAGCTGTACAGAACGGAGGGGAGCGAAACGGATTACTAAACAAAACGGACTACAGAACGGAACGGAACGGAATTCGGTACGGAGTGGTGCAAAACAGACAAACGGTACGGAACGGAGAAGAACGGAATGGACTGCGGAACGGAACGGACTACAGAACGGAACGGAATACGGAACGGAACAGAATGGACTTCGGTACTGAACGATGTTGAACGGACAACGGTACGGAATGAAAAGGATCGGCATTAATCAGAGGTCACCACAACAAAATGACGTGCGCTGCCGCTTAGTGCTAAAACCCACAACACTCCAAAGCAATACGAAAACCCATAATAAGTTTCAATCCAGTCTGTCATGTTTGTAAGTAATTCCATAAGAAACTTTGCCTTCATGAATATCAAAACACCAATTTGAAGAATTGATTTTCACAAAACCGACTTACCTTCAATTTCATTAAAAAAACCCACTTCCGGGGCCCAACTTTCATGGCCACAACATGTGTCTTCTCTCATCTGAAGTACATTACCCACGTAGGTTATGATAGTGTGTACGAAATACATATGTAGATTATTTGCATTGATCCCCAAATGTTATTTTTCATAACTTAAAGTATTTATGATAATTATCAGTAAGACCCATCAATTTATGCCCAAGTCTGGCGCATTACTGCGGAAATCGTCCGTTTTGGTAAATAGCGCCACCATGCGGTGCAGTGCTGAATGTCTGAATCGTTATTCACGATTAAAGGACGAGCCTGCACCGACAAGAAGCATGGGCGCCCTCTGTAGGTTTGTAACGAATGGACATATTTATTTATTTTATTTATTTCTAATATTTATCCAGGGTAACCCATTCACACAAAGGTGGTCTTCCATAGGGCCCTGACATACATACATTAATAAAAATCATTAATACAATCAGACAATGTAAAACATTTATAAGAAACAAATTAAAACAAAAATACAATCACTAAAAATCGGGATAAAAGAAGCAAACAACCACCAAATGCTTGACATAAAAGACATTTAAAGAATATTAAAAGGAAATAGATAATAAAGACATAAATATAAAAACTGGATTATCAGGGAATTAAGACATATAAAGCCTTTAAAAGACCTTAAAACTAAGCATAGATAAAAGATAGATATATTATGGGGTGTTTACGGAACGGCGGCTCAGGCTATTGCTACGGCTCAGGCTCAGGCTCAGGCTCAGGCTCAGGCTCAGGCTCAGGCTCAGGCTCAGGCTCAGGCTCAGGCTCAGTTTCAGGCTCAGGCTCAGGCTCAGGCTCAGGCTCAGGCTCAGGCTCAGGCTCAGGCTCAGGCTCAGGCTCAGGCTCAGGCTCAGGCTCAGGCTCAGGCTCAGGCTCAGGCTCAGGCTCAGGCTCAGGCTCAAGCTCAGGCTCAGGCTCAGGCTCAGGCTCAGGCTCAGGCTCAGGCTCAGACTCAGGCTCAGGCTCAGGCTCCAGCTTTGACATCCATATGCTGAAAATATAGGTTGTGGTTTTTCATTGAAGCTGAAGCTCTGTTTTCCTTTTCAAACCAGAGAATCTACTTAGAACCGCAGCCAAAAGCCTCTATTTCGATACCCAATATTTCAGAATGGATTCATGAAAATGTAGCCTGAGCCTTATAGTCCATAGTCATTTGCCTTGTTTGTGCAATTCGTTTTCATTTTTCCCCTGCTCAACTTCCGTTTTGGCAAAGATGATCTCCTCGACTTCATGACCGAGGATGTCAGGCGAAGAAGGAAGAGACTCATGTTACATTCATGTGTGACAATACATAGCCTAAACTTTCAAAGCTCAGATACATTATGAGTGACATGGCATCAGCCCGGGGCCCGATTTCACTAAAGTCGTATTTTGCGATCATCGCTGTCACACTTGATATGAGATGGCTACTTTACGATCGATTCTCCGTTTAGCGATGGATTTGGGCTTTAGCGATGATCGCAATGCGTTAGTGAAATCGGCCATGGGGTCGATTTCACCAAACTCATCGTAACTTACTATCAATATCGTCGGACTTGTGATGCATTGTAGCCGTACATAGGATGCGATGGGTTATCCTTCATAACTCGAGTTACGATCGATCGTAGGACTTCATGAAATCGACCCCTTCACAGTTGTGTATGCTAGATTCACTCCTATACAGGGTGTCCCCCCAAAAAAAACGCAACACTTGTGTCGAGAACTATTACATAAAAGATCAACTGTTTATCACTTCAAGATTCAGACATGTGATACAACTATATGTCTTGGCTTTCACCATGTAGAATTTGAGCAAAATTTGACTAAAATTGAGTGAAAAAACTAAGACTGAATTACCCAACCTCAAAACCCGATTTTCATCTTTCTTGTATACACATTATGTGTGTATTGGCCACTATGCGTGTTATCCGTGCAAATTTGTTCTTCAAGGAGTACTCTTTCAATTGGTCATATTTTTGCCAATTTCAGACCCAATACTTATGCTAAATTTCTTCATGGTGATAGCCAAGACATGGCTGTATCACATATCTTAATCTTGAAGTGATGAACAGTTTAATTTTTAACATAATGGGTCCCAACATTGTGTTGCGTTTTTTCTGGGACAGGGTGTACATGGAAGGCCTTTTACGCAACTCGAGTCAAACCTGGGGCCGATTTCACTAACGCTTTGCGACCATCGTAAAGACCAAATCCATCGCTAAACTGAAAATTGCTACACAAAGTAGCAATCGATTGTCTGTTTAGCGATGGATTTGGGCTTTACGATGATAACAAAGCGTTAGTGAAATCGGCCCCTGGGGCCTTTCTCAAAGCCCGGCTCCGGCTCCGGCTCCGGCTCCGGCTCCGGCTCCGGCTCCGGCTCCGGCGTCGTCTGTTTTCTCATATACGCTGAAAATAAAAGTTGTGGTTTGCCATTGAAGCTGAAGCTCTGTTGTCCTTTTCAAATCGGAAAATGTACTTCCTAACTGCAGCCAAAAGCCTTTATTTTGATACCAGTTATTTTGAAATGGATTCACGAAATGGAGGCGGAGTCGGAGCCTAATACCTCGCAATTTGCGATCAGTCGCATTTTCTTCTCTAAAGGGTTTAAGACTATCTCTCCAATCTTTGATTGTATAATTATATTTAGAGATCTGAAATTGTACGATAGGCTGAATGTGTATTTATATAAGACCAATGGGGAAAATAATGAAGGGTTTGTGCTGTATAGGCTCCAGAGTTAGTAAAGCCATTTTGTGCGTAAATATGATCCTGTTACAAACAAATCTCTTCCACATCCGATCGAACGTCTTGCAATGTCAGGGGAAAGCTGCTTAATATGAATAATCACTCAGCAATCTGACATTTCCGCCTGACAAATTGGGACCTCTTTCATCCGCCTGGCTCATAATCTTAATTTTCGAAGAATTCTTCTCCCCACACACACGAAATAGAGCTGTGGAACGAACGAGGCCGCTGAAAGCCATTAGTTGATTGGCCCGGGCTGCCAATATCAATTTTGCTCCGGTGCCCGGAACTGCCGGAACTGGCACCCGGGACGCCGTGTTTTGATCCGTTTGCCCGGCGTTGGCGCGGTCTCTCGTTTGCTTAATGCATGCCCAGGCTCCATCTGGGGTAATATGCGTCAAAGTAATAATAAGTCAAGGTGATTTATTTCCGAACTTAGTATGAAAATATTGATTGGCTGCAATATACAGTCTACATCACAATGTTTGAAATTGAATCTGCAGTTAATCCTTTTTGTATATCTCTTTTTCCAATCCAAAACGAAAAGCCGCTTTGAAAAGAACAGAAAGGAGCATTTTTACTGATGACAAGGCAAAAGTATTAAAGGTTCACTGTAATAAAATACATCTGAAGTTAAATACATCTGTACTGTTATAAAACTCAACCTGTCTATCTTTGTTTATGCTAAAAAATATTGTATTATATAGAAAAAAGAGGTATTTAAGACCCATAATAATTGAGCACCCCACTTTTCGCGACGAACAACCTTCCTTACGTCACATGCAGAACACCACGCAGTATACTGGTGCGAGCCTATTCTAGTTCTGTAGGTGACGTCACAAGCTATTGTTGTGTGGGTCGGTTCCAAGGGAGACTTTTTTGAGGGGCGGGGCATACATTATACCTATTTTGTAACTGTTTCGTCAAAATTAAGCACTCACATACAAATATAAATTTATATTGTCATTAATTATGTATCAAGCAATAATTTTAAAGCACTTTCATCCCTTTTCCACTTTTTTTTATTACAGTCAACCTTTAAGATGTCATACAACTACATTGGTAACGAAGTAATGTGTACAGTAGTGCATTCATGAAGTCATAACTTTCATTGTCCGTAGCGAAGGCGTTAGGAGAAATTCTACCCGCAACAAAATAGCAAGAATGGCACCGACAAAGCGCCGATATGATTAAATCACCAGAACGAACCATTACCAGCCTTTATCCCATTAAGATATCGCATGTCGTGTCAGGTTTTCTGTTAGACGAAAGAGCAACATAATAACCATGAGTGTCTAATACGATTTCGGAAATTGTCCCCTCCGACTGTCATATCTGATGTTGTGAAAGATATGTATCAACATTTAATGTTGCCATGTCGCTATATAACACGCTGATGTGCATAAACACTGTTAACAGGTTGTAATGTCATTTATATATCCACATATCGTGATGTTAACTTGAGCAAAGCATTGTGTTGTAAACGTAAATATATCTCTGATTAGACATGGAATTGAAGGGATTATTATTTAAAGTCATTGAAAAGTGAACAAAGATAAATTGACTGGAGCGGGTTTCGAACCGGCGACCTCCTGAAATACCCCACTCCAGTCAATTTTTTTCTTTGTTCACTTTTCAATGACTTTAACATTTAGTCAGTTTCCTTTGTGGTTATTTGATGATTAGATTAAATTATTATTTAAACAGTATATAAGCAGTATATTTCAGTTTCATGTTTTCAGTGAAGCAACTGCTTTAATCATTTTTAGCCAATTTTTTCCTTCAGTGAAAAAACTGCAAATTAAGATTCTAGATTTCAGTTCAATTTCATGTGTAGCATGTGGTGACTCACTTAAGTCCAGTATAACGTTGATCTGAGGCTGCAGTTTGTAAGGGCAAGTTCCAGCCACGGCAAAAGGATAAGTTACATTTCAGTGCAAATTGTGCTTCCTGGCATTGCAATAGAGACTGTTTAACTTGATTAAAGTACTCAGATGTAGTTACAATTGCCCATACACAGCACGGAGGCGCAGACAGCATATGCCCTTCGTCAATACATATTTCATTACTCTAGCTGTACATGACATTACAGGAGAATATATAGCTACACTGGCTTCCCTTTTTCAGTTGTGTTTTACCATACAATCCATGCATGCGTGCATGGACTGTGTGTCTGTGCATAATAATCGAAGATTATAAGGTTACAATTATCTGCGAGTTTGTGTGATTCTCGGTAGAATTAATGGAAAACTTGTAGTACAGGGAAAATTAAATTAAACTGTGTTCGTATGCGCTGCCCTGTGTAATTGTATTGTTCACTGGAATTGCTCATATTGCTCAGCCGATGTCCTCTTTGAATGCCGGTCTCCTCCCGTGGGCTCCTAATAAATTAAATTAAATGTTCCTTTTCATAAAGACAAGATATTAGGTTCATGCAATTATTGGAACTCGAGTTCACGCAACAGCTTTGTGCCGTGTGGCTTTAATTCAATATTTTCTACCGAAGATTCTCAATTATTTTAATTTTCGTGGAAATTGGCTTTTTCTTATTAGCCATTTCCATGAACGTTTTGTTTTTAATTGTGCTAAAAGCCACTCAAGGTAAAGATGGTCAATGAAGCTTAAGATGGAAATTGAAGTTTCTTGGAGAAAAATGAGGTCGCATGATTGAGCATAAAGAGTGATTGTATGTGCGGAGCCCCATTCTTCTTTTAAAGGTAGTATCATACTTTGGTTTTTGTTAAAGAATTACTGATTCATGGGCACAAATATCAAGACAAATACAGTAGCAATCATCTGTGAGAATTTCATTCCTATATGTTGCTCACTTTTTGAGAAAACATTGAAAACGGCCACAATCATGGGTGTCGATCCCGGGGGGGATGGCGTGTATTATCACCCCCCCCCCCTTCCCCCCCGACATTTCGAGGTTGAACATCATTCAAATTTATTGTATATAAATATTACATGATCCAATTGTTGTTTTTTGAGTCTTCGCAGTGAATTTATACTGTTTAATTCTTCTGAATATCGTTTTTAAATGCTCTAAAATGCGACTTTTCGACTCTGTTTTTATTAAAAAAGTCCCTGGTTTGGGAGGGGGTATCCCACCTCCCACAGCCTCCCAGGCTCGGTCGCTTCGCTCCCTCGCATAGGACACCAAATCACCAATCATCCCCCCCCCCCAAACATGAAAAGAAATCGACACCAGTGGCCACAATATTTCTTAAGTCTTTTCTCTTTTATTTTTGATCTTTTAAAAGATCAAAAAGATTTTCGGTCGTTGTTTTACTAATTTCTGGATCATACACCATTTCATGCGGAAACATTTTAACGGTTGGTTTCTACTAGCATCATCTTCATACCCTAAAAGATATTGGTAAATATGTGAAAATTTCTGGTTTTGTCTCTTACCAAAGTATGATACTACCTTTTATATATCAACGCTGTTCTTCTGTACCTTCCATACTCCTGCTCCCACGAAATGAGGATAAAGTCGGAATATTAAAAAATTGAGATTTTAGGACGATTGCAAAAGCTTTCCAATGGTGTATGACACATGCTGGTGGTGCAAATATCATTCTGTACACCCCGAGAAAGCTGTCTTGTTTCAAAATAAGATTTTGTTTTCGATATGAAAGTATATGGCAATGACAGTGCAAGTCACAAAAAGTCATAAAAACGGGGATTTCTTTTACTTAAACGAAATATTTCGTATAGCATTACACAAACATCTCAAAATTGATCACCCCTACAAATTTCGACTTCCTATGACCCTATTTTCGATTAACCTTGTGCGACTTTACTTTCATTTCGTCGGAACAGGTGTCATTAATTAATTTATTGTCACACCGACGCCTAAAGTCCGAACAAGGCGAATAAAAATTATCCCTCAGAGAAATAATGGTTAATTCCTTGAAATCCTTGAAGATAAACCAGTCAAAACTCATCTCGTGCACAGACGTGTCGGACGATTTATATCATTCGTGGGTTTTCCCTATAACATTTCACACGTGGCCTGTTATTTAAAGGTAGTATCATACTTTGGTAAGAAAGCAAAACGGAAATGTTCACAGATTTACCTATAACTCACAGGGTATGAAGATGGTGGTGGTACAAACATACCGTTAAAATGTGTCCGCCTGAAATGGTGTATTTATTCAGAAATAGGTAAAACAATGACCGAAAATCTTTTTGATCTTGAATTTATAAGATCAAAAATAAAAGAGAAAAGACTTGAGAAATACTATGGCCATTTTTCACTGTTTTCTCAAAAAGTGGGATCCGTATGGAACAGAAATTTTCACAGATGACTGTTACTATATCTGTCTTGATATTTTAGCTCATGAATCTGTATCTGTATATTACCTTTAAGACGTGTATTATCGTCTCCTTTATTATTGAGCTGCACTACAGGGAGCGTCAAAAAGAACTTGACCGGGATCTTTTGGAAGACATCACCAATCCCGGTCAAGATATTTATGACCCACCCTGACTAGGCCAGGGTAGGCTTGTCTACGCGAGGCTGTAGGCTAAGCTAGAGTAGGCTATCGGCTATCGGCTAGGCAAGGCTAGGATCAGCTATAGGCAAGGCAAGGCTTGGGTGGTCTAGTCTATATGTTAGGTTAGGCAAGGCTAGGATAGGATAGGCTAAGAAAGGCTAGGATTATAAGCTATAGGCTAGGCTATAGGCTAGGTTAGGTTATAGGTCTAATATATTTGGTTGTTTCCCTATATGCACTTGGCAATGGGTTCGGATATATCTACACTCTAAAAAAAAGGTAAAAAAATCATGTTTTTTTGTTGTGTAAAACTGTTGGGTACAACTGTTGTGTAACATTTTACTCAACGTTGGGCAAACTGGCGTTTTCTGCAGTACCTCCAACTTGAGTAAAATATGATGCACAACAAAAGGGTAAAAATCTATCCAATAAAGGGTAAGAAATCAAACAACACATCGACGAGTGTAGAATTGGAGCTTTTTATCCATCAACCGGTTTAAAAGAAGCTTATTTTACACGGATGACGTGTACGAAAATACGTTTTGCACGTGAAAATGGTAAACAGTACTCCGAACGGGGTAAGCTTGTGCCGTGTGCTGACGTGTGCTCAAAACGCACCATCATGTATCATCACCATTAACGCTGCAGTTAGAAGATGGAGGTGGATAAGCCGCCGGAGACATGCCGGAGTTGTCAATCTTTGATTCCTGTGTTCAGAGGTAATTCAGTGATCTGTTTGTTCTATTTTCTTAGCTTCCACAAACTGTATACTGAAATTGCTACAATTAGCTAGTTGTCATCATAGTTCATAAGCCATCATTGTTTTCCATTTCCATTAGGTTGAACAGTCACTAATTCATATCGCATTCAATTTAAATATGTCATTATTTTCTTTATTTTTACGAAGGTATTGAGGACTATGTGAAGATAAACCAGCATAGCAGAAGCCAGCCGTTCATCTAAGCAGTTGGGGGAGTGCAGAGCTCGGACCGTATTCCTTCGTCATCGGCGACAAGCCATCCCCAGTGAAGAACTCTTTCAAGCAGTAGGCCTAATATCATTTCTCTCAGTTTTGAATTGATTTCAGACTTTCAAAGTAGTGGAAGAAACTTACCAAATTGTTCATTTGATACTCACAATGCCGTGAAAGAATGACCAAATAACGTGTGTGTTATTATCAATCGTTAATAGGCTATTTGTGATTATTTTTGAAAAGAAAATATATCATTTATCATCCTCTGTGGATTTTAGAAATTATTCCCCATAACACAAATATTAGTGTTTTGTTTTACGATTACAGTTAAAAATTTATTAATTTTTCTCTAGTGTGTTTTATGAAATTCAATATCAATGGATGGTGATTTCTGATCGTTTTTCTGACATGAACTTTTAAATGGATGATAAGCAATGATTGATTATATAGCCATGTTATACAGCAGTGAATCAACTGAAAAGCATGTGAAACCGAAACAGTTGTTTAAGAAATCATTTGAAATAATTCTAATACTACATACAATCATAGCTTAATCAGAATATATAAAGAAGTTGATTTTATGTCAAGAAAAACGAGCTCAGGTTGAATAAAAACACAGTAACGTGTGAATAAGTTGATCAAATAACGTTATGATTGTAGTGTTTCTTTTCTTCCCCTAATTTGTTTAACCGAGTAGCAGGCTAAAAATTACTCAACTAAAGGGTAAAAGAATAGCACAACTGTGTTGGGTAAGAACATTTTACACAATATCTGGGTAAGAATTTTACACAACACCTGGGTAACATTTGGGTTGGGTAAGGTTTACCCAACTTTTGTGCGATGGAGGGAACATGGTTGTTTCTGGGTAAACTCTATTTTTACACAATATTGTGTTATAATTTACACAGGCCTGTGTAAATTCTTACACATCGAAAGTTGGGTAAAATGTTTACCCAAGTCGACAACCATGTTCCCTTTTTACACTCAAAAGGGTAAGAATTTTACCCATTTTTTTTTAGAGTGTAGGCTGTGTGTCAAACGTTTCACTGCTTTCCCCAGACAACTAATTGCCTTCCTTAAAAACAGCAATGCACTTCAGGTTGTTGTATTGTCACTCAGAGGCCAATTCCGGCTTTGTTTCCGTCTTTGTTTCTTTAACCATGCGATTAAAGAAACTTGTCAGTTCATGTTTGGCATTTAGTCACGTCCCCAGAGAATGCCCAGTTGTTTGTATGGATATCTGAATTCCACCTGAAGTTACTGCCACATCATTTTACACATACCCTTCCCGATCGGGAATGTCAGACGAAGATTTTGCAATTTCATTAAGCTCGGGGTTTTCCTGCTAAAAAACAAATGACGGTTCGTTGCACGGTCGTCGGAGCGATGGGGCTGTATCGGAGATCTTGTTTTTTATTTGGTTCGGCAGCGTATATAATTTATGGCTTCCCCTCTTGACACAGGAATCTACTGCAACCGATTTAATCGTGCTGATGAACAAATTGCAATGCACTTTTGTGTGGCTTCGATTTTGGTCGTATCACTTTTTTTTTTTGCTTCCTTCAGACATGCACTTACTCGAGTGCAGGACCCGGATTTATCAGTCGATGAAAATTAAAAAGTACTTGCGAGTCTCAATACCGTCTACTCGAAATGTCAGTCCCTATTCCTGCCTGATAAACAAAGGTGATTTCAAATCCCACGCGGCATCCTCCTGCCAGCTGACATGACAGGGGTTTAAGTGTTTCCGTCCTTGATAAAGCTTTCCTGCCTCTCCCACCAGATTCCTCGGCTTTAAAGTGTCGAGGAAATGGATTTTGTCAATCGAAATTGTTTCTCTGTAGTTACTACACTATACAAGGCAGACATGAAAAGTGAATGAAAATCACCTCGGGACATTGATATGGGGTATTCTTGTAGGTTGCGTGCATCGTGAATTGGATTGTTTCTGTTATATGGCTAAACTTGACACCACGTTAATTTCAGTCTTCAATATTGCACTAAACAAAATGAATGCATAGACGGGATTGTGTGTATAATACTTGCAATAAATGAGTTAATACAAGTAATAAACTGCTGCAAACTGCTTATCAGCTAAAATGACCTGAAATTTATAAAATGCTTAGAGTTGGGAAGGCCTGACGCGTTTCGATCCTAGCAGGATCTTTATCGAAGGAGTTGGTTAGACGTATCTTAGCATGACTTTATTATTATGTTACAGCATTTTGGTTAGCAGGGATACTTTATTGTTTATCAACCTGTTCATCTCCAAGGGCCCCATTGCCTGCAACCCCCGCACGGTCCATGCATTCACGGTGTGTGCCTGGCTGAATCTAGGATCGCATCACCCTGCATCTATAGTACCCCGGCAGCTGGATCAGACCGACATGTGTAATGACAAACCCCACCAGGCATGAAGCTGCCTGCATGCCGGTATATAACCAAACGCAGTTGAGGAAATGGGAGACGTGTGGGTTGGGGAAGGGGGCAAAGGAAAGAGGAGGGGGAAGCTAAGGGTATAGACATTTCCAATCAATGTTTGATTTGTTCTTCCCTGACCTTGCCTAGCTTTATACCCCTCAGACGGAACGGTTAATGCTGATAGACTGTTCGAGGGGAATAGCCGCATTTTCGTCTGTTGACCCGGATATCAGCACTGGAGAGAAAAAAAAGGGAAGCATTGAATCGACCGTAAGACGTGAAGCCAGCTACTTCAATTAAACTGCGTGCAAAGTGGTGCTGGAATTCAATTCAAGGCGATTGGATGGACCTATATATTTTGTACCAGAATTTGCGCATGATTTGCGAAAGATGTTCAAGTATTGCCCTAAATATGACGTCCTGTATACTACAAAGCTCGCCAACATTTAAAATAAGATCCTATAAAGTAATGATCTCTATTAGAGTGAAAGCATTTTGTTTATTACCGTCGGTATAAATAATAATAATAATAATTTGGGAGGCTAATCATCCTTACTCGCAGCTGGGGTGCTGAGTTGCGAAGGATGCGGGTTCAGCGTGATCGAGTAGCAGGCTTTATGTGCGCCCTTGGCTGCCAGCCACATCAACCCATATAATGATCACGGAGCACAGCCTGAGATTGAAAGTGTTAGATTTTTGTGGAGGGAGGAAAACCGGAGAATCCGGAGGAAAACCCTCGTCGCATAAGAGAGAACCAGCACACAACTCTACTCACATATTACCCAGGCCAGATCTGAACCTGGGTCACATTGGTGAGAGGCGAATGCCTAACATTTAAGGGATACACCAACACATGATTGGGTGGTAGCTGACAAGCGTCTGAATGTTAGATACATCTCCGTGGAATTTGCATCAGAATGTGACAATGTTTATCTGCCATGGTGACATGTCCGACCTTCATGTGTTGATGGGTGCGTGTGAGTTTTTCGGAATCTGAGTGACACTTGTGGACCAGAAGTCAGTCTTCGTCATTGGCCTGGCGGAGGTCATCATCGAAAGTTTTGCAGAATGATGTTTGCACTCTTGGCACACGGCAGGAATCAGTCATTCTGACCAAGAGGTCTGGACTTGGACGGGCGCGCTTTCTTGATGAAGCCATCAACTGTAAAACATGGTGCATAGGGGACTAGCTTTCGGGATGCATTCGGCAGAACCCATCCATGTTTGATTCTGCTGTTACTTCAACATCAGTGTGATATGCAGTGCAGTCAATGTTGCCTTCAGTCTCTTTGCGATATTGCCTCTTTTTCTTTATGAAGATGGACCTATTTCCTCCCTCGTGCCTGGACAAGTTTGATGATGAATTAGGATATGGTATTAAACGGATGCAAGAGGCGTCCCTCAAGCAACCACCAAGCTATCCGGTCACCGAATTGAAGCGTTTGGACTGAATCCGGACAACCCCTTTAGGTGGGGACTAGGTGTTCGAGATGCACGAAAGTATTAGCTTCCCTTTACAACCCCTCCTTCCTGTCATCTCCGTTTTCTGTCTTCACCCCGCCCCCTGCATCCATAACCCTCAATGACATAAGGACGTCAAGAAAGACACACTTGATATTAAGGAAGCCTTTCATTTGATGGATTATATCATAAAGACAGCTCATACCAGGAAAGCAGCATGCAAGGTATAGAGTGAGGGCCCACGTTCCAGGTAAAAGATTGTTCCCTCTCGATGAATTGACACTCAAGGCGTTCCAACCTTCAGCTCAATAAAAGCAGGTGTCTTGTCCATGAGAACGACGAAGTATTAATAATGGTTATTACTTCCTGGCTCGGGAACCTCGGTCTCTCCAACAACTCTCCGCCTGTCAGCGGAGGAGCGATAAAAAAATACCCAATTTTGTCTAGGGCCCAGATTCTTGGGTGCTTATAAAGACAAAGAAAACACTGCGAGCACGGTGCGTCCTTTGAAAACGCCTGGCAGGATTGTTTTAGGGGCGTGCTTCTCTCTCCATGTGTCATTTGAAATTTCCATCCGGGAGGATGAGAACGTGCGTGTTCATGCCGTGGATGTATACCCTGGCTGGACAGACAAGAACAACGAACGGTAACTAGGTCAGCGTCCTTGCCCAGTGCTTCGAGGCTGGGGAAACAAATAAGGAACAAGACTGATGCTGCAAATTATAGATGGACACCATTATAAACAGCGCCGTGTCAGGGATAATATTATCGTCGGTTGTATTTTAGTATCGAGGGTTTGTTTTTTCTCCTCCGGTTGCTGGTGAGGGCTGATTCTGAGCCGGTACTAATGCCTGTCATGGACATATTGATCATCGTCCTAGCTGTCTTGTCTGGGAGAAAGGCACCATTCATTAGTACATCAGTGGACAATCGCAGTAACTTGCCGAATAAGAAAAGAAGAGGAAAAAAATAAGAACTAGACATTTGGCAGAATCTACTGCCCATTTCTTCAGGCACAGTTATCTTTTCATGTTAGTCTTAGTTAATTCAACACTCTCCGAATCAAGGCCCAGTTTGAAAGTGGTTTATTTGATTTTGCCAATGCTTTCTGAAGAGCTGAGCCGCAAATTGTAATTTCATTTCGGCTTACAGTTGAAATTCCAGAAGAACGCGATGGAATAGCTTTAAGGGCGTAAGGGGCACTATGGTGCGTCTTCCGTTCTAAACATAATGTTATTTGAGATTAGGTAATACAAGGGTTGTAAAAAAAAATCCATCATCGCCGGCAAACTACAGACCGATCCCCACGCTTCATGAAAAGCTAAGCCTCAAAATGTAATTTCATTTCGGCTTACAGTGATATTACAGAAGAGAGCGATGGGGTAGCTTCAAGGGCGAAAAGGGCACTCTGATGCATATTCCGTTTTAAACATAATGTTGTTTAAGATCATGGAAGAAGGGTTGTACGAAAACATCTATCATCGCCGGCAAACAACAAAACCGATCCGCCACTCTTGGGTCACAGCCGGGGTAGCCGTGTGATCTTACTTCATCAAAAACACCCGCCAATTTGACGATACACTAATTCAACAGACGGCAGGGTGTAAGACATAGAGGTCCCAAGATGATGGGTATCATGTTGACTTGGCGCATGTGTCTTCTTGAGGTTTTTCATTTAAGCGTGGGTTTTAGGTTCCCGCGACTTCTTGGTCTGTTGTCATGAAAATACCTCGTGCTGGATTTTCCTTTGTAATTATACGATGAAGAGGCCACAAGGCTTCGCAGTCAACTCCAGCACGGGGTAAAGTCAGCCCACGCCTCAGCAATATTTAACTGCACAGCGCCTTCTGTCCCTGCTTGTTTGATGTCCGCTGTCAGACGATTCTGACTGCGCCAAAAAAACATGAGATTGCGGAGGAGGCTGGATTTATTCTTTCTTCTTCTGTTCTTCATCACCATCGCAATTACAATTGATCCACTCTTGATGATGTACAGGAAGCTGCATGCAATACATGTAGATTGTTTAACAATGTCCCCATCGTCAGTATAGTCTCTTGGTCCTATAGTGTGCCGTCCTCGTAATGGCAAATTTTAAACATTTCTTTCATGTTCAACATTGAGCATCCGCCTAAGGAACTCGGTGCGTACCTTTATGTAGATACACAGTGTTTAAGGCCGGTGCGTCCATTTCAATGAAAACACGCAAAGGTCCAGGGGTCGATTTCACGAAGCCCTACGATCGATCGTAACTTACCCAGTTACGGACAATAACCCATCGTATCCCTACGTATGGCTGAAGTACATGTCCTACGATTGATAGTAAGATGAAACGAGCTTGCTGAAATGGGCCAAAGGTTATTTAGGTATGAGTCCAGTTTCCTCGCACCTGTTTCTCCACAATATGAGCATCAATGAGCCCAATACTGTATTTTTCGTTTAATATGCTCCGCCCGGTGTATAAGCCGCAGCACGAAAACATGACTTGAACGTATACGGCGCACCACTGTATAAGCTGCATTAACAAAACAGTCATTAACATTACAAGGGGTAAAAAAACACGTGATCGGTAATTAGATAGTTTGTTTCTTGTTTTATACTTATCGATTCACAAAATTCCACGGATCTTTTCTAACAGCGAATTCATATCGGGATACCATGTTGATATATACTTCAAATCTGCTTGCAGTAAACTGCATGAGAGAACAAATGTTAATTAGCGAGAGAAATATTTGGTTGCTTTGTTCCCTGTACTCATTACAATTTGTCCTTTATGATTGTGTTTACGTAGAAAACATTTTATTTCGAAATTTCGGTTAGTCTGCAAATCGTTTATTGCGGATCCATTCCACGAAGCATGGCGTTTTCCAACTCAGTAGCAATATTTTTGTTAGGTAATCAGTGCATACAAGCCGAGGTATAATGTGCGACCCAAAACCAAAGCAAATGTTTGAAATTGTGCACAAATTGCGTAGTAAATAGACGTGTATATGTGGCTACATCTTTGCGGCAAAATCACGACGAAATATGGCAAAAACCTACAGCCACATAATGGGCCAACGAGTCGCCTTCCTATTACCCAAGGGCTCCCTACTCAAAATCGCCATGTGCGCGCGAGGTCTATTACCACCGAATTTAGCAGGTAAAAGGGCTCTCCAGCAGTATCCGACACTCGGAGTGCTATTTTCCTTCATTTGCTGAAATCCGAGATGGGTTCTGAAGATTTTAATGGCGTGCATTCGTCAGGAGAAGTGTTGTGTTGGAGGAGCTGCATGGACAGGCGTATGACACCTGGCGACATCCCACTCATTCCGTGATGATGGGCAAGTTTTCATGTCTGGGGCACTTCGTTTCTCAATGCTGAGCATTATAGGACTGCCACTGTACAGGGTGTCTCAGAAAAACGCAACATGTGTTGGGACCCATCATTTTATAATTAAACTGTTTATCACTTCAAGATTCAGATATGTGATTCAACCATGCCTTGGCTATCACCATGTAGAATGTAAGCATATTTGGGCTGAAATTGGCGAAAATATGACCAATTGAAAGAGTACTCCTTAAAAACAAATTTGCTAGGACAACGTGCATAGTGGTTAATACACGTGTATGGAAGAAAGATGAACATCAGGTTTTGAGGTTGGATAATTCAGTCTTAGTTTTTTCACTAAATTTTTGTCCAATTTTGCTAAAATTGTACATGGTGATAGCCAAGACATAGCTGTATCACATATCTCAATCTTGAAGTGATAAACAGTTTGATTTTATAGAATAGTTCTCGACACAAGTGTTGCGGTTTTTTTTGTTGGTTTTTTTTACACCCTGTATAGGTCCTGAGTCGGATGAAGATACGTTAACTTTATACGCATTATAACTAAGAATGAAGAAGACATGTTTTCCTTGGCAGACGATTTGGAAGCCTGGGGTTGTTGTTGCGGCCACGCAGTACGTGGAAGTCGGTTTCGTATAGTGTTATAATGAGTACTAGGTGATTCTACACGGACATCCAAGGCTTTGATATAGTGGCGTTAATATTCATGACCTGTGCTTGGACTAAATCGCGAATAGCATGCGTCGATATTTGGCGTCGGTTTCCACGAGTTCCCTTTCAAATCGCGAAAAAAGAAGAAGGATAAAACAGGTTGTACATTATGGCGACGTCTTGGTAACTCGATGATGTCTCTGCAGCTGGTGCCCCAATGGGCCTGCATGGAATCCAGATTCACAGAAGCAGCCATTTAATACTCAGGTGCTCAATGGCCCATAAGCCTTTCAAACGGCACCAATTCTAATTTACGCCAAAGGCCGAGTTAGCGCACCCCGTGGCGGTATATAGCGACTTTAAAACACCGACAGCACTACCGAAACCACTCACGATCATTCTATTTATTTATGTAGGGATACTCCTGTTCACTCGAATCCACCATTACGCGCGTGTTTTGATTGTGGATGAGAAAACGATTAAAACGTCCGATGTTGAAAGTTGCTCAGGCTTTTAAATCAAAAATCCCATTAAGGAAATGCAAAATGTCCTTCGATTATTATTTTTAAAACGAGACAAGCTATCAATTGATGCAAACAGTAAAACATTCGTGATTTGATCAACAGTGAATGATGATTTGCCCCGTGTATATGGCAAATATAGAGCATGGAGGATGACACACATATAGACACGATGCAATACTGAACCAGATTCCATATTGTGTGTATGCTAGGTCTATGTATAATGTATGCGCGTACCCTTTAGGACTGCCATGCTGGCGCGACAACCTCGCAAACATTGGACGGGCACATCAGATCAGCCGAGAAAATATAATGTGTCAACAAAACGATCACAGCGCCCTGGGGGCGGGGGAGAAGCAGAGAGGAGGGGGAGGAGGATGAAGGGGAGCTCTCCCATCGAAGACGATCCTACAGAACGGATATTGCAGCCAACGAAACGACCCATGGGCTCAATGACTAGTATACAAGGGGCTCGAGGAAACGACCGGTCCATTGCAGTCTGTGCATTATCATCATACATCGTCTTTGCCAGATGACCGCATTGACACGAATATTATTCCACCTCTGGTCAAGGAATTAACAGGGACACATGGGAAATGGGTTTTTATACATTACCGTGTGTCTGTACGTATAAGGGACGGCTCACCTAATTCGTTCACACATTTCAATCGAACAATCTTCACACGGGCGATTAATATTGGCGCCAATATTTTTATGCCAAATCTTTGATGTCTTTTGATTCAATCTTGATTATTCGGAAGATTCTGTGTTTTTACATGAAAAAGCAACGGCAATCTGGAGAGTGTACGCCCACTTGGAAAGTAAACACGGTCGTTGGGACGTGTGGGCAACGAGGATTACCATCGTAATGACGGAGAAACTGCTTAATTTTTGTCCCGGTGAATTTATTTCAAAATAACCGAATATGACTTTCATGAGAATAACCCGTGTGAATTATTGTGTCTGTATAAGAATGTGAACTATCAAGGGAAATAATATTGTCAAATGCAACAAACCTATTTGACTTCCTTTTTTGATATGCCAGTTTGTTTTTTTACGACAGAAAAATTCATCGCCATTGGAGCTTTTTAATGTTCGCAAAGACTGTTCCTTAGTTTCCAGGATAATAAGTAGGCCTGAGGTTTGTATTTTTGACTCCTGTGCAAAATGCATGTTCTCACAATTATAAGAGATATACGGCGTTCAGAAGATCGCCGGTTCGAATCCTGCTCCAGTAAATTTTTCTTTGTTCACTTTTAATTACTTTAATTTCAGTCAGTTTCCCTTGTGGTTATTTGATGATATTTGAGATAGAAAGAGCTTCAAAAACTCTTCTATATTTTTAAATACTGCCATAACTACCGACATTTCTCAACTTCTTTAAAACGTATAAACGTCGATAGTCACTTTAAAGGTATAATACATGATTTGTAAAGGTTACAGAACAACACGCACACTTTGTCTGATCAAGCATGAACATAACATAATAGACCTGCGAAATGTTGAGCTCAATCGGACATCGGAGTCACGAAAAAAAAAAAACGAAACCCCGACTCGTTTTTTCTTATAATACAAAAAAAAATGGTTTTGATCTTACCCCGAAATCAAAACTGTATAAATTCTGGATGAATACACCGTTTCGGGCGAAAATATATTTTAACGGTATGTTTCTACAATCACCATCTTCATACCCTGAATGTTATACGTATAAATCTGTGAACATTTCTGTTTGGGTATGTCACCAATCCTGTACTGTACCTTTAAGCTTTCAAACGTCACCACGCCGTGCACTTTACAGACTAGAGGCAAATGTTCTTTCAGAAAGGTGCCTTCACACAAGCCATCAGTACGTTTCTTTTTTTTATTAAATCACTATATTATGATTGAAAAATGTTGTATTAATATATAATTCCATTACAGCTAGATTTGTGAAGCTAATCCACGGCTTGGGATAAATGAAGCATCGCCTTCAAATTGAATTAGAAATTATATACCCTGGGACGATGCAATGCCTAGTCTGGCATTCAACATAATGTACACACACGGTTGCATCATGGCATTCATATAAGCCTATACCGTTAGGCTTTCGTTCTCATTTCCTGCTCCTTAACTCCGTGGAGATCTCTAAGCAGTTTCTGTCCCGTGGGCCAATTGGATCGGTAGAATGAACTCAGAGCAAAGCGCGGTTCTTTTCTCTCTTTTTTTCGCGCTCCTCCACTAGTAGCCACATATTATGCGAGTTTTTTTGGAAGGAAGATCAAAATCACATGGCTCAAATCAGGGACGGAATCCAGAGTGTTCAAATTCTACACGCTTGGCTTGTAGGGTAATGTGCAATTAATTGGACCCCGGGGCTGGGCATTACCTGATAAAGGAGAGAGAGACGGTGAGGCAGGGAGGCAAATACATATTCGTTTTCTCAACTGGACAATATTTTCTTCTGCTCGTTTGTGCAATTACCGGGCGGAGGTTGTTTAACTTTGCAAGTGGCACTTCAGAACGGGACGAGTGGTCTCTCCGTTCGGTCGACCTAATATGATTCACCCCTTTTAACATGTAATACTCGGGCGGCTGCATGGGTTGGCATCGTTCATCACCCAAGATGCAGTATTCTCATCGCAGTGCAATAAACGCCATGCACATTTAGAGCAATTTTACAGTACCGAGGCAGCCTTCGCGACTGCATTGGGTTTCCGGATAAATTACCAACACCGCCAAAAGAGCCCGTATACGTGGTTTAAAGGTAATATCATACTTTGGTTTTTGTCAAAGAAATACAGATCCATGGGTGAAAATATCAAGGAAGATACAGTAACAATCATCTGTGAAAATTTGTTCTCGTACGGTGCCCACTTATTGAGAAAACAGTGAAAAACGGCCACAATATTTCTTAAAGGTACAATACATGATTGGTAACGGTCACAGGACAGCACTGATACTTTGTCTGATCAAACATGTACATGAAATAATAAACATGTGGAAATTTGAGCTCAATCGGACATCTGAATCACGAGAAAATAGCGAAAACCCGACTCGATTTTTCTTATAAAACATGAATAAAAGTTTACTTTATGTTTGTTCCAAAAATCGTTCGGACGAACGATCTTTGGAAAAGACAATAAATCTTTACTTCCTTGAAAACCCCAGCATCTGATGAACCAAGATTTCCCATGGTGACTGTTTGCACTGTTTATGAACTGTTGAGTCCATTTTCTGTCTCAAACTCAATACATTTTTTTGGAAGGCCTTGCAAATCCTATATGCTCTCTTTAAGTCTTTTCTCTTTTATTTTTGATCTCTAAAAGATCACAAATAATTTTGGTCACTGGTTTACTCTTTTCTGGATAAATGCAGCATATCAGGCAGAACAATTTTAACAATATATTTCTATCCGCACCATCTTTATGCCCAGTAAGGTATAGGTAAATGTGTGAAGATTTCTGTTTAGGTACCGGGGTATGCTACCAAAGTATGATACTTCCTTCAATGCGCATGTTAAATTGGGATCTGTCCAAGAAGTTTAGTTTTTCATCCCGCTTGTGAATAGCGTATCTAACATTATCATCGGTAACAATTGATATATCCCTTTGCATTTCTGTATTTCAGGATATTAGGGCACGATATCTGGAGTATAGTTGCAGTATACACTCAGTCTTGTTACGTAGTATACGTAATACGTAGCGAAATGATACTGATTACATTACAGCGCATGCCAATTCGATTGTATCCCCTGAGAATTCGGTCTGGACAGAAGACTACCAGAATGAGCAAGTCTACTTGCTCAGCCATCTTCTGTGGCATTGTCAATGATTTGTAAGGATTGCCCATATCACTGATTGGCTGCCCTTGTACACCCAAAAGGAAAAATACATGATCTCTAAATGAAAATTGCAGACCACCTGCCACATATTAAACAGCCATTCACAACAAATTACCTTAAACGACGACGAAGGTAAAACAAAATGTACACAAAGTCAATCAGTTGATTGCATGCAGGTCTCCATGTCAGAATTCCTGTTTTGCTGATAAATGCGTTGGTTTTGTATGTGAGTGTCAATGGATCGGATCTTCCGGACCCTTTAGAAACCCATGTCATTAGGTGGATATTGAATGCAGTATCAGGCATTGGGACGCAGGCCAGCGACGCCAATAGAGACTTATGGTGCAGCTGCAGGTCTAGGCCTAAAATAGGGGGTCACTATAGACACATATACTGCAGTATGACGTGCGTACGTACGTGTACATACTTCAAACAGTGCTGTTATCTAGCCTACCTCATCTTTTTGCTTTAAATCATTTAGATAGGTGGATTCGTTCAGGTGAATGCAAAATCAAACCGCTCTTAGAATCGTCTGCGAAGGGGCACTCAAATTAACGACACATCACATTTACCCTCAGGTGACCATTTTTTGTGGTGAGTTGAATTTCCAATAAATTAAGCATTAGGTTGTTCAATGTGTAATGCTGCGTAAACAGATAAATCTACGATCTTCAAGTCAACTTGTGCTCGCTTCAGCCGCGATGGAAGCAAAACAGAATGGCGCTGTATGTAATTTTAAGTGATGGTCCTGAATACAACTTTGAAAAGTGTTTTAGTGAACATTTTGAAAGTCCTGAAAAGTAAATCAAAACAAAACAGGTTAGGGCGTACCAATTTTCTGTAGGCGAAAGTTTGATGATTTGTGCACACAATACACGGTAGAAATGCAATTTTCAATAAGATGTTTTAAGATGGTTTCATGGCTTCTGACTGCCAAACGAACAAAAATAATTGACTATTTGGGTCACCACCAACCGAGGTCTGGATGGCTCATTTGGTAGAGTGCCTGTACGGTATTCAGGAGGTCGCCGGCTCGAATCCCGCTCCAGTCAATTTTTCTTTGTTCACTTTTCACGATGTTTTAATTTGTTAACCACATATTGGATTTAACTAGTTTTATTTTTGAGATTGTTGTGTGCATTTATCTCTGCATTTATATTTATTAGTTTGTATGGTGAGTTTTAATATAGCTCTATGGGTGAGACGTACATGTACATGTACGTGTTAAAGAAATAGGCGAGTAAACACTATTGACCACCG
The DNA here is from genome assembly GCA_963971285.1 of Astropecten irregularis. NCBI lineage: Eukaryota > Metazoa > Echinodermata > Asteroidea > Paxillosida > Astropectinidae > Astropecten > Astropecten irregularis. The sequence goes on from OZ020247.1 coordinate 8,833,810, forward strand.
CACGTCGGACATTTCTGTGAATATAGCCAGGGGCGGCCCGGATGTTCGCACCTGACGTCATCATTAAGATGCCAAGAGACTTTCAAGCTCCATGTACAAATAAAACACAAGCTCCATCATCCCAGCTTTAGTTCAGCACATTAGGCGAGACGTATCTGGAATAAGGAAGGGGCTGATGTTACTGCATGGCACTCTGTAGCCAGTACGTCTTCTAAAGCCTCGATCAGATGGGTCTAACGTTCCCTGTAGAATTGACATGAGACACATCCTAGCCATCCAGTGCGATCACCTGACAAACAGATTAGCCCCGAGTGCTATTAATATGCATCGTAAAATCAATCAATGAGGTACGGGCATCGGACTTATCCGACCGAATACAAAGGTTATCGTTACTTTGCGTCGGTTAGTACAAGTATCGTGAAAAAAAAAAATGCCTATAGTATGGACTTTTAATAGCTTAATTTGAGCTGGCGCTCTTAATAAGGAGAGTGTAGCTAGGAAGTCGCATCGAATGCTTCAATTTGTTACAGTACACTGGCGGTCTCCTTTAAAGATACAGTACAGGATTGGTAACTTACCAAATCAGAAATGTTCACAGATTAACATATAACTTTCAGGATATGAATATGGTGCTGGTAGAAATATACCGTTAAAATAATTTCACCTGAAATTGTGTATTTATCCAGAAATTAGTAAAACAAAGACCGAAAACAGTTTTGATCTTGGGGTAAGATCAAAACCATTCTTCATGTTTTATAAGATATAATTATTGAGTCGGGTTTTCGCTATTTTCTCGTGACTCAGATGTCCGATTGAGCCCAAATGTGGTTTATTATTTCAAGAGCATTTGTAATCAGATAAAGTGTAGGTGCTGTTCTGTGACCGTGATTACCAATCATGCATTATAGCTGAATATAATCATGTATTATACCTTAAAAGTCATGTAGTTTTCACAGAGCATATTTGGACAAACCGGTAATATTTCTTTAATCAAAACCCGTGTACAAGCTTTTAAAAACGGTTTCTATTACTGTGTTTCTGACATACAAGTTCTTATCTTGAATTGTATTTGCAGGAGTCCAAATCAGTAGAAAGTGCGTATATAGAGGATGGACACCATGTCGGAGGGATATCATCAGTTCACAGGTAGACACGTGAACATCAGCATAACTAAACGGTAAGCTTTCACATACACCTATAAGTCTAGAACAACTGTTTTTGATCATTACCAATTCAATGCCATGTTTTAGAGATTTTATTACTACTGAAATAATGGCACGTCAACACACTTGGATGTACGACCACGAGCCTGCGTCTGCTGCAATTTGCAAAAACCGGTTCGATGGTGTGTATATTTATTGGATAAGTCAACACGGATGTTGATTTTCGGTATCAGTGCATTGCTAATGGCATCCGACGACTTCCAATTTCATTCCACGATGCCGAAAACAGACACGCGTTCATGTATAATTCCAAAAATTGCCTATAAGATAAGCTGTAGACGTGACTGAAGTCCAACCCTCCAATATTTAATGGACTTAGTATCCCACCTACGCTGAGCTGCAATGGTTTAAATCGATAAAAATCTGCCAGCTAATGGTTGTTATTACTTAGAAACAAGGAAATGAAAAAGGAATTCCTTAGTACCTTTCTCCTTGAGTCCACTCGAAGATACTCGGTGAAAACCCCCCGCTGCGACCTTCAATGCTAAGCCCCTGCGTCCGGAAGAACACCCCATCATACGCAAAAAAAGAAATTGTAATTGCATTAAGTTTTCGCAGGTTTTGTCATTATTATCTGAGCTCTGGATAATTTGCCTTTCACGGGGGGGGGGGAAGCATGGGCAATGTCTACGTGTCTTTTCAGCCAAGGACGTAGAGTCCGCTGTTGGGCAGATTTATGAAAACGCGCACTTCTGCAAGGTTTTTTCCAGTTCGTTGAACTCGAGATAAAATACAAATTCCGTCGAAAATCGTTTGGGGGTGCGGATCGCGAGTTATCCCTTACACGTGTTCTTGTTTGATATGATTCCCATTCCTTATCACAAAACATTATTTTCATTTTAAAGGTACAGTACATGATTGGTTACATACCCAAACAGTAATGTTCACAGATTTACGTATAACTTACAGGGTTTGAAGATTGGTGATGGTAGAAACATACCGTTAAAATATTTCCGCCTTAATAAAATGGTGTATTTATCCAGAAATTATTAAAACAAAGACCGAAAACAGTTTTGATTTCGGGGTAAGATTAAAGCGATTCTTTGTGTTTTAAAAGAAAAATTGAGCCAGTTTTTGCTGATCTTTACCAATCATGTATTATACCTTTAAAGGAAACAAGCTGCTTGAACTGGGCGTATCGCATTAGATGTTAATTAGATTTATGTTAATGAGGGTCCCACTCAAGGGGCGTAGTAGCTTGGACAAACATTTTCAACATTTTTTTTCTCATATTGAATCCAGGAAATAATTAGTTCGAGACACAAAATATCATTGTAGATATAGTACTTTATTGTTTTAAGCAGGAATAATGCAATTTAAATCCTATTTCGTGGTCCCTTTAAAGGCATGCTTCCATACGTTGGTACCATACCGAAACAGGAATCTTCACAGAAACTGGAGATGTGGATGGTAGGAACATACCGTTATTGTCTGCCTGAAATGTTGTATTTATCCAGAAAAAAAGTAAAACCAATTGACCAAAAATAATTTTGATCTTCGGAAGATCAAAAATCATGTTACTAAACTGATTTAAGATGCCGTGGGCGTTTTTCATTGTTTTTTCAAAAAAGTGGGCACTGTATGGGACTGAAATTTCTATCTTCCTTGATCATTTTGCCCGAGGATTCTGCATTTCTTTGACAAAGACCAAAGTATGATACTACCTTAATTTAATGGAAATGAAAACAGTAAGAATGCGATAGCTGGTTAGAAGACAGTGTAGCAAGGTAATTACACGCCGTACTATTCGACTAGGCAGCTTGGTATAGGTCGATTGTAATGACGACCGACTTGCATTGTTTGGCTTTGGCTAGTATCTATTGTTCCAGCCGAAGTCTCCTCCCCTATATTACAGAGACGTGTGTAATTTCAAACCCTAACCAGATAATGTCAGACACAACCATTGTAGCTCGATCTTAAAGAAGAATGTAAAATTAGGAAGCCGGTGGCTTCGATTGTAATTGCATGTCTTTCTATTCTCCTTCATTATGTAGCAGCACTCCATTTTTGATGTTTGGTTCCCAGAGGACGTAATAAAGATCTTGATGAAATTTGAGCGGATCATGGCACCAGCCTATTTGCTATGCGTATGTCTTGGGGTGACGTAGAGTCTAAAATGACAGTGTAGAACATTGTATAGAGATAGATAGTCACACAGTGTCTGCGGTATCATCCTATACGCCTACTGTAAGTAGATCCTTCAACATGGGATTATACACCCCTTTTATTGCTCTTCGTCAGGCGCAAATCCACGCTTGCGATCATAGTGCAAATTTCACATAAATTGAACCAAAAAGGACAGTCACCATTTAGATTCTCTACTAACCATGATGATGTTCATCGCTTTTCCAAAACAATTAGTATCTCTTATTTCTGTCTATTCATAACGTACCCCCGTGTGGAGCGGCAAAACGAATTATGTCCATCCCAGACGCATCATTTTGAGAAGAAAATTCGTACGGTTGAAGAGAAGAACAAAAAGAAGACATGACATGCATAAATGAGGTATATGAAGTGTTGAACCGTAACAAGAAAACATAAAGCATTCCACCTAAAGCAAATATAGCCTTAAGCCACTCTTGAGCAATATCAGGTGTTGTATAGCGCCCTCTTTTGATGGAACTTGAACAAAACCAAATTAATTTAGAACCAAATAACAGCCGTCACATAAACAGAATGCGTTCAAGTATCGAGTATAAAAATACCTAGACTGCATTTGGTATAATTGCAAAGCAAATTGAAATCTTGTATATTTTGTTTAATAAATGCAATGTTGACATTTTCTTCTGGAATATTCCTTGGCCACAGTGGCATTCCAACACTTATAACCATCGAAACACGAAACCGTTTCTTGTTGAAAATTCCTAGGTAGCCGCTCGAGCGCTTGAGTTCTTGTCTCGATCTCCTCATGAACCACTTGGTAAAATAGCTTCATATGAAAACGCTTAGACAAGAACATCTATGCACCAAACCCTATTGAAGAATGTATTAGTTAAAGGCATTCATATCATAGTGAGATGGACTTACTAATAAACTGAGCCATTTGTCAAGGAGCAAAGGTCTGAAAACCCTCTTATTAAGAAGTTAGCTCAACACCCACTACATCTAAGGTTTGACTTCATAACATGGAAGTTTATACCATTTTTACTGCTTTGCTAGGTAGCATGGCTTCAAATTGTGGTATGACGTTTGAGAAAATGTGGTATCATTTGAGGATCAACAAAAAAGAAGATTCACTTTCCCACAATGCAACTGAAAAAAGAGGAGTGGTCGTATTTTCTGCCCCCAAGTCCTTGGTATATATTTTGGTGAATGATTATGTGATTATATCATTCATAATCCATTCACAGATAAATAACATTTAAAAGAATAAGTCAGAAGCAAGAGCTTAAACCCATTTGTTGAATTATCTTTTGTTTTTCTTAATTTTGTGGGGGGAATATTACAATAATTATTTGGATATTACACAAAAGTGATAACACACTTTGAGGCCACATAGTACCTAGAAATGTTCCCTGGAGTCTGCTCTCTGCTCCATCAATTTCTAGAGTCAGACCTTAGATGTAGTCGGGGTTGAGAACTCTAATTTTTTATGGTCCATGCTCCTTGACTATTATGTGCATGTGCATTCAAAAAGTGTACTTTCCCTTTTCCAAATCCAAGCCAGCGTGAACTGCCAAGAGTTCATTGTCTCACGAACACAATGTTCCAGTCGATGCAATCAATTTATTACCAAATTCAAGCAGTTTTATTTCTTCTTTTTTTCCTCAGGGAAAAAAGTCTCTTATAACGTCGCGGCACCCGAAGTGAACATGTGTCTTTAACCACACATTTTGTCATATATTTTACTGATACAATGTAGACAGTGGCGTGGGGGTTTGGGAAGAAAACAGCTCCTGAAACAGATGAACCAACATGAATGTCGAAAAAAAACATCGCGTGGAGATTTTTATCTCCTGGCAGAAAACAACGAGGGGGAAAAAGACTGATGTACAGTATACTTGTCTTATCCCATGTTCGTCGTCGGTTGCCCTAAGATGACGGGAATAATCCGTAAATCTTGCCGGCGTGCCCCAGGCGGGCCAAATGTTTGTTCTTTGCTTCCGTGACTTGGGCCCCCAAAACACACCTGCGATTCTGATTTCTGATGACTTTTCCCGCCTTTATTTTTCCTTCAGCGAAATCAGTTGGCGCCAGGAAGGGTTGTACATTACGTCTGGGAACAATCTGAATTGAAACAAAATAAAACTCGCTATCTGATGGACAAATTTGCAAGTGCATGGGCAATCATGTAACATGAAGCGTGGAAACTCTCCAGGGGTTTGTCAAAGCAGTTGCTTTTTATTCCAATGGAACATTCAAGTTGTGTAAATTGGAATAAGATGTTGACTTCAGGCGTCCAATACAGGCTCGAAAAAGGTTCACCAATTCCAACAAAATCTATAGTTGGTGTACTATCAAACAAACAAAAACTGAAGATTGTTTGAGCATATTATATATTCAGCCGTAAACGGAATCTTATTAAAAAAAAGCTCACTATCGTATTGTACCGTGGCGCGTGTGTTTTATACGAGAAACATTTTTTTTTTGCGTGCATTTTTCTTCACAGTTTTTGTATATACATGTAGCTATTTTCGCCGAATATTTCAAAATCATTTGTTTCTATTATTATTTTTGTTGGTCTTTATAAAGGCTGGATTATAACTCGCGGCAGCACTAATGCTAATGGGAGTGTACTAACAGTATTTTCAGTATATAACCATCAAATATAAATAAGGGAAACTGACTGAATTTTAAGACACGTGAAATATGAACAGAGACAATTTTACTGGAGCATGATTCGAATTTTAGTACTTTGTGTCTTTGGAAAAGGCAATATCTTAAGGTCCACATTAAAAACGTGCAAGCTTTAGACAAACAGCTGCTTAACATTGAATATTCGTGTCTTTGTTTTTACTCTTCGGTGGTTTTGTGCTGGTCTGAAGTCCATACGAACCATATATCCGCTATGGGACACATAATGGACCTTATTTTGTTCTCACACCTGATGTAATATAAGCGAGAGTGGGCCAATTCAGCCGATATTGGGCCTTCCATTTCTCAACGACCTGTCTCCCTTGGGCCAGGTTGTCCGCTTAATCGATACCTCGGTAGGCCGGACCTATATCGGATGGCCGGCCTGCAGAGCCAAGGAACGGGGAAAAAATATCAAGAAGAAGCAAACTTCCGTGGGGTCGGCCAGCCCACCGTCATGACAGATTCTGAGCTTGGTGCCTGACGAAACAATAATGAGATATAACACTCTCGCAATAAATGTTGTTTACATGAACAAATTTGGTACACCTTATCCATGTTGCACCCCATTACAGTTGTTATTTTTGTGTGACTCTTAGGTAATTTCCCTAGACACGATATGAAAATACCAGTGCGTCTTTAATTCCTGTTTTTTCCCCTTGTGGAAAAATTATCTGGGTCAATTTATTTATATGACTGTATATTTATAATTTATGATTCATTATTTTGTTATTTATTATTTTTCTGTTTGCATTTAATTACCTTTATGGTAGAATAGGTGCCTAATGTTAACCCAGGCTCAGTGGACCCGAGTTGAGAATTCGACGGCAAATATTCTAATTCAATAAAAAAAAATTGTGGTCTGATTTTAAAGGTATAATACATGATTGGTAAAGGTCACAGAACAGCACTCACACTTTGTCTGATCCAGCAGCATGTACATGAAATAATAATCCTGCGAAAGTTTGAGCTCAATCGGACATCTGGGTCAAGAGACTATTGCAAAAATGCGACTCAATTCTCTTATAAAGAAAGAGGAATGGCTTTAATCTTACCCCGAGATCAAAACTGTTTTTGTTTGACTAATTTCTGGATAAATACACCATTTCAGGCGGACATTTTTTAACGGTATGCTTCTACCAGCACCATCTCCATCTTCAATTTTGTACGTAATTATCTGTGTACACCTCTTTTTGGGTATGTTAACAGCCTTTTCTACGCGTTTAAAGGTAGTATCATAATTTGGTAAGAAACCAAAACAGAAATATTTACAGATTTACGTATAACTAACAGAGTATGAAGATGTTGCTGGTAGAAACATACCGTTAAAGATTTTTCCATCTGAAATGGTATATTTATACAGAAATCAGTAAAACAAAGAACGAAAATCTTTTTGATCTTTTAAAAGATCCAAAAAAAAGAGAAAAGACTTAAGAAATACTATGGCTGTTTGTCACCGTTTTCCTAAAACGTGGGCACCATATGGGACTGAAATTTTCACATATGACTGTTACTGTATCTGTCTTGATATTTTTGCCCATGAATCTGTATTTCTTTAATAACAACCAAAGTATGATACTACCTTTAATACTGTTTCAATGTACAATTGAAATTCGTTAGTTATAGTAATTGAACGGGCATTCGTCCTGGGCGTCCGGACTCAATCGAACCCACAACGGAGTGCAGTGGTTCATCGTTAAAGAAGGAGAATCCTCTGGCAGTATCCACGTGATTGAGCAGAGCGTATACCCATCTTGCCGTGAACCTTTGATTAAATTTCCAACAGACACGCCGGTAGAACGAGCCAGAGCGAGCGAGAGAGAGAGAGAGGTATGTTGTTGTGCGCAGCCTTTTCCGCCACGATGGTCGGTGACACAGATATTTCTGCACATCAATGGTTGTCACGTGATGAGCGAGCGACGAGAGAGTCGGTACTTACCGCATTAGAAGCGACCGGCTGCATTTGCATTCACTCGCCCGCGGTGAGTGGGAGCAAACCTTTTTCGGAAAGGAAAGAAGAACCAAAAATACTCTGGAAATAGAAAGAGGAACAGAATCTGCATGCTATACTTTGGTATGGGACTGACGATGGACTAGAATGTGCTGCAACGGTTCGGATTTATCTGGTTTGGCAGCGTGATTGGATGGGAGTCAAATCACCGTGTACAAAGTGGTTCGTCAGTGGGTGCTCTGCGTCTGTTCGCCGGCGGGACAACGGTGTGCGGAGCAGGGGGAAGGCAGCTAGGCAAGCCCGTTGCCAATTATTTCGTACGCAGCGCACGCACCGATGAGGAAATGTATCTCGTGCTGACACGCGCATGAGACAGGACTAGAGGGGCACTGGGGCATGGTGAGAGTGCTCGGATGAAACAGAGCCCTCCTCCGTGCCCAGGTGAGGTGCGTGCGTCACGTTCGGGTGTAACAGCTGTAAACTGCAGGATCACGGTGCATACGGAGGACACAAACCCTCCTTCATCATTGAGGACATCTTATACTATTTCTACCCTCTCAGCAGTGGAGTGGGCGTTTATGTGCATGGTGTGTAATGAGTGTCTTCTATACCGTCCACACCTAGAAGTCGCTGCATTCATGTCGCGGTCAGATTACCAGCGTTACCCATGACTCCGCCAATGTCCCTGCAGTCGATCTGTGAGCTCTATGATCGGCTTTCCGTTGATATGGACCAGCTGGATATAGTGGTGCTCGGGGCTCCCTCTGTAGGCAAGACAGCACTCATCGAACAGTACTGCAGGTGTCACTTTGTGCAAAAACACCACCCGACCACCAGTGCCTGCGTCTATTCCACGGCCGTGGTGGCCAACAACCAGTTATACGAGATGAACCTGATCGACATCCCCGTGATCCCTTTCTCCCCCCTGGACTACCGAGCATGCGATACGGCCCACTCGGGGCCGAGCTGGGAGGAGTTGCAATCCCACGCCATGGCCATCGGGACGGCCTCGGCTCTCGTCTTCATCTACGACATTACGTCGCAGGAGAGTTTTCAGTACATCAAGGACCTACGCGAGCAGATTCTGGACTGCTACGAGGCAGAGGGAGGCTTCGACATCCCCGTCATCGTGGCTGGTAACAAGCAGGATTTACAGATGCTGTCACACCTGCCGAGGAGGCATATATCGCAGATTGTCAAGAAGACCTGGAAGTGTCCGTACGTGGAGTGCTCAGCCAAGTACAACTGGCACGTGGGATCCCTATTCAATGAAGCCCTGCGCGCAATAACAATGGGTAACAACAACAAAGAAGGGCAGACTAGATCACGGAGGATACCATTGCGTGCCTGGAAACATTGCTCCTGCTCGGTTATGTGATTTCTGCTTCATCAGTTCTATCTCAACACGATTTGTTTCTCCCCCGAAGCGTTAATAAAGAAACCCCTGGGAAAATATCTCAATCCGTCATTTTCACACACACCAGCTGCCCACGGAGGATTATTACACTCATGTCGGTTGGAGAAATGTTTTTTTATAATAATCTGGATGTGCGAAGCTTCTCAGGCAAGATAACTGTCTCTCTTGCCTCCATGCTATAATTCCCCTCTCCCTCATCTTATCTACCAATGTTTCTCTTAACGGTTCAACTGTAGGGGTTGATCGTGTTTGCATGTGACAGGTGCTTCGTATTGACGCAAAACGTGCAACACTCATTAAAACAAACCCCGTCATCACTTGACAAGTTCTTGAGTAAAAAAAAAAAATTTCATCGCAGCCTTACTATTTACCAATAATCTCAAGTGTCAAACGTGTGCAATAAATATTCCCGCGTTCACCGCAGATATGACAATTTGAGGAGAGTGTGATTTTGTAAATGAGCTCAACACGGTACTAGACTGAACGGTTTTGGTTTTGGTATTATTCAGATTTTTGTTTTGTGAAATCGAAGAGAGTGTTTGTGGAATGTTAAAATGAGCCATCTTGAAACCTTTTTGCTCTCAAACATTTTGAAATCAAGCAAGTGCAACACCTAAAATGAATGTATTTGGGTCTGTCCACACTAATGGGGACTTTTAGTGTGACATTAAGAGGGAACCAAGGACATAAGTTGATACATCAAGTAATTTGCCATGTTTTCTGTTTCACTACATCCCACATTCTTGTAAGAACTTGGCCAGCCAAAAAGCTTGATAAATTCCTTAGTATTGGAGATATTACAGGGGATCATCTTCAAGATATTATGTTTGTAACATGGACAGACATTTCATCATAAAGTGATGGGAATTAGTAGTGAAATGAATTAATTATCCCTAGTTTGGTTTCTACAGCAGAGCTATCCATTGAGGGATTGCCAGTGGCCAATCATAGTATATAACCATTGGTATTTTAGCAACTGGAGGGTCTACATCTTCAAGATATTATGTTTGTAACATGGACAGAAATTTGTCACAAAATTTCTGTCCATGTTACAAACATTGTTTAAGACGCATCCTAATTTCTTAAATATGAAATAGGTTGCTTTAATTTTGAGTGATGACAAGTTAACATTGGACAAGTAATATATATGGAACAAGTCTGCATTAATTATAACAAGAAAAATACTTATATAACACAAGAATGTCTGTCCATGTTATGAACATAATCGTTCATTACATTTTCAAGATGACCTTGTAATTTCCTACATATCCAGCGAATCAGCCTATTTATTTTCAGTACAACCACGAATGACTACAGGAATATTTAGGAAACAAAAATTAGCAAAAAACCTGATCTTAAATCCACTTCCCACGTTACACCCCAAAAATTATCTTTTGTACACAAAAGGTACCATTAGTGTGGACAGACCCATTTCTCATTATTGGTGTTGTTTTTTAATTTACAGATATGATCATTTCTTTGGTGAATTTGTGGCGTCGTTTGTTTGTTTTTCTGTTTAGTTATTATTCGTGTGGATTTCTATGTCAAAATGACAAGGTGTAAACCCGCTTTTATAAAACCATTTCTTTTTCTGAAAAGGATTTTGAGGCCAAAAGGCAAGTTAATTTAGCTTGAATCACTGTATTGCACTTGATAACTCAACTATACGTTCTAAATATATTTGTTTTATTGCCAATCAAATTCAAAATTTTTACAACATAATTGTAATAATTATTAAAAATTTCATTCTTTTTGCATGGGAGATTCCTTGCTTTACTTAAAGGTAGTATCCTACATTGGTAACAATCCAAAACAGAAATGTTCACAGATTTACGTATAACTTACGGGGTATGAAGATGGTGGCTGTAGAAACATACCGTTAACATTTTTCCGCCTGAAATGGTGTATTTATCCAGAAATTAGTAAAACAACGACCGAAAATCATTTTGATCTTTTAAAAGATCAAAAATAAAAGAGAAAAGACTTACGAAATACTCTGGCCGTTTTTCACTGTTTTCTCAAAAGGTGGGCACCGTACGGGACTGAAATTTTCAAAGATGACTGGTACTATTATTTTTGCCCATGAATCTGTATTTCTTTGATAAAAACCAAAGTATGATATTACCTTTAAAAAGCTGAACATTATTCCTTGGGATCAATTATTGAAATTGACAAGACCAACATAATGAGATCAATCCGAAAGCAAAACACCAACATTCCTTGTACAAAAATCATAATGACAGTGGCTTCTAAAATACGCGCTTTTCTTCGAAAAACCGCGGTGAATTTAATTTACAATAAAGGAGAGTAGACATTCGACTATTGAATACAACCCTATTTTGGTTCTGTCAATTATGGAAATTATGCATTTCGTCGATCGCTTTCCAGTGCTCATGCACGGCCAGTAATAGCCATCAGCATTATTGTCAGCATTCCACACATGCAACCACTGATGTATTGATTCAATTGAGAAATTGAAGCTACGCACGTATAAGTTAGTAATGTCATGTAGTCCCTTTTATATGGATAAATCCTACACGTGCACGGAATGCCGTTGAGCATGCATTTTGGCATGCTTGAATAAATTGCCTGTTTTGTCTGTTATTTACAAAGCTTTCGGTTGATGCACGGCACAGGGGAGTTTGCTCTCTCTTTGCCCACAGTCTAGAAATCAATCGGACTTCATGATTGATTAAGGATGCCGTTCTTTTTTTCTCCGAATTTGTCCGAATGAAGACCGATATTAAAGGATACAGTGCGAATTTGTAAGGGATTTCCTCCTCATGAGATTACATGGAAGAAAAAATTGACATATCTGCCACGTTGTTACAGAGTAAGTAGAGATCGTTTCAGAATTACCTAAAATAGTCGCAACCAGTTTAAGAAACATTACCAAAAGCCTACGTTATTTCTATAAATCTGTTTGCTGGTTTGATTTTTCAAATTTCAATTCCAAAAATAGCAAAACAACTAAAACCGTTTTGGGTAGTTGAATGTACTATCATACTTTGGTAGCACACCGAAACAGAAATCTTCACAGATTTACCTATACATGTAACTTACAGGGGATATGTATAAATATGGCGATGGTTGAAACATACCGTTACATTTGTTTTGGCCTGAAATGGTGTATTTACCTGTACCTGTACAAAAACCAAAGTATGATAATTATCTTTAAACGGGGCATCAAATAGAGGATTAAAATACACTGTGACTTCGGTCTCCCCGTTCTAGAAATCAGCTAACTTGTAACGGTTTCAACGGTTGAGCGTCTCAACCATTGTCCAAGTAATTTTTCCAATCAATTCTTTAATAAATCGAAAAAACCACTATAGGAATCATGCTGGCATGGGAAGGAATAATAAAATAGAGGGACATTTCATAATGCAGTTGACGGGTCAGGCTGTGCGGAATACCTGTCATGTCCCTGGTAATTGCTGGCCGACCTCGGGCTTTCATTGTCCCCATCACATTAGACGTCGTAGACGGTAAATTAATGTGTCTCTTGCATCCTATAAACCGTTGCATGTAAGTCCTCGCGTAATTCCAATCTGTAGAAATGCAATTATGTGTGTATCGTTAGTCGCATGGTTGATTACTCGCAAGCTCGTTCATTTTTTTTTTGTTCTGCCGCAAGCGACATTTTTATTCATACCTTGCTATAATTTCAAATACCGAAATACACATAAATACATTTGTATTTAAAATCCGTTTAACTATACATACGTAATATACATGTATATACAAATATTTATATATTTATATCTTGAAATGTACTTTATTCTACTAAATGTATGATGACTCTAAATTTCCGTTGAGATTTGTATGTGGATTGTGTCTGTGTGCGTGCATGTACAGTAGATGAAAGCTGTGCATGTGTGATTATATTGCATTTTCAGTAAGTGGCATTTATTTAAACAAACAGAGGGGACGCTTCATGTGTAATAAGCATAGTGTACACTTTCAACATTTTCGGTAACATTTTCGGTATGTTGTCCAGTTAGTGCAACACATCTAAGCAACACGACTTTGGGCCCTGTGTACACTAGCAACATTTGGCCAACATGTTATTACCGAGATGTTGCTGCGACATGTTACCCAATTCGATTTGATCTGTGTATATATACACAACACTGTGTCGGGACCCATTATGTTAAAATTAAACTGTTTATCACTTCACAAAGAGGTCCCGATTTGTCAGGCGGAAATGTCAGATTGCTGAGTGATTATTCATATTAAGCAGCTTTCCCCTGACATTGCAAGACGTACGACCGGCATGTGAAAAAGATTTGCTTGTAACAGGATCAAATTTACGCACAAAATGGCTTTACTAACTCTGGAGCCTATACAGCACAAACCCTTCATTATTTTCCCCATTGGTCGTATATAAATACACATTCAGCCTATCGTACAATTTCAGATCTCTAAATATAATTATACAATCAAAGATTGGAGAGATAGTCTTAAACCCTTTAGAGAAGAAAATGCGACTGATCGCAAATTGCGAGGTATTATATAGGCTCCGACTCCGCCTCCATTTCGTGAATCCATTTCAAAATAACTGGTATCAAAATAAAGGCTTTTGGCTGCAGTTAGGAAGTACATTTTCTAATTTGAAAAGGACAACAGAGCTTCAGCTTCAATGGCAAACCACAACTTTTATTTTCAGTGTATATGAGAAAACAGAAGACGCCGGAGCCGGAGCCGGGCTTTGAGAAAGGCCCAAGGTTTGACTCGAGTGGCGTAAAAGGCCTTCCATGTACAGGGTGTCCCAGAAAAAACGCAACACAATGTTGGGACCTATTATGTTAAAATTAAACTGTTCATCACTTCAAGATTCAAATATGTGATACAGCCATGTCCTGGCTATCACCATATAGAATGTAAGCATATTTGGGTTGCAATTGGCGAAAATATGACCAAATTTATTGAAAGAGTACTCCTTAAAAACAAATTTGCAAGGATAACACGCATAGTGGTCAATACACACATAATGTGTATGAAAGAAAGATGAAAATCGGATTTTGAGGTAGGGTAATTCAGTCTTAGTTTTTTCACTCAATTTTAGTTCAATTTTGCTCAAATTCTACATGGTGATAGCCAAGACTTAGCTGCATCATATATCTGAATCTTGAAGTGAGAAACCTTTTAATTTTTATATAATAGTTCTCGACACAAGTGTTGCGGTTTTGTTTTGGACACCCTGTATACACTGACAACATTTTCAGCAACAACATACCTGGGCAACATGTTACCGAAAATGTTACCGAAATTGTTGACGGTGTACACTCTGCTTCAACGAGCATGATGCATAATGCAAAGCCTGGGCTGATGTAAACGTTGATACATTGCTCCAGTCACAGTCGTATACGTGTGTATGAATTTGCTATACCCGTCTCACATTCGTTATAGGACGAGTATGTTTGCTGTTCCAGAAAACAAAAAAGAATTCCAAATGCCAGATGTATTAATATGCACAGCTGTTGGGTCCTTTTTATTTAGGTTATGCAGACAACCTGTTGTCCATTCTCCATGATCAAAGATGTCTTATTTTATTCTGCTTTAAGTTTCTTCCGAGTCTTCTATTATAGTGAAACGGCTCGTGTGTTTATAAGATCATTTGAATGGGAGACTTTTGAGAACCGGTCTTCAAGTCTTCAAGTTGTGAGCATGCGCGCGTTGTTTTGCGCGTGCGCTGTTTTACATGCGCGTGCGCTGTTGACTTGAGACAGGTTCTCCAAAGTCTCCCATTAAATCCGTGAATGATAGAGGTGCATGATATAACATGTATGCAATAGCATTGTTTTGTGATGAGGCAAGTCTATTCGTGGTTGCTCAAGCATATCAGTTTTTTCTCAGTCTACCACAATATTGTGTTTTGATGTGTGCATTTTGCAAGTAATAATAGTTGTAACTTTCACATATTTACGTGTGTCCGAAGTTGCCATTCTTATACAATAAAGAAAATTTACCAAATCTGTTTCACATTTCACTGAAACACTTTCTAATGTTTCCACTTATAATTTGTTTTACTTTTTTTCTTTATTATTTCGTTTGTTGGTTGTTTGGTATGTTTTCTTTGCAAATTATGCATTTCCCACGATTTCTAACGTTTATTGAAAAAAAAAACCAGCGTGATGCCGAAGCTAAATTAGGCAAACGTAATTTCGTTTAATGCGAACAGTCTTATAAAGCGTTTTGGATTGAAAGCATATTTTTAAAGATGCGCCGTCTGTGGTTTTGAACTTGTTACGGACCACTTTGAAGGGCCCGTTTTGCTTAGTTCTGTGGGGTCGTTTACTTCACAAATATCCCTCGGAAGGAATAACTTATCTGTCATTGGTTTAAAGAAAGATTTGAAGCTTTGCATGGTGACAATTGGTATGTGGATCGGTTTGCGGAAACACCATGTAATAATCGTTCATACTTTTGCACTTCTTTCTCGTTCGCACTTCTCGCAATTTACGTCTCGAGGACGTTTCGACTAGTCTGCTCTAGACCTCATCAGGAGACCATTGATTTACAACGAGCATTCGTAAAATATAAATCGATTGATTCTGAAATACTGCCTTTAGTTGTATATGATTTTATTTGAAATCATGTTGCGTAAAACTGAGTAGTAACTCTGCAGGCCCATCTGGACCAAGGCATTGACTTTAATAGGTAGGTCGTTGTTTACATTTCCTCTTATCTGAAACGTGCGAAGCTGTATTAGGGACATGCTGGAAAAAATGAATTTGTCTGTCTCTGACCTAACTCGTACGTGTACGAGTTATATGCCGTACGTACAAATTATATCTCGTATGTGTACGAGATAGGCCTATAAGTCGTACGTACGACTTATATCTCGTACGTATGAGATATGATTCATAAGTCGTACGTATGAGATATAAGTCGTTCGTGCGAGTTGTATGTCGTAAGTACGAGATATAAGTCGTACGTACGACTTATATGTCGCACGTACGACTTATGAATCATATCTCGTACGTACGAGATGTATCTTGTACGAACGACTTACATCTTGTACGTACGACTTGTACGACCAGATGTAAGTCGTACGTACGAGATGTAATTCGTTCGTACGAGATGTAAGTCGTTGTACGTACGAGACATGATTCATAATAAGTCGTACGTACGAGATATGATTCATATATTAGTCGTACATACGAGATATGATTCATAAGTCGTACGACTTATATCTCGTACGTACGACATATAACTCGTACAATTTTTTTTCCAGCATGTCCCTAATACAGCTTCGTATAAACGGGATTTCAAGTTGACAAATTCAATTCTCCCCCCACTGGTGATTCGAATTCGTTAGGACGGAAGATTATTCTGCCACCGACTAAGTCTCATTAGAATGCCTATACCTTCAGGTGCTTGCAAGGTATACTGAGTGTATTCCTCCCTGGCAGTTTTCGCCTGGGGTCGGAGTCCTCGTGAACGCTGAGGTCGGCAGGGTTTGCTTTTCAAAGTCTGACGGCTGATCTGTTTGTCTTGATGGTTCGATCCTCATGAATATGTTGATCCTGTGACAGTGTCTGGTGGGGCGTACTTATAGTACGTCTCTGTCACACAGGTCATTAGGTCACAGTCATCAATAACCTCATCGCCAGAGCAATGCAACACTGTTGATAACTCGTCTAACTGATGATGTGCTATATGTGCTTGTTATTCTGCTAGTATCAACGTACATCAACTATCTATCTCTTGACACTAGCTTTCCAACCTAACCACACATTCTTTAAAACACTTCTTCCCACCAGGCGCGGTTCTACGGGGGAGGGGGGGGGCTTGAACCTCCCCCAAAAAATAAATAAAATACTGCATTTGTTTCAGTTATTAAGCGCCAATTACATGGAAAAAAAGCTTTGTGTAGGCTATATGTGCATGTTTGTTTACCCCTAACTGACATAGCAGAAGCGAATGTTAGAAGAATCCAAAATATTGTGTCTTCTAGCACCCCAACAAATAATGGCTCTTCTAGCCCCCCAATAATGTTGGCTCTAGAACCGTGCCTGCTTCCCACCTTTGAAGAAAAACAGAATCAGGATGACTCGTGATGGTCGTGAATAGACGCGTTCTCGTCCCCTGGAGATAAATCTCAGTGGCTCTGCTTGTGTTTCTTTAATTTTTGGAAAAACTGAGATCATAACTCCATCTCCTCCACCAGTTATCATCTCATGAATCTGATTTTCCTCTCTGCTCGAGCTTGGGCAATCAAACTTCAAGGATGATAGACTATATGAATAAAACCCATCTCGCTACATTCGTTCGTTATCTATAAACTTCCGGGGGCGTTGCTTGATCTGTCTTGGTGCCTTACAGTTGTTTTTGTCCTCGTGAATTGAAGTTAAAGACGGCCGTGCTGCGTAAGCAGAGTGTACACTGTCAATAACATTTTCGGTAACATTATGACCAGTTAGGGCAACACGACTTTGAGCACTGTGTACACTAGCAACATTTGGCCAACATGTTACCGAGATGTTGCTGCGACATGTTACCCAACTCGTTTTGCTCTATGTACACTGACAATATTTTCAGTAACGGACCTGGGCAACATGTTACCGAGATTGTTACCGAAAATGTTGACAGTGTACACTCTGCTTACCATCACTTCATACGTCATGGATGGTATACAATTGGGTGGGTGGGGAACCTCCTACACCATTTTCACCATTTTAAGTATAGTAGGTTTTGCTATTAGTTTAAGTGTATTAACGCAACATTCGATGTTAATACGTATTTGTCGTTTATATTCTCCAACTGTGAACTTGAGATCTGCATTGTTTTGAAGGATTACTGATTTGTGTTGAGTCTGTTTCAGAACATGACGGAAGCATCATTTCTGCACTGTCAGCCTCGCGTGAATATTGATTTGATAATAATGTTAATACTGCCACGTGGTTTTGTCAATTCCTGGAATCATAATATGTTGCAAGCAAGCTTCAATGTCACGGTGTATTTCTGTGGTCTGTAATTATATTATGCACACATCATCCCTCAATCAACTGCCGTTTGCTGTTGTGAAATATGTTCACAGATGCAGCTTTGTATTGTGTCCTTATATGGCCGCCATGACACATGACATTGGGTGAATCACATTACTGCATACCGTTTTTGCGCTTTTCGCGGCAGTTGACAGATATATTTTAACTAACTTTTTTTGTACATTTCACTTGATTTCTAATTATCGTAAACTAAAGCAAGGAGAGATTTTTCAGAAAAATATGGCACTATAAAACACACAAATAAAAACGTGCGCAGATTTGTGATGTACGATGTAATGTTTTTTTCGTCATTATAATGCATGTGCAAACATCGCATAACGAAACTGCGCAGATATTTGTGAATTTGTGATGTACCGTACGATGTATCAAACATCACAAATATGTGGGAAGATATTTCTGATGTTCGATGTTCCTCTTGCGCCACCTTTCGTTGCCATCTTGCGCATGATATGCATAGTTAATTTCACACTGTGAGTAATGTAATGCGCGCCCCACGTGCCATGTGTCATGGATACATAACCACACTATAATACATAGTCCTTCTTTACAGTCCAGTTTTCAACCTTTTATTCTCACCAACTATTAAACATTGCTGTTATTATATAATTGTTATTGACCCTATAGCACCTGAATTGGACGATTTTGTTTGCACTTTATTGCAAAAGCATTGAACTCGTTACAATAACTAACACATGAACAGCTACATGCGTTTTCATACCTTGTTCAGACAGCGAGGTTTCCCCAAACCGTGTCAATGCAATTCATGTATATAATTATAATGCATTTTGCTCAGCGTGCAGTGTGCATCATGCATGCATCCTGTGATAAAATATGACATGCATCCACATGTATCAAATTAACCATTTACATGAAAACCATTTATGCTCTAAATGTATTCCGTTTGCCTAATGAATAGAAATTATCATCTATATCATTCCCAATTTGGAGCATGTTTTGGCACGCACGCGCACGCTCAGGCATCGTATGCAATGCCTCGATAGTATTAAATTCAGACATGTTTATGTATTTCACCCAGATATTTATGATGATTTGGTCATGCATGACTCTGTATTCGAAATTGTCATTTCAACGGTGGCTGTTTTGGAAGGTTGTTTTTGCAATGTGCCAACACCACTATATGAGTCTGTTTTGAAATGAACCAGTCCTGCGGCGATGTTCACAGTTCTATTGTGCTATATCTC
Organism: Astropecten irregularis; assembly: GCA_963971285.1. Taxonomy (NCBI): domain Eukaryota; kingdom Metazoa; phylum Echinodermata; class Asteroidea; order Paxillosida; family Astropectinidae; genus Astropecten; species Astropecten irregularis. Next base: position 8,853,411 of record OZ020247.1, read on the forward strand.
TACTTCTTATATCGGGTCACGTATGCAGCACGTGCTCTCTTAAATAGGGTCGCGTTATACATATCTTTCGACCTGTCTTAATGTAGGCTTTGTGAAATGTTTTGCTTGGTTTCATTAAAGATGATTGATTTCCCAATCTTAGGCGATTTAAATTGGCTACATTTGCAATTACAAGACAATTAGAACTACACAAGGTGAACTTAGAAGCTTTGATTTTTGTAATCCGTGAAAATGTAATTTCAGTCACTTAATTTCAAGAAACTTAAAATAGGAAGATGCATCATTAAAATGCCGACCCTGCTTTTTAATCAGATTTAAGCTTTTAACAATGTTCAGATGGACCTTAGGTTAAAACTATAGTTTTCCTGACACAAATATTCCCCTTTTATAACCTTCCTAAATTCATGATCACCAATTTCGATTTATTATTTTTATTTTACATTGGTAATGCATCTTTAAGAATTGATGCGCAGGAAACATTGCCGAAGGCGAAAGATATACACAATGATGTGTAAAGGTGTCTGGGCCCACGCATCGCATCCAAATAAAAGTGCAACGTGAATTTGAGAACAGAAAAAAACCCCAAACACCTGATACGTAGGAAGGCAAAACGGATCGATTTAAAGAGGTGAAAATATAGCGAATATGATATCAATGGCCCACTATAAACAGAAATTCGATACTTGTCAGTTGCCACTGTCTGCGCTATTCAAAGTGTTGGTGTTTTATATTGGACTAGGCTAAATAGTCACTTTATGTGATGTCAGACAACCTGCTTTGCTCAATATTTTTTATCAGGAAAAGCTTTCCTTTCACGTACGCATAGCCCAAAGTGGTTGGAAACTTTACCAGTATTTAGTGGCGTGTAACTTCCGGTATAAGCCTCGACTGACTACACGGATACGGGTTCATATCAGTGCGCGTACATGCTATTTCCTTGCGTTACACTTCCGGTCCCAGACTGAAGTCGCCCACATAAAATGGTTTCGCTTGCAAGAATGAATTATTTAAAGGGATGGTACAGAGCTGTTTTTTTGCAACAAAACTGTTGCTGACAGTGAACTCACATTATGTAATCCATCATATATCTTAACTGACAAACCTGTAGACGTTTGAGGTCAATCAGCCATCTGGGTCACGAGAAAATAGTGAAAACCCGTTTACACATTTTCAACGAAATTATGCGTTCATAATAAAACGCTTCGAAGCAATTTATTCCAATCGGAAAATAGTTTCATTTATATCTCAACGAATATGGCATTTCAGACAAAAACATTTCATTGGATGTTTTCTCCTATCATCACCATTATACTGTGTAAGTTTGATGTAAATCTGTGATCTTGAAGTGTATTTTGTCTGACCAATTCTGTACCATCCCTTTAAAAGGAAACAAGGAATTAAATTATTTATTTATTAAATAAGGCCATGCATAGAAGAACGTCGGAGCTTTAACGAAATGAGGCTTGAGTCTAGGCTAATAGGGACTTATTTTGCTACCGGCATTTGAGGCCCACAAAACAAAATAAAGGGATTGGGCCACTTGCATGATGAAGCCGAAGAAAGGCTCCACCTTCACGTCATGTATCACAAGCCCTCCATTTCATTTAGCACCAAATAGCCGTAGCAAGATAAATCCCAAGGCTACACACACACAGAAAAAAAACCACAGATTGTGTAAAATTTTACACAATTACAATGTGATCTTCGGGCCTCATTTCGGAAAGGCCCTTAATTTGTACCGTTTTAATACACAGACTAGTCTGGTGAGATACTAAATTGAATTTAAATGACGGCGGCAGCAATTAGTGTTGTAATACTGGCCGGTTGGTTGCCAATGTCGTTAACTTGACGTTCATTCCACCCGCTAAGGTCATTCTGTCAATACTCAATACTATGTCCACTTCATTTTCGCACTTGACGTTAAAGGTAGTATCATACTTTGGTTAGAAACCAAAACAGAAATGTTCACAGATTGACGTATAACTTACAGTGTATGAAGATGGTGGTGGTAGAAACATACCATTACCATTTTTTCGAACCGAAAATATTTTTGATCTTTCAAAAGATCAAAAAAAAGAAGAGAAAAGACTTCAGAAATACTGTGGCTGTTTTTCACTGTTTTCTCAAAAGGTGGGCAACGTATGGGACTGAAATGTTCACAGATGACTGTTACTGTACCTGTCATGATATTTTTGCCCATGAATCTGCATTTTTGATAAAAAGTATGACATTACCTTTAACACGTGGAAGACATAGAATACTCGTTTGCTCTGAATGGTATAATGCATAAGCAGAATCCACTACTATACCAAATAGATACGTTGTGTCTGGCTATAGTTCGTGTACGTGTCGTTGTAAGTCGAAGTGTTAATATTCCTGTTGTTGTTGTTGCTGTTATTGTTGATGTTGGTTGATTTGTTGACGTTGTTGAGGATGCTGAGTGAATTGTTGTCATCTTGCCAATCGCCAACAGCAGATTCATGTGAATTGACGATTGTGGGTGACTTTTGAGACGTCGACTGAAGTCTCTTTTTGCTATCTCTGAGCATGCGCGCGCAATTGTGAGCATGCGCTCATTGTTGTGCGCGTGCGTGCGCGTGCGCTGTTGACTTGAAGACCGATGCTCCCATTTTTTTATTAGGGACATCGCCAACATATGGCTGGGTAGCTTAGTTGGTAGAGCGCCTGTATTATAGAGGACACTGGTTCGAATCCCGCTCCAGTCAATTTGTCTTTCTTCACTTTTCAAAAGATTAAATTACCGTAAATTTTAGATGCTTAGGCTTATGCTTCTGGTTGTTGTGATGCTTTAAGTTTCTTTCACTTTGATGTTAGACCTAGTTTCCCCGTGATTATGAGATGGTAATATCCATTGTATTGATCTGTCCTCTACGTTCCAGTTTCACCGTATAATCCGGCAAGGCCACCCACCACTGTATCACTTTAAGTAGTCTAGTATATGCAATAATTGAATTTCTCCGAGGGTCATTTTAAATGGAGCCTCCAAACAAACACAGAAATTCCCCGAAGGATACAAATCGTGTTCCTCTTGATTTGTAATCTGAGGGGCGTGCCTCGATCCATTCTGTGGGGGGGGGGGGGGAAGGGGGGCGGCAAGTGGCAGATCGATGCATATGGATTTCCACCTTGACCTATGTCTCAATGAAACTTCTCCGCAGTCGAAATGAAATTAGACCCCCGGTATTTTATCCTTGCAGAGTATAGAGAGTTTCAAATTTGATTATCGCTTCATTAATCCTAGGCGAGGGCGACCCGCTTCATCACCTGCTCGACCGGGAGTTTGGGGGACAGGGGGATGATTTCATCATCAAAATGTATCAGTTACATGAACACCGTCAATGTTATCCCAAGCCTTGGACTGTATGCAGCGCTCCTTCTGCGAACAAACGGATTCCAAGTTTATATCAACCGTCTGAACAGGACTCACAGCCCAGGGGTAGCTATCAAAGGAGGGTGAGGGATTCTTGTATAATTGTCAGTCGCCTTAAGTGTATTACTGCTTTTATGGCGAGCCTTAGTATGTGCCTAGCTAGGCCATTATCATCATTATAGCTGCAGTTTCGAGACTCCCTATGTCAAGACTGACAGGGACTCAGTCCTGGAAACCCAGGGTTGTCAAATCAATATTTTTTCTTGGAGATTTTTTTTTCTATATTACCATCGATTTCATCTCTTGGCGAACATATTTTATCGTCCGCCTGTGTTTCTCGGTGTTATTACTATTTTTTCTTCTCTCTAAAAACCTGCTGGGCCTTTTATTTCTTCCTTCATCCTGTTATTTTTGTAAACTTAAAACAGGTGCAATAACCGCTGTGTAATATAGCACGACTGCTGTAAATGGCCGTGACAGAGTTAAATCTGTCACCTCATCATTTTGCTGGGATATTAAATGAATCGCCTCGTTTAATGTTAAACATGTTCATGAGTTTCACACGCGAATAATATGGGTAGCATTAATATCTGAGCAAGAGGGATTTTTGGTAAATTTTCACCGTAACTTTTCCTGACACAACTCAGAAATGTTCACAAATTTACGTATAACTTACAGGGTATGAAGATGGTGCTGGTAGAAACATACCGTTAAAATATTTCCGTCTGAAATGGTGTATTTATCCAGAAATTAGTAAAACAACGACCGAAAATCGTTTTGATCTTTTAAAAGATCAAACATAAAAGAGAAAAGACTTCAGAAATACTGTGGCTGTTTTTCACTGTTATCTCACAAAGTGGGCACCGTATGGGACTGAAATTTTCACAGATGACTGTTACTGTATCTGTCATGATATTTTTGCCCATGAATCTGTATTTCTGTGATAAAAACCAGTATGATACATTTAATCCGACTACAGAATATGGGACTATTTAACAAAAAATACTTAAGTATTTCTTTGCTTGTTTGTTTATTTTTTTTGGTCAAAGTATCGAAGACAAGTTTCCTATCCCTTAAAATAAACCAATTTAAAATCTAATCATGTTTTGACTGTATGATTTGTCCAAAGATTATGCACAGCATCGTAAATAATTCCATGGGATTTCTAATAATTATGAGCATTAACATGAGATGATAATAGACAAAGCATGTCATATTTGAGTGGAATGAATTCCCTATTCTTTCTCTTCGCCCACGTATTTCAAGCGTTGTATTGACTGGGCGGGCATGTAAATGACAAATTCATACGACCAATCTATTTTCACTCGAAAGTTGAAGTCGCCATCACGGCCAGCCAGCGTGGGTTGTCATCTTTCTTTTTAATTGCTGAATGGCAATGTGGTTCTAGTCCATCTTTCCGGACATTAAATAATATGTTCTGTCACGACGCCTCCCACAACATGAACTAAACAATTAATAATGTATTCCCACACTGGCAAGATAACAACTTTTTGGCTGAATTTGGTACTTAAACAGAAGTGAAGGTTTTAAACTTCCTTATAGCTTCGTTGTTTCATGTACCTTTTTACGCTTTGTTCATATGGATAGCAGAAATACGGCCAAAATAATCTTGCTCCCCCCCCCCACCTCCGAATCCCTCACGGTTACACCACGCTTTCGAAATGCTACTAAATCGTTAGGACGAACGATCTTTTTTAAAACACAATTAATCTTGATTTCCTTGAAAACACCTGCATCTGATGAACCAAGATTTCCCATGGTGACTGTTCGCACTGTTTACGAACTGTTTAGTCCATTTTCTGTCTCAAACTCAATATTTATTTTTGTAGGCCTTGCAAATCCTGCACGCTGCCTTTAAGAGCGTGATCCAAATCCGTCCCTCACATGATAGACGAATTTGGATTTGGATATTGGATCGCCAAAGATTTCTTGAATACTTATTGCAGTTCGAAACATGTGTATGTTTAGCCCCGACACCAGTGCAAGTTGGCCACATGTCTTTCTCAATTTGTCTATTTTGGGTTTTTTTTAAGACGATTAATTTTAGGGCGTGAGGGATGGACATCAATAAAAATGACTACCTTCACCTGAGTGTACGGATGTTTTTATTATAATATAATAATCAAATGAGAGGTGGTCGCCGGTTCGAATCCCGCCCCAGTCAATTTTTCTTTGTTCACCTTTCAATGATTTTTTTATTATTATTAAAACTTGGGAACATTTTCAACTTTGGTTAATTAAATATTGTAAGAAATTTCGTTTATATTAGAACAAAATATTGCACTTTCTTAAAAAAAAAAAGAAGGAATCTTTTATGGGTGTTGAGGGAATTTTAATTTATGTTTTTTGAATGTTAGCTAATTTTGGATCACGCTCCAAAATGATATTTATATACTTGCATGAGGTAATTACGAGATGTGCGCCCTGCTATTTATGAGAGTCATACAAATCAGTACGCTAGCAGCGCGATTATATAACTGACTATTGGAGTGTTTCTATCAATGCCTAGATTTTACATATCACTAAGATTGATCTTAAGATGAGTTGTCAGTATCACCATAGTGATTTGTATTGTGACATCACACGTTGCTTAGCAATACAGAAGAACTCGCACTTCAGATCTATCTAAGTGCTTCTTGAAATCGGCTCTCGGAAATTAAAAACAAAAAAGATAAGCCAACAATAGAACAGTCTGCTACTGCTTGGACGTGCTCGCCTAGTATTAAAAAACAAACAATCGATTTACCGTTGTCTTTGTAATTATGCCACGTTAGTGAGTATGAAATGTAAACGCTATACGGTAGGCCCTATATGTCTTTTATTAGGAGTAGAAAAGCATGGACCTATATAGGGTGTCCCAGAAAAAAACGCAACACTGTGGCGAGACCCAAATTAAAATTAAACTGTTAATCACTTCAAGATTCAGATATGTGATACAACCATGTCTTGGCTATTACCATGTAGAATCTAAGCATATTGGGGCCAAAATTGGCGAAAGTATAACCAATTGAAAGAGTATTCCTTTAAAACAAGTTTGCAAGGATAACACGCATATTGGTTAATAGACACATGGAAGAAAGATGAAAATCGTGTTTTGAGGTTGGGTGATTCAGTCTCATTTCTTTACTAATTTTAGTTCAATTTTGTTCAAATTCTACATGGCGATAGCCAAGACATAGCTGCACATATATCTGAGTCTTGAAGTGATAAACAGTTTAATTTTTATATAATAGTTCTCGACACAAGTGTTGCGTTTTTCCTGGGACACCCTGTATTATCCCACACAACGCGTTTTTCATGTAACTGGCGCTTATAAAATGCAATATTTTCCCGCGTTTTATTTTTCAGTTGAAAGCTATAGCAGTACAAGCATCCGAAACGTCGCTACCAGCAACACGACATCACGTGATTTTGATCACTTTTTTCCTTATTTTATTTTTCATTTGGATTTTTTGGGGGGTTTATAGAACCACGCATGTGCCAATATGAGATGATGGGCATACATGTCTTTTGAGTTTGAAATTTGGTCAGGGCAGGAAAAAATGCAATTCGTCTTTTTAATCTGTGGATGGCAAAGATAATAATATAGAGCCTGAAATAGAAAATAATTCTGATTTGTTTTTTATTTAATCTTCTACACTTTTTTGTCATTGGAGGAGTAGTATAAAACAGTCCCTCTGTTTTTTGGTATAAGGTTGCTTGCCGGAATTTCATATCAATTTCGTAATTGCTCTGGCGGTGGTGTGTAATCAAGGACGAACCTAAGAAACAATTAGACCTGTCAAGATTGCATTTTCCAATCCCAAACTTGGTCGGAAATCGAAGCTTTGAAATGGTTACATTTCCTTGACATTTACAATCATCCATGTGTGAAGCTTATCCATCATTCTGCCCAATTAGTTTTTGATTGGTCTGTGGGGTCCCAATGATATCAAGTCTATGCAGCTCAATTACCCGCCGTGCTAATTCCGTTGAAAGTAATCATTTGACGTGGTGTGGTTTTCATTCGAAAAAAAAATGTCATGCGATGCACCGACTGTTATCGCATGCGATCGTTCTTATAGACTTCTACATGAATGTAATAAGTTCCTCATCCATAATATTGTGCATAATGACAGAGCCATGTCTACGGTGCGGTCCAGGATTCATTTCAAAATGTCTTCCATTATCGCTCGGTGTTTTCTGACAAAACATCCCCTTCACTTAACTTGCGTTGTCACCTTGTGAAAACGTCGCCCGAGTTGGGTTTATTTTCTCCCGCCCGGCCGTAATGTGCCGTGGGGATTCTTCCTTCTCAACATTTGAGCCTTGCAGTGAGACCGAAATTGGAATTTTTTTTTTTGATTGATTGAAGAGTGTGAAAGGAAAAAATCCCATTTTTTTTTTATTGTTCTTGTTGTGGGACATTCCAGACAGCCGTACGGTCTTGTTGCAATATGGCAGTGTGTTTTAGGCTACAGCTAGTTTTATATGCGGCGGCCTACGTATATAAATTATTCTGCAATGAAAATATGACAAGTATGGCGCCGAAGCCTAAATGATCCTGAATTTAAAGGAACTTTAAGAGAAAAAAAACTAGGGAAATTGAAAAAAGTAGGACAGAAAAAGCTGCAGAGTTAAGCATGGTCACGTCCATATAATTCACCACCAGCATCACGGCACGGCACGGTATTTTGTAAGTCCCCATGCGGTAAAGTGAGCTTTATGGAAAACATGTATGGAAGAAGTAGGTCAGGTTTTGTGGGAATAGAGTGGTCTCTGCCGCGTCTTTCCGTCCGTTTTCTTGTGAATGAACACTGTCCCTATTCTCAAAGCAATTCCTCACGTTACTGTAATTCTCGCTGTGTTTATTGTTCTTCCCCATGCATGGACCCTTAAAGGTAATATCATACTTTGTTTTTTATTAGAGAAATACAGACTCATGGGCAAATATATCAAGACTTATACAGTCACAGTCATCTGATAAAATTTCAGTCCCATACGGTGCCCACTTTTTGAGAAAACAGTGAAAAACGGGCACAGTATTTCTTAAGTCTTCTCTCTTTTATTTTTAGTCTTTTTAAAGATCATAAAGATGTTTTGTTTTACTAATTTCTGGATAAATACACGATTTCAGGCGAAAAAATTTAAACGGTATGTTTCTACCACCACCATCCACATACCCTGTAGGTTATAGGTAAATCTGCGAAGATTTATGTTTCGGTTTCTTACCAAAGTATGATACTACCTTTAACAAGTATGACCGTACCTTTATGTGACCAATTTTATGCTTGCAGATAGTATTCAAAGAAAATGGCAAAAATTCTAATAAAACAAAATGCAGCCATTCATATCACAATACGCTATTAACGAAGCAGTGAATTGAAATACAAGGTGTAATCAGCATGTTTTAAAAACAACTCTTGCCCAATGAAACAAAACGCTAACGGTTGTGAAAAATATAAAACAAATTAACGGATCAGTTCAGGATTGGTAACATACCAAAAGAGAAACGGTTAACAGATTTACGTATAATTTTTAGGGTATGAATATGGTGCTGATACTAACATATCGTTAAAACAATTCCACCTGAAATGGTGTATTTATCCAGAAATTGGTCAAACAATAAAGACTGAAAACAGTTTTGATCTGGGGGTAACATCAAAACCATTCTTTATGCTTTATAAGAAACTTTGAGTCGGGTATTCGCTATTTTCTCGGGACTCAGATGTCCGATTGAGCTCGAAATTTCAAAGGTGCATTATGTACATGCTGGACAAAATAAAGTGCGAGTGCTTTTCTGTGACCTTTACCAGACATGTATTATACCTTCAACAACGGTCAGGCAATGCGATCTATGCTTCAGAAGATGGGCACAGCAAAACAGCAAAACACTTAAGACAGGAAGGTGACCTGCTTGTTCAAATTGAACACCATTCTGAGAAAAACAATCGGGAGGTAAACAAAATAACAATGATAAAAAATGATAATCGCCACTGTTTGCCGAGATGGTTTCAACGCCGGGGAAAAAATATATAAATCACCATAAGCCTAACACGGGCATTATATATGGAGAGCCTTCAGTTCGGGTGTTTGGTACAAAAGCGCGGTGTGATAACTGGATGCCATCAACGCCCCGTGTATAAGATTGCTACAAAGCCGAGTTGCAAAGGCCATTCCGTAATTGATCCGTCCGGAGTGTCCGGGAGGAAAAAGGACGTGATTTATGAGAAATCTAGCAATTTGCCTCCTTTGGGAGCCCAGGTATTCAGTGTCCATCCTCTAATATAGCTGCATACATCGGATACCGGATAATACAGAGCCGACGAGCAAAATGATCATCGCCCCGGATTAGATATTGTGCTGGACGGTCGACGCTCCACGAAATGAGAAAAAAAAACACAGGAAGAGGTAAAAAGTAAACTTGCTCAGTCGGAATGAGGAATATCACTTCCAAGTCAGCTTCTTTATAAGATGGAAGTACAAAATCATAGTTATCTTCGGGGGGGGGGGCAAATCGTGGTTTATAATTGGAGTAGCCTAATGTGATTGGAGATTACTCCATCATAATTTGCATTTAAACGCCAAGATATAGCAAATTATCCTTTTGCAAGCACCATTGAAAAACATACAAACGGGAAGAACACCGCCAATATTTGGTCACGACATGGAGAAGCCATTGCGGTGACTGAGCAATAGCACTAAAAGAAGGTAGGTTTGCGGTGACACCATGTAATCTCCTCTGTGAGAGTGTGTGGTTCTGAAAAGAATCGGTGGTATTATCTCGACGTTCGAAACAGTGTGCTCTGTTCATCCTCAGGAGAGTGACTACCAACGGTTCTTCTCAGAACCACACACTCTCACAGAAGAGATTACACGGTGTCACCGCAAACCTACCTTCTTTTAGTACTTCCACCATGCATAGCTTCAAGTCTCACTTAGCATAGCATTACATGAGCAAATTGTCCCCTTGGAGGTATATTCCTCAATAAGGTATAGCAGTTCAACCGAAATTTGCCTCAAAAGACCATCCGTATATTATAATAATTGTCCCTTACATTGCATCAGAATTTCGGTCCACGGTTCGTTAATGACGCGCAATTGAGAGAAAATTACATTGCATTTTTGGGGTTGGTCCTTGTGATACACTGGCATTGACCAAAACGGGTCATATGCTCCAACTCTTTCAAAGATGGATTATCGTGGCTGCAACGTGAGAAACCCAAGCCGTGGGGATCAGGAGCAAGCTAGAGGGGAAAGATAGAGAGATGGGGGTGGGGAAAGAGGGACAGGTGACAGCAAGACGGCTTCAAGAAGAAACGGCAGTCGCAGGATAATAATAATGATGAGTGTTAGCCTACACATCGCGTCAATATGCGGGGACATCCACGGCCCGTCATTATCATGTCGGATGCATATTACACCGATCACGGATTCCTTTCCTCCCCACGGGCATTTTGCAATTGAGGTTAAAAGGTGGACGGTGAGAAGACTACAAAATACATCTATGAAGAAGAAAAGAAAGAAATGAAAATTTAGATGTGCTGTGCAGTTGTGTTGTACTTTTCCGTTCACGTTGATTTCCTTTTGTCAAATGCAATGGAAGTTTTTTTTTTATCCTCGTTCATTTCGGTGTTGCAAATATAAATATGTAAACCAAGATTCGATTGCTCGTTTAGTTAGCGACCTGGGGCACATTTCACGGCCCTGCTTAGCACAAACATTAATTTACTATCCATGAATTGTCTGTCTTAATAAATACAGGACTGACAACCAAATGTCCATATGTTGTGTATCACTTGCGATTGTTCTTCGGCTGTTCTTCGCTGACCATGAAATGGAAATGTTAATGGTGGTTTGTTTTGTTGAGCAAGACATTTTGTGCTAAGCAATGTTTTTGTGCTTAAAGGTAATATCATACTATCGTTTTTATCAAAGAAATACAGATTCATGGGCAAAAAATATCAAGACAGCTACATTAGTCATCTGTGAACATTTCAGTCCCATACGGTGCTCCCTCTTTGAGAAAACAGTGAAAAACTGCCACAGTATTTCTTAAGTCTTTTCTCTTTTATTTTCGATCTTTTAAAAGATCAAACAGATTTCCGGTCGTTGTTTTACTAATGTCTGGATAAATACACCATTTCAGGCGGACAAATTGTAACGGTATGTTTCTACCACCACCATCTTCATACCATGTACGTTATACGTAAATCTGTGAAGATTTCTGTTTTGGTTTCTTACCAAAGTATGATACTACTTTAATGGCGGTTTGTTTTGTTGAGCGAGACATTTCGTGCTAAGCAATTTATGTTTCTGCTTAACAGCTCCATGAAGTTGGCTCCTGATGTTGGGATGTAGGTCAATTTTGTTTTTACGTTTTTCGTCCTTTTTCGCCATTTATTCCGACTGCTTGTTTCGATTCTGTACATTTCTGTGACGGCACAGGAGTGTTTAAGCAGTACTCAGTCCACGGCCCAGTGTCGCGGGATGCTCCAGGCATGCTCAACGGTCCGACTGCGTCTGTAAGACCAAAATAGGTCGAAATGCGTCACATCGTGTTGCATGCCCACAACAAACGGTATTACATTCGAACTCGTCAAACCAGAATTGATTTAGCCGCTTGCGCGTGTAACAGAAAACGTAGCTTAAGCAGTTAAATTGTTTTATGGCAGCAAACCATATTATGCACAGGGCTATGGTGATGAGGAGCAAAATAGACTTAAATTGGGCCTTGGACAAAATAATGGACGCCATATGGCGCATTATGTAATCGTGAATTATCGGATTAACGAAGAAACCTTCAATCAAATAGTTTTATAATATGTACAGCCGCATGTCGCTCGGCGTGTAGAGGTAATAGTTGGGGTGATGATTACAAAACCTTGGTTTGACATTACATACACTGATTGCAAAATGGAATGGTATACTTGAGGCCTGAAGTAAATTTTACGAATCCCTATACGATCGAGCGTAATTGAAGTTACGAAGGATAACCCATCGTATCCTATGTAGGGACGCAATGCGTCCTAAGCCCTACAAGAGTGATACCTGTAGTAAGTTACGATGAATTTGGTGAAATCGACCACTGATGAAAAACCGAGGTGAAGGTTTCACAATAGCACTCTGTGCAGGCGCGGTTCTAGAGCCAATATTTGTTGGGGGCTAGAAGAGCCATTTTTTTTTGGGGGGGGGGGAGGCTAAAAGACAAAAAACAGTGTTGGGGGGCTACAGCCTTCGCACGTGAAGTTATCTTCCAATATTCTCTTCTGCTGTCTTATTAGGTGTAGAAATGCAACCTATTTGTTCGGTAGCAGTCATCTGGTGAGCAATGGTGATAAGATTTGTTTATATCAACCCATTCCCTTCTTGTCCCGAACTTTCACGCTGCCATTTCTTTTGAGATTGTCCAAAAAAGAGAGGTTCTCAAGCAATTCAGTCAAATCAGTTGAAGGTACTGAAAGGCTGTAAGGAAAAGTTTCATCTCACCGCGGTGAGTTAAAACAAAAATGACTCTGAGAAGTTACAACCTGCTTCAGCCTGGAGTCAATTTGGGCGAGCTTTCCCGGACCAAAATTTGCGAGTATAATATTTGCTCCCTCTTTTCCCTCACGACCGGCGGGAGATGTATACAAAGTCTCCCTTATAGTCTCAAATAAAGCCTGCAAGATGTATGCAATATATGACATTTTCTTAATGGACTTTTTTTGACACAGATTTACATACGCGGTTTTGGGGCAAAGCAGAACTGAATTACGTGACCACGAAGTTTATAGTCGGCCTCTTTGCATTTCTTTCTTTTTTGTTTTATTCAGTATGCCACCTGAAGTAGACTTGCGAGGGTTCCCGCGGGAGACAACGTCTACCCATTAGAATCCCCACGCGAAGGCTCTAATCACAAATTCAGTGCTTTATAGCATGCTTGATTCAGATCATGAACAGAGATATGAGATACTAATAATCTAAAGGTATTGGCCATTGCTGTGTGAATACGCTACCAAATACAGCACCGAGAGCTTGTGGGATCATTCAACGCGAGCTTGATACGTCCCTTTAATGGGAGACTTTTGAGAACCAATCTTCAAGTCAACCGCGCACGCGCACGCAATTGTGAGGTTGCGCGCGTTGTTTTGCGCCTGCGCTGTAGTGCGTGCGCGTGCGCTGTTGACTTGACCGGTTTTCAAAAGTCTCCAATTATCTCAAAGCGGTTTTGCTCACTTACGGAAGATCAATAACCATTCACGGGACAAAGCAGAAAAGTTCGATGAGCATATATTAATAAATAAGACGCACCATGCCGATTATTCGTTTGAGACCGAAACAATGAATGATCGTAGATGAAACTCTCAGAGGTTAACTCGGGTGCCGTACGGAAGCTTAGAATGACCATCTGAGTTTCTGATATGATTATTGCAGAAAGACGTCTTTCCGTGAAATCATATCTGAGAATGACGTTTTTCCGTGATATCTTATCTCAGAAAGACGTCTTTTAGAGATATCGTGTTCCCGGAAGCTTCCGTAGTCTACAACATCGTGCGTGATCTAACGTTAGCATACGGGAGATAATGATATCACGGAAAGACGTCTTTCTGATGATAATTATCTCGGGAACTCGGATGGTCACTTTAAGCTTCCGTACGCACCCGAGTTCATCTTTTCTGAGTTTCATCTACGACCATTGGTTGTTTCGGTCTCAAACGAATAATCGGAATTATAGTGCGTCTTATATAATATGCTGTTCATTGAACTTTTCTGCTTTATCCCGTGAATGGTTATTGATCCACGTGACGGCCGAGAAGTTGTGCCGTCTCTAATGTCGAAGAAGACGGCGTGACTGCATGCCAATTTGCGGAGGAAAGAAATCGCATCTGATCATATCATTTTACCCCCAATCCTTCGCCACCTTGCGGCAAGGTAATTGCGTTCACACAAAAACAAGTGGGAATGCTAATTTCCCAACATTCTGACTTGTTGACTACATTAAGGCTCTCAGGAATATTGTCTTCACTCCACTTGTTTTTGCAATTTCAGAGGGTCTTTCTTACCACACTGAAAAAGAGACGTGGGAATTATCGCGTGTACAGCATATTGAGACATATCAATTTGGCATGGCTTAAAGGGAACATATATGATTTGCAAAGATGTGCGTTTTAGCTGAATGGTTCTTAAACAGAATTGAAAGCCTTTAGCTTCCTTACAGACGTTGTTTCATGTACCTTTTTACGCTTTGTTCATCTGGATAGCAGAAATACGGCCGAAATAATCTTGCCCCCTCAGAATCCTTCATGGTTGTAATACAACACGCTTTCGAGATGCACTATTAAAATCGTTCGGACCAACGATCTTTTTAAAAGACACAAACATGTTGATATCCTGGAAAACTCCAGCATCTGACGAACCAAGATTTCCCATGGTGACTGTTTGCACTGTTTACGAACTTGCTGAATCCATTTTCTGTCTCAAACTCAATAATGTTTTTGGGGAGGCCTTGCAAATCCTGTATGTTGCCTTTAAGCTGTACTGTTCAAAAACCATGCCAACACATGTTATATAAAGCGGCTGGTTTTGTGCAACTTCATTGTTCCTCCCTTGGTCGCACTTTTAATATGACAAGTCATAAGCTCGTCACTATCCAAATCGTAAGTTACGACTCACAACGTTTTCAGGAAGAAGCATCCATTCAGTCAAGACAGTTTGGAGGTTTATGTGTCTTTTGGCTCACGTCATTTTGATATATAGCAAATTGTAAGCTTGGATTTCTTTAGTGCTGTTCGCTCATCGCTATCCAAAACATGAATTGCGAAGCGCAACATTGTCAGGAATAGGTATCCATGCAATCAAGACAAGTTAGGCTTGAAGTATTATGGCTCACATTTAAAGACAGTATCATACTTTGGTTTGTATCAAAGAAATACAGATTCATGGGCACAAATATCAAGACAGATACAGTAACAGTCATCTGTGACTTTTTCAGTCCCATACGGTGCCCACTTTTTGAGAAAACAGTGAAAAACTGCCTCAGTATTTCTTAAGTCTTTTCTATTTTATGTATGATCTTTTAAAAGATCAAAAAGATTTTCGGTCGTTGTTTTACTCATTTCTGGATAAATGCAACATTTCATGTGGAAACGTTTCAACGGTATGTTTCTACCACCGCCATCTTCATACCCTTAAAGTTATACGTAAATCTGTGAACATTTCTGTTTTGGTCTTTTACCAAAGTATGATACTACCTTTAATATAGCAAATCGTAAGCTTGGATTTCTTTAATGCTGTTATTAATAGCTCCTCACTATCCAAAACATGAATGTGCAACATTGTCAGGAAAATTCATTCCTTCTCTCGAGACAATTTAAGCTTTATGCATCATTAGGCCACACCACTGCATTTATCTATGACAATTCATTTCACTCCATGGTATATAGGCCTACAGCATGAAAGATTTAGATTATTGAGTAGACTCTGAGCTACACACAGCATATACGATGTTTCATAAAAAAGTAATAAGCCTCTTTCTGCTATGTTATGAGAGGTGGGGGACATTCATTACTCTGGGCCACTGTTGTCACGACATCAGCACCCAGTGTTTATCTAGATCACGGCGTGCGAACGAGTTCCTTCGTGGCGAAATTGTGAAAACACACCCGGTATTAAAACAGCATGCATAGAGGCTGGCGGCCATTTTGTTCACTACAAACAAAGAGCAACTAACACCTTTCACTTAATATCCATCATGGGTCTTTATTTCAAATGGCAAGTAAAACGTTATACAGGGTGTCCCCCCAAAAAAACCGCAACACTTTGTTTCGAGAACTATTATATGAAAATTTAAATGTTTATCACTTCAGGATTCAGATAAGTGATAGAGTCATGTCTGGGCTATCACCATTTAGAATTTGAGCAAAATTGGACTGAAATTTAGGGGAAAAACTAAGACTGAATTACCCAACCTCCGAAACCAAATTTCATTCTTTCTTTCAATACACATTATGTGTGTTTTGACCACTTATTCTGGAATACTGCAAATTTGTTTTTAAGGAGTACTCTTTTAGTTGGTCATAGTTTCGCCAATTACGGTCCGATTTTGCTTAAATTTTACATGGTGATAGCAAAGACATGGCTGTATCACATATTTGAATCTTTAAGTGATTAACAGTTTATTTCTAACATAATGGGTCCCGACACTGTTTTGCTTTTTTTTAAGGGACACCCCGTATACAAAAAAGAGCACAGAAATATTTCAACCGGAACAAATTGAGCTATATAAAGAACAAACGATTACACATTATGTTGTGGTATAATTATTAATTGGGCATGAAGAACCGTAACAAAATAATACACTAAACAAAAATAAAGCACGGATTCTTGCACATTATACACACACGTTTTTGTCGAGACAATCAGTTTCAATAAAATGCCAAACTATGCCATTTTGCAATGCAAATGTATAATTGCTTCTCATGTATATGAGAGTTGGAGTTGGGGCTTCGTCGATGCTGTTGACGGCTGAGGACCACTCCCCACTCTAGGGACCGTTGAATGAACTTAGAGACGTTAAAAATATGGCCTTATGGAGCGACCCGCATTATGTGCTTAACCACGAACGTTAGCCTGACACATGATCAATATTTAAAGGTAGTATCATACTTTGCTAAGAAACCAAAACAGAAATCTTCACAGATTTACGTATAACTTACGGCGTATGAAGATGGTGGTGGTAGAAACATACCGTTAAAATTTTCCCGCCTGAAATGGTGTATTTATCCAGAAATTAGTAAAACAACGACCGAAATTCTTTTAAAAGATCAAATATAAAAGAGAAAAGACTTAAGAAATAATGTGGCTGTTTTTCAGTGTTTTCTCAAAAAGTCCGCACCGTATGGGACTGAAATTTTCACAGATGACTGTTACTGTATCTGTATTGATATTTTTCCCGATGAATCTGTGTTTCTTTGATAAACACCAAAGTATAATATTACCTTTTAGGCAATCCGCAGTGTGAATTATTTCCGAATATTTCCTTAATGAAACGTGGCACTGTCCTGGCTCTATTAATTTCTGTACAACTTCCGGTTCTACTTTTCACAACTTGCAATTACTTATGAAGTTAATTTTACTGTAAAGCTGTCAATGCCTCATATTTTGTTATAATCATTATCTATTAAATCACAGGTGATGTTGTTACTTACCGTTCGTCATGTAGAAGGTGGGGACGTTCTCAATTATGAAAGAAATTGGCAGTTTAAGTCAGAATGGTCCAAACAGGCTTCAGGAAACCCGAGTGAGTATCTTAACCCATTTATTGATGCAATTGCAACCGGTTAATATTGTTTAGATTTACTACCAATGAATCACTGTGCATATTGATTTGGTCTGTGTAAATAACTTGTTCGATATTACCTAGTTTTTAACTGTTTGTCATTACCCGGGTATATAAATGCAACAATAATTAAATTCCATAAACAGAGCTAAAAAAAAAAAGGTCTCATTACTTTAAATGTCAATCACAAAAACATATAAAGTATTAAAGGTTACCTGTATTAGGGATTAAAGTGCTTTCGGATTATTTCTGAATGTATACTTAATAACAATATAAATTTGAACTATTATGTAAGTGCTTCATTTTAGCCCCAAAGTTAAAAAATCAATACACGTTTGCCCCGCCTCCAAAAAAAATCCCTCTCGGAACTGATCCACGCAACAATGAGTGTGACGTCATCAGCAGAACAAGTAGGCTCGCACCGCAGTAGCTCTTGCTGTCCCGTGCACATTGTATGTAGGATTTTGCAATTCGATTTGAACAAAAACGCGGGGTCGGCAGTTTTGCGACTTGTGTACTGTGTGGCGTTTTGCCGGTGACGTAGCAAGGTTTTTCGTCGCGAAAAGTCGGGTGCTAAATTATGGGTGTAAAATACCTCCCTTTCCACGTACAATGTTTTTTTTAGCACAAACAATAATAGACATGTTGACTTTTATGACAATAAGTTAACTTCATTTGAGTTAAGATATCAGGTACCCTTTACTGATTATTCACTTGCTGACATGGCTTATAGATAAAAAGAAGAAAACATAGATATGTATTCCCCATTAATTCAATTTAACAGCAACCCCTTGTAAGTAATAATTGATGGCTTCCTCATAGTCTTTTTCCGTCTGCTTATCAGCTTAACCAACAAGCCCACTGTCCCGTTCCAACCCTGTAAGATGGATCGTCTTGTTAATACCGTTGTATTTGCACACATTGATTAGTTTGCTTTGTAACCAGCAAAGTGTATTTAATTTATTAGGAAGAGATCGAGGTCTAAATGTATGTACGTGATCCGTGTGCTATACATGCCTGCATGGAAATAACGGCGTGCGTTTTGTTGGTTTTGGGGTGTGTTTTTTTTTCTGCGAATGCGAGATTGTCTGGTTAATTTATCCAGCTTGGTACTAATGGGCAAACATGCAGGCGGGTGAGACGGGTCCGTTCTCGGTACATGTTATTCGTGTCGACTCGCCTTGCTAACAACACGCAGTTTGAAAGAGTGTAGTGCACGTATCTCCTATAGTGTCCTTGCGCATTGTTGTGGCCGCCATGACATATGACATTATATGGGCGAATCGCAACCACTAACTGCATACCGTTATTGCCCTTTTCGCGGCAGCTGACCGCTGTTTTAATGACTTTTTTTGTACATTTCACTTGATTTCTAATTATCGTAAACTAAAGCAAACAAAGATTATTCAAATCATGCCATTCTAAAACTCACAAAGAAAAATGTGCGTAGATTTGTGATGTACAATGTATCGTTTTACGTCATTATAATGCATGTGTAAACATCGCATCACAAAACTGCGCAGATTTGTGAATTTGAGATGTACGATGTATCAAACATCACAAATATGTTGCAAGATATTTCTGACTGTTCAACGGTTCATCCTGTGCCACCTTTCTTTGCCGTCTTGCGCATGATATGCATAAATAATTTCACACTGTGAATAATGTACTTCGTGCCCCAGGTGTCACGTGTCATGGCGACCACTGCATCTAAACCACACAATACATATTTTACAGTAGGGCCTATTTAAAAAATACTGGTCCGTCGCTACATGTTCTCCGTGGCGACTCCCCTTGCAACAACACGCAGTTTGGAATAGTGATAGTGCACGTATCTCCTATACATATTTTACAGTATATAAAAAATTCATTAATTTTGCTCTTGTTACGCTCTACAAAACCCGCTTTATTGAAGTTCACTCTATCTAATTAGTTCCGTCTACAGTAGGCCATGCAGGTAGCAGAGTACAAGGTATTGGCTTTGTAAAAACCAGTACCGACCCATTTCGTCATTCAATGGTATATGTTCTACTCTAAAGCCATTTGAAAATATAACTGCTTTTTGGGGGCCATTAGCCATAATGGCTGATTATAGGATTGTGATGTATGAAACGGAATTGCTATGCTGTGCCATTGTCAATACGCTGGACTATAAGCAAGCACGACTAGTATCATGCAGACGAGTACAACTTATGCATGGGCTAGTATAGGATGCAGACGTCTGCATGACAACGCATCAGTCATTCCTCTTGTTGTGTCCGCAGTGTGTGATCCTTTGTTGTTAATGAATAAACAACATTTGATACTTCGTGACTAATGTGGTCCCTCCCTGGCGAAGCGGTTTCAGAAAACACGGGCCCCTCGCATCGCGTGCAAATTGCAGAGCACTGAGAGTCGCTGGCTTCATTGATATGGTTTTACTCGAAAGTGTCCATCAATTTTGAAGTTGTTTGGGAAATGCAGGATAAGGTATTACTGTCTTAAGAAACTAGTTATCCGCAGCCCCTGTAATTGATCAAAGTCCCACAGACACGTACTAGTATTTGAGTGTTGGGAGCTAGCCGATCATTCGACTTCAACATGAGAATTTGTTTTAAGTAATTTAACCAGTGATCAGAAAACAAGATCTCTTTTTTATCTGCCGAGCAATTTAAGTAATGCAAACTGCTCCCTTCTCATATTCCAAAGAAATTTGTGATTAACTTGCACCATTACCAATTCATTGCCACGGCAGAGCAGAATAATGTAGTGTATTGGGTCTTCTTCCGCATCCCGACTATTTCAATGAGGTGGAACATAGGCTTTGCACTGCAGACGTCAAGGTGCTATACTCCAGGGCTATACTCATTCGCATAACGTCAGTAATTTGAGCAGTCCGGTAACAAATAATGCACATGCTCATTTCTCAAACAGTACATAACTAGACCTATTAGAGACGCCAGTAAAGCGAGATCGTCGTACTTTAGGAAATTAATTTTAACGTTTTCCTCGTGCAAATAAAGATCAGTTTTCATATCTAATAACGCCACATTCTATCCCCACATTCTATAGGCCACGGTGGCCGTACTAAAAGAGGTCGGCGTGACAATCACTAATAGCATATTGACATAATGAACGAGTCAACATTATACTTGCCGTTCTGCACGGATATTAGAAAGCTTTCATTTACCAAGATGATATATACGAGTCATTAATCTGTCTTCGCCAAACGTAAAAAGGCCGAGGACGCCATAAAGAGGGCAACGGCGACTGCCACGGTATTTTTACCATCATTCTACCGCCAGAAAAATGCGCAAAAGAACTACCAGCATCAAATTATTTTGAACGCCTGAGGGGGGAGACCTCGTTTTGTCTGTATTTAATTAGATTTTGGATGCTCGTAACAATCCAACATCACTTCAGAGCTTAATAGACCGGCTTGAGATAGTGTCGCGCGGTTTGTTGGTTTGTAATTGACGGTAG
The DNA here is from genome assembly GCA_963971285.1 of Astropecten irregularis. Lineage (NCBI taxonomy): Eukaryota > Metazoa > Echinodermata > Asteroidea > Paxillosida > Astropectinidae > Astropecten > Astropecten irregularis. Next base: position 8,874,584 of record OZ020247.1, read on the forward strand.
TGGATAATTTAATTATTGGTGGTTTTTTATCGGTGTTGGCGATGGTGTTGAAAATTCTAAAGGCTGTGGTGGTGAAGGTGGTGGTTTTGGCAGTGTTAGAGTATTCGTACTCGAACTCAAACTCGAGTACAACTCGATTACCATGTACTTGGCCCGTACTCGGTCATAAGTACTCGGAAAAACCAGTACTCGGCCCGAACTCGTAATTCCGTACTCGGACTCGTCCCCGAATTCGACAAATTGTACTCGGTGAACTCGATCCCAGTTGCAAGTACTCGAAAGTACATTCGGAATTGTTTATATAAATTTATTGACTCTATGCAGCGCATGGAGTATCCCTGGTGCACATTTTTGTATCGTCCTATTCCTATGGAACACTACATAAATAACAGCGAAATAAATATTGCAACCTTATTTTCTTGGGCTGCATTTGGGATCTTCACACGCGGCATTTTCTAACTAACAAGATGGGGAAAGATCGTATACTCGGGGGAGAGGTTGCGCACATCAAATACATAAACGCGTCACATTCTCTAATGGGCGCATGGCGTAGTTTAAAATGTACTCGGGATGTACTCGATGTCTTTGTGCTCGAACTTGCACGTACTCGGACTCTGAAAACTCGAACTCGTTAGGTTTTTTTTGGCACAGGACTGGATTTAAAAGTACTCAGACTCGGCCCGTACTCGGCACTGTGTGTACTCGGAAAAAACGGTACTCGAATTTTTGTACACGACTATAATTACACTGGGTTTTGGTGGTTAAAATGTTAATGGCTTTGGTGGCAAGTGTTTGCATTGGTGATGTCGGTATTTGCCGTACATCCAATGACCGAGATAAAATTATTGTGTCTGCCCAGTATTAACTTGTTCATTTTCTCGCTCACTTATGCTATATGAAAAAAAACTGCCAACATAAATAATTCTTGTGCACAGAAATTAACTACCAATTATTAGATGCAGACAAAATGTAATACTTAGAGGTACAGTAAAGGATTGGTAACATTATACCCAAACAGAAATGTTCACAGATTTACATAAAACTTCCAGGATGGAGATGATGAAGTAGTCGTTACTATGAAAGCTTATGCAGTTTTTCTCCAAGTTAGTCTTAAAGTGCTTCCTTAATTTTCTTTAGGATGGAGATGGTGGTGGTAGAAATATGCCTTTAAACTATTTCCGCCTGAAATGATGTATTTATCTAGAAATTAGTCAAAATGAAGACCAAAAACACTGAGTTTTGATCTCGGGGTAAGATCAAAACCAGTTTTTTGTATGTTTTTATAAGAAAGAATGAGTCGGATTTTCGCTATTTTCTTGTGACTCAGACAAAGTTTGATCAGACAAAGTTTGAGTGCTGTTCCCCGACCTTTACCAATTATGTATTATACCTTTAATAGCTTTCAAATATCATGTATGCTTATAATTAGGTTCATGTAGTTTTTCATACAATAGTAACTGTGAAAGCCAATACCGCCGGATTTTCTTTTCTTTTTGGGAACATGGTGGAACTTAAATCTGTCTCATATCTTTTGCATGTGTCTTAATATATATCTTTTAAATTTGAATTTAATAACTAAATGACAATCAGTGATGAAACATGTATGCATCACTGGTCACAGCGGGCCCGATATCGTTGAATTGACTAAAACTAAACATTGGAAAACAACCTACCTTTATACAAGCGAAATTCAGCTGCGAACCCTTGCCGGGAAAAAAAATATATACACTGCGTGGAATATTGGTCGGTAAACTGTGCCTACCAAGCAAAAGTGTTCTCTACTTAAAGCACGCTTACCAAGTAAGCAGCAATTTTGTGAAACTCAAACATGGTGTTTTCGCAAACCGATCCACATACCAATTGTCACCATGCAAAGCCTCAAATCTTTCTTCAAACCATTTCATTGACATTTTCTTTCCTATTTTCGGTGTTCGGTGTCATTCTCTTAAAGGTAGTATCATACTTTGGTAAGACACCAACACAGAAATATTCACAGATTTACGTATAACTTACAAGGTTTTAAGATGATGCTAGTACAAACCTACCGTTAAAATGTTTCCGCCTGAAATGGTGTATTTATCCAGAAACTAATAAAACAACGACCGAAAATTTAATCTTTTTGATCTTACAAAAGCTCAAAAATAAAAGAGAAAAGAAATACTGTGGCCGTTTTTCACTGTTTTCCCCCAAAGTGGGCACCGTATGGGACTGACATTTTCACAGATGACTGTTACTATTATCTGTCTTGATATTTTTTACCCATGAATCTGTATTTCTTTGACAAAAACCCAAGTATGATACTACCTTTAACGAGGGCCAGATAATCGGTTATAATTTGAATTGGTGATATTGACGGCACGTCATTGAAGCACATAGGATGCGATATTTCACACAGAGTCGTTGTGCGCATTGCCTATGTATAAGCAAATGTTAACACTGCAGGAATGGAGTAATGGTTAAGGAGACGTGACTGGACAGATAATCACAAACCCAAAGGTCGCTATACCTCAAAGAGGTCTACCACAATATTTCACAGCACCGTCACATCTTCCAACGTTTCCCTTCCCGATTTTCCTTTATTTTTCATCCAAATAGACTGTGCAGAGCAGTTTGTATTGCCATACATCAATATCTTTGACGTCAATATGACGCAAGTCTTGCTCCAACTCCAATATCAACAATCATGACAGTGGTTTATACGGTAAAGGGTACGATTAAAAAGGCGAGAGACAATATTATTAGGTTTGAGTTATATATAAGTTGCATGCTTGTTAAAGGGGCGCCCGATTTACTAAAAGGGGACGAATGGAAATCCCATTGGTAAAGGACGATCGTCATTCTATTGGCATGGTTGGCTTGCACATTCCCTTTAATGTAAAGGAAATGTCATTCGCCAGATGTTGGCATATCGAACCGGTGATGACAATCAGGATTCATAGCATTTCATAATTTCACCGGAGCAACGGGGCGGCCCAGAGGGAAGGTTTACGGGCTTAGTACGCCCCAGTGGATCGGTCGAGTACCGCTCTTTCCTCGTGGGGGAATTAAGGCTATTATAGTTTCTTGTGATACTATTAACCATAGCTTAATGCTGATGCATGAAAGCTGTGTCTCCCTACAGGTGGGTTCAATGGCGGTGTCTGTCATGTATGAGTGAATGGATGCCAGAATAAGATGATAGTGAACTTTTAGTTGAATGAATTTGAGTTTTTCCTTATTTTGTTCTTTGTTGTTGCCCATCGTCGCCGTTGTACGTCATTGCTTTCGAGACACTCTACCCACTTCTACCTCCCATCTACCAAAAAGGCCCACATAACCGCGAATTTAACAAATTAAGTTCATGATTGAATTATTTTCCCCCATAGGCCTAATGTTAATTCCGATTTGATGTCGTTGACTGGTCTTTTATTATTTTGTATTATACACTGTACCGTCTTATGTATCAAATATGTGTACATTTGGGATTCGTTAAAGTCTTCCTTTTGAAAAGTCAAAGATCCTGCTTCAGAAATGAAAAGAAAAGGAAGAAGAAAACGAAAAAACAAGATCGTATTCCATTTTGCAAAGACCTTATCTGGACGTATGCAAGTCCCCGGAACGTTTCACAGATGTAGTACTATGTGGACCTGGTGTGACCTCACAGCGTAAAACGCAATTAACGAACGGGTCCTCGCAGGGTTTTTAATGCAATCTGCAATGAATGTACAGCCAGTCCTCATGTTGGATTTATTTGTGCTCTTTTTTCTTTGCTTTGTCCTATATTTCTCTATTCAATTTGTCATTGATCATCGTGTGTCGCGCCAAAAAAAATCAATAAAAACGTTCGTGCCATGCTTTCATGTGTATTATGTACGGAACCTAAACGGAGACACGTAATAATTATGGGTGAACATGCACGAATAACGTCTTATAAATGAATAAATACTCTCTATGTATAGGTCATTGTTGTTTATTGTTGTTATTTGTTTTTAATAAATGAAGTCTTCCCTCTGCAAAGGGCACAGTCGTGTTTTATTCATCCCCTGCTCCTATCCAATCAGTTCGTGCGTGTTATAACGGACATTTCCAGAGTTGACCAATAAAATATTCATGAATCTCATTTCGATTTTCGTTATCAAATATTCAAATGTCATTTTTGTTACGGAAACTATTTACGGGCAAAGAAATTCTGCTTGCCCGCGGAAGACCTTGAAGCTTTTTCTTATACTTCTACTTTTTTTCCTTTCCTTATTTATACTTCTTCCCCGTCCCTGATTTCCTCCCAATTCCCCTCCCAGAGATGCCAAATTGCTGGATCTTTAACAAGATAACCATACCTGACACATTCTGACCCAGAAATCCTCGGGCATCGGCAGGCAAGACACCCCGAGTCCCCGCGGTATAATGCCTGGTTGGACCGGTAGACCGTGCCACGGCAGACCTGGAGGGCATCCTCGGAAGAGCAAATTGGGTTTGGGTCGAAATGGAATCCCATTTCATCGATCCTACGGGTTTAGGGTAAGGAGAGTTATGGGCAGGGAAGGGGTTTGGTAAGTAAACCAACTGTGCATGGGGATCTTGCCGGAGGAATTTCATGACAGTATTTATATCTATCAGTTTGAATTCCTCATGCGCGACTTGGGCGAGTAAGAGGTTTCATTTTTGAGTGCACATTATGGGATGCTGTCCAGGGAACTTGGGGTGGGGGTATTGAGAGCTGGGACTGGAGAATGGGGACTTGTCACCAAACTCGACAAAATTTACATCAGCTTAAAATTCGTTCAGCGCACACACCTCGTGTACACATCCACAAACGGAATATTTTAATTATTTCTGTGATACGAACTTGTGACGGCTGCTGAGTTAAATTCAAATGGAGGTATCTCTCTCCAAACCATTAATGGTAATCCGTTTAGCTGGACGAGGCCTTTAGCATCTGACGTTTAAAGGTAGTATCATACTTTGGTAAGAAACCGAAACAGAAATGTTCACTGATTTACTTTTAACTTACAGGGTAAGAAGATGGTGGTGGTAGAAACATACCGTTAAAAAGTTTCTGCATGAAATGGTGTATTTATCCAGAAATAAGTAAAACAACGACCGAAAATCTGTTTGATCTTTTAAAAGATCAAAGATAAAAGAGAAAAGACATAAGAAATACTGTGGCTGTTTTTCACTGTTTTCTCAAAAAGTGGGCACCGTATGGGACTGAAATTATCACAGATGATTGTTACTGTATCTGTCTTGATATTTTTGCCCATGAATCTGTATTTCTTTGATAAAAAACAAAGTATGATATTACCTTTAAGTGTTTTGAGCCATGATAATTTGTTTTTTACCCCGTGGACTATTTTTGATTGACTCCTTTTTTAGGCTCCAAAATTGATAGCACGGGATACGAGATTGAAGTTTGATGCTGGTAATCTGTAGAATTGCGGATCATACTACAAGAATTGTCAAATAATCTCGACAGAAACGTCTGATCAGCAAGAACTAGTTCTATTTTTACATCAAATCTACACAAGAATCCAATTTCATAAAATGCGAACAAATTCGATTTTAAAGTAGACTGTATATAAAGATACATTTTATAAGAAAATGTCAAGAAATGAAAGTTTAATCAGCATTAATGTCCCATACAAATTAAATAAATGAATAAATCAATTAATAACCAATAATGAAATACCAAAATGAAATAGCAGTAAAATGTGAACACAAAATAGAACTGAAGAATTATTTCGTATTTTTGGCTATATGAAATTGTACTTTTCAAGACAAACATATAGATTGACATACAGCCTCAGTCCCTCAGTTACAATAAACACAGTCGAGAGTCCCCCAAATGGGCAAAACACTTTCCCCTGCTTAGCCTCTTGCGTCTTGAGCAACCTGTTGTGGGATCTCGGTAGATGAGATGGGTTTTTTTCTCCTCCTAATTTCCCGAGTGCACGCTGACTGCCCGTGCTAATTGGAGCGACTCAAGCTGCCGTATACCTATAACGACATTAACCCCTTTAAACATGGAGGCGAGGGCATTGGCTGGTCAGATTGGGAGGGCTAACGATTAAATTACGAAGCCAAGCTGAGGCTGGGAAGGTTTGTATTCCGATGTTCTCTTCCTCTATCTAAGTAAGACTTGCAGCTATGCATGGTGGAAGTACTAAAAGAAGGTAGATTTGTGGTGACACAACGTTCTCGACGTTCCGAACAGTGTGCTCTGTTCGTCCTCAGGAGAATGACTGGTTGCCTGAGTAAAGATGCAGAAGCCGTGGGTATAGGTGACCCATTGGCTTGTGGTCACCTTCTAAGTCAGGCAACCAGTCACTCTCCTGAGGACGAACAGAGCACACTGTTCGGAAAGTCGAGATAATACCAACGGCTCTTCTCAGAACCACACACTCTTACAGAAGATATTACATGGTGTCACCGCAAACCTACCTTCTTCTATCTCGCTATCTATCTCATCTTCTTCTGCCTTTCTTTTCCATTTTGGGGAGGATGCTTCCGATTTGAGAAGGTTGGATTTGTTCCAGACGTCAAGAGGAGCACTTCTCTTGCACACTTCTTCTGCCACACATAGAGGCCCTCGTGTGACCATCACCCGCATCATTTTGTATGATTGTATTTCACGTGGCCTAAAGATAGGTAGTCTTCACAGCATGAGCTCAGAGCTCCGTGGTTGCCATTCACCATGACATCTCAACTCCCACGTTCGAGCAATAAGTACGGGATGCTATTTGCCCAACGAGAAAGAAAAAACATTGAAGACCTAATAATTATAATGTCCCCCGGTCCCAAATGCGTCATGATTGCTTCCTGACGCTATGCGACAATTTAAGTGCTCGCTTCCACTTCTTGCTGATTCCAGAGGCGATATACGGTGAGGTGTATAAGTCAACGTGATTCCGTAGACTTGGGCTGCTGTCTAATGAAGCTTAGCCTAGCCTAGCCTCGAAAATTTGCTAAGCATGATATTTCTGTCTTAATAAAAAACAGAGTTAACCAAATTTCCACGTGTTGTGTATCACTTGTGGTTGTTATTTGGCTGTTATTCGCTGACCATGAATATAAAATGGAAATTTCAATGGTGGTTTGTTTTATTGGGCGAGACATTTTTGTGCTAAGCAAATTTGTGTGCTTAACAGTTTTATGAAATTGGCCCCTGACCTGGCAACTCTCCACTCAATGATATCACATCCTTCACAATAATATAGGATAAATAGAGGTTGATGCTAGATCATACTAAAAGTCGGAGGTCCAAAATGTTAACAGACTTTCTCCAAATCAAGAAGGCCGTTTCACACGAGACTTTTAGCAAGGTTTTAAAGGTAGTATCATACTTTGGCAAGAGACCAAAACAGAAATTTGTCACAGATGTACGTATAACTTACAGGGTATGAAGATGGTGCTGGTGGAAACCTACCGTTAAAATATTTCCGCCTGAAATGGTGTATTTATCCAGAAATTAGTAAAACAACGACCGAAAATCTGTTTGATCTTTTAAATTATCAAAAATAAAAGAGAAAAGACTTAAGAAATACTGTGGCCGTTTTTCACGATTTTCTCCAAAAGTGGTCACCGTATGGGAATGAAATTTTCATAGATGACTGTGACTGTATCTTCCTTGATATTTTTTGCCCATGAATCTGTACTTCTTTGACAAAAACCAAAGTATGATACTACCTTTAACAAGGAACGTTGAATAAAATCACATCCATGCATGTTGAAAATAGGGTCATGTGAAAGGTTTCCTTGTAAAAAAAAAATCACCAGGGACCCTTGTTATTTTAACTGAGAGCGAGACCTACTACAACAAATCACAAACATGGATACAATTGCAAGGATGCGTCGTGTGAAAGGTTTATGCAGAATAACAAGGATCCTTGTGCACATAACACATGCAGAGAATGTGTCACTTGCTCTGCATGTTTACGTACGTATACATGCATCATTCTGAGTTGTGCCGTGAATGGTAACACACAACTTCTCCAAGATAGCGATGTCGGACATGATTCTTACGTTACCGTATTGCCCTTGAGTTTCTTTGGGATTCAAATAAATTGTCAAACAGGAGACAAATGATCATAGAAGAAGAATTTCAAGAACTGTAAGAAGGTCGGAGTACGATAACTAAGCTTTGTGAAGAATTGCAATTGCAGAAATTTCGTTCTAGAATGTTCGCCGAGCATGCCGTGCTGCTACAATTTATGTAGTCCTTTGTTGTGTACCATTTTTCCAGTGAAATATTGGCAGTCAGAGGAGCAATGACTTCGCATGCTTTTTTTGGGTCGGGTGAAACCTTGCTACAAAAAAAAAATCGTCCGAGGTGACAGACACTAGTGTCTCCGACCACCGAGGACCCTTGTTACAGGCGGTCTTGTGGAACAAAAATACAACAATGTGAAGACGTATTGGATGTGCACAGGTTGCATCAAATTCAAACCAGCGCACGTGAGATTAGTCGAGTTTCATTTTGCAAGGGGTCTTAAGGTCTCTTCGCCGGCCGTGTCTTGTAAAGGCGTTGTCGGATTTACGGGATGAAACGATCGGAACGCAATATCCGTAGGTCTCTATATTATATCACCGATGAATCACCCATAAACTCAATATCCTGATCAAGACAAGTTGATTGGAGTCTTGTTTGTGTTTATTCTTTGGGTTATTCCGTGATGCCACGATGTGGGTCAGCAATTACTATTGTGACCGACTATTTTCCTGTCGTGCGATTGCCTGTCGTTTGATCGTTATCTTATATAGGCCTTGGTATGCTTTCTTTTCCCATCGCACACAGCACTATTCGCACATCGAATAGTGCTATGTGCTTGTGGTCTGGCGTGTTGAACTCAGAGTCTTGTGGTCAATCTACAGATTGCGGGTTCGAATCCAGCCATGGGCTAGTGGTACTTGCGTCCTTGGGCAAGACGCTTTGTCACATGTTGCTTCTCTTCACACACGAGTAAATAGGTACCTGTGAGGGTAGTGATGGCTTTATGTGCTTGATTAGCCTTCATGCGCTTTAAAGTAGCCGGGGCTGTATACTCCCCATGGAGTTAAGATTGTGTCAGGAATGTTATAGGGCCCGATGACCAGGGATAATAATGGTAGGCGCCTTGAGCGCCCTGTGGGTGGATATGTTGCGCATTATAAATGTCTATTATAATTATCAAGTTTATCATCTACAGCTATAAATGTTAATGAACACATTTTGCACCAATGTTGAAGGTTCACTATATAAATACATAGGTCTACGTCTATTATTGGAACCAGTGGAACGTTAGCGATTGATTTCTCTCTGAAAGATATGGACTGTCATCGCACGTGTATGTCCCACATTTTGAATATCCCTGTACTGTAGTTGCGGCTGCATGCTTAACCATTCGGGTCAAAGTAATGAAATATTACGGCAGAGGAGGCCATGTATTGCCATCACCATGCGAGAATGGCATTATTCAAGCACAAGATCGATCAGAAAAAGCTGCATAAACCCTCTCAGAACTTCTACGTTTTTTTATGTGAATGTGCACGTGCCGTACGGAGTCGAATTGGCGCACTGCTAGGCGCTGTGTATAAATCGACTTTGCTAAAGCCTTATAATTGAACGTCGTCTCTAGCCATATAATCCTGTTTCACGCCTGTTCACTTTTTAGGAGCTATCCATTCAACACACAGTGACACCTTTCGTCTAGACACAAACCTAGGATTGTGGATCTGCCACGATCATACATTTCCAATTCAGGTTATATCTTGCAGCGTGGCCAAGCCTGCATGAAATAACTAAGAAGACATTTTGGACTTCTCGATCACGCGAGGCATATCAGGATTTCTAGGATACCCTCGATTATAGAAGAAACAGTTTGATGTTTCCTACAGGCACCAAAATCTTTAAGCAGGCTACCATGATGGAAATGAATAACTGTCACCCCTTTAAATTGTACTTGTTTTTCCGTATGTATCTGTAGAGTGCCTTTAAAGGTAGTATATACTTTGGGATAATACCAAAACAGAAATCGTCACAGATTGACCCATAACTTACAGAGCCTAAGATGGTGATGGTCGAAACATACTGTAATTTTTCTGTATGAAATGCAGTTTTTACCCTGACTGCTGCTGTATATTCCTTGAAATTTGTGCTCATGAATCTGCATTTCGTTGACTAACACCAAAGAATAATTATTGCCTTTAATAAGCCTTTACACGTCCAAACGTAAAATTTACATTGGCCGCTTCTATTTTCATTAACCACAATGTGGTCGGTATGCCATTGGTATGATATAGTAATTTGTCCTTCACATAGTCATTTAGTTCTTGGAATGATCTTGTGGACTGACATGGGGGCTACCTTGAACCACCACTCGTCTGTCCAGGCTCTCAGGGCCTGTAAGCGGTTTCCAAGACGTGCCTGGTTGGTTGGCAAACCCATCAAAATTCACGACACGCACTCTCACGTCCTTCCGTCGCCCCGTAGCAGCTCAGCAGAATGTTCACATTTCCAATTACCCGAGCCCACTCCAATTATGAAATAATGTGCCCTGAAACCACACCATAACTGGGTCGACTGTTGCCAGACTGCCAAAGTCTCACACAACAGTATGGGTTTGCCACTCGCCACATTAGGCCTATAGGTATAACATAAAAATGTTCTGCTATAGTATATTTTTTTCTTTCATCGATTCATATTCTTCAAAATAGATGACATTTGAGAGAGAAAAACAGAGGTTCTCCGGAGTATGTGGGACAAAGGTTAGGGAGGGAATTAAGCTTGTACTTTGGGGACCATGTGCATGGAAGGTCAACTCGTCCCTAAAAGCTGGCTTCTGGGGACTACGTGCCAAAAATGTAATAACAGCCATATACGACCTTTACAACCATCGCAAACTCGTACAGTATAATACAAGCAGGCAAAATTAAAGCGCTCGCATCATTTCCCTGCCCATCCCTCTCTGTATTTTGTTTTACACAACATCCAGGGACTTTAAACAGTCTGAAAGCTCTCGAGCTTTGGTCCTCTCGTACTTGTCACGGACCAAATATTGATCCTGGGCTATTATTGGGTGCCTACTCCAAGTTGCAGCATCAACAGAAGGCAGTAACTTTGCTTCCATCTCGCTTATACTGGCTCATCTCTAGCTGAGCCTTGAAGCTTTGCCCGAATCCATTAATGAAATCGAGTGAGGGATGTAAAACATTCTTCGTCTCCTCTTCCGTCGGACGGCCAGCGATGGTGTATTTTCTTTCCTTCCAAGGATTTCCTCGAAGGCACAGTAATCATCTTGAGGATTAGCGTGATACAAAAAATTGTCTACGAAGCACGATCTTTTCACTAACACTCAACTGAGAGGAAACCGGATGGCGTGCTGTTCTTCACGGCAAAGATTAATGTATACGTTAAATGTTTAATTGACAGATGACATCAGCAACGGAGCAATGCTGGTGTCACAAAGTTCATGGGACAACCGATTGTTAAAAAACACAAAATAATGGAACTTTGAAATACCCATTTTCTTGTTCAGTATCATCTGTTTAGATACCCATAAGGACTCTGTTCAGATAAGTGCTACTGTACTTGAAAACCCATAGTACTGGTTCGAGCTATGATTCAGTAAAGTGTCGTTAGTCCTTTTCGGCCGAATTCGGCTCCAACCCTGCAAGGGTGGAGATATGGAGGTAGGGTTGTCGGCCTGGAAATCGGGCCCAAGTTCGATTTTCTTCAAAATGTATATCACAATATTGTGTTCTGGGACTGGCTGAACAAGTCTGCTGATGATTTCATTGCTCATAATTCGCTTATATAGGCGCAGTTAGTTAGGCATCATCAAAGAGACGCTGCATTATTGAGTGAGAACACCACTGACGTCTTATAATATTTAAGAATATAAAATATAAAAATATATTGATACAAAAGCGTTGCAAGTCCAGATTTTTCTATGTGACGTCCGTGGAGAACACCCATTGTACTGTTTGTAGGAGTTTTTCCCACAAACTTACAAAACACCATGATTTATTGGCTCCAGACAAGGCATCATTCTGTAAGCAGAAAAGCAAGGGTCTATCACGGCGTCGATTCATCGCATCAATGAAAATTTACTAGAAATGTTCTAATGCAAGGGTGTCTGGTGCTTTATTTCTAACAGATACCATGTCCAAGGCTAAATGACGCAGATACAAAGCCACCCACCAACTGCCAGGAAGACGCGAAGGACAGGAAATTGGAAAAGAAGCGGGGGAATTCTCAAGGAATCTTAATGGAGTTCGGAAGTGTAAAAAGCAGGTAAGAGTTCAACGGGGAAGAAACGGGTATGAGAATCCGACAGCACGTCAATATAGTGGACCTTCACATTGGTCATTCTGCTTGCGAGTTCGTATTTTCTTAGGACTCTGTACTTTAAGTCTTGACTATGCAATGTGTTTACCGGTATACTCAGGATTTCGAGTGTCTTTGAAAAGTACATGGCATGCACCGCTTTAGTAAATAGTTCAGTCGGGCCAGTCTTTGCATGGAATCTTATCGAAGCAGTACACCGTGACCGAATGCTATTCGATAAGAAACTGCAAGCATCTCCAGTCGAGCGTTTTGGTTGTGAGTCATCTGCACTAGGAGGTCCAGGGTTTCGAGCCGAGGCCCGAGCAAGACTGCTTCCTCCACTACCCGTGCACTCCCCTACTCCATCTGCTTCTCCTCTTGCTGCTCTTGCTGTACATCCTGACCCTCCCCCTTCTGCTGCTCCTCCTCATCTTGTTGCTGCTGCAGCTGCTCATATTGCTGCTACTCCTACTGCTTCTCATCCTCCTACGCCTCCTCCCCTTCTGCTGCTTCCCTCCGCAAAAGTCCACATCCTGTTACTTCTCTTGCCTTTGCTGCTGCAGCTCCTCATCCACTATCTGCTACTGTTGCTGCTGCTCCTCCTCTTCCTGCTGCTGTTGCGGTTGCTGCTCCTTATCTTGTTGCTGCTGCTGCTCCTCCCCTGCTGCTTCTGCGCCACGTTTCTCTCCTCCACTATGATCAATCGGTCATCATCCTCTTTTTCTCTTTTTTCTCTTTCATCTTTTCTGCATCGTCCCTCTGTTTTCTTTCCTGAATGGCACCCTGAGGCAAAAAAAAGAGCAATACAGTAATACAGCATGTACCTCGGGTACCTGCTGCTGCTGCTGTTGCTGCTTCTGCTCCTCTCCTTGCTGCTATTGCGGTTTCTGCTCCTCATCTTGTTGCTGCTGCTCTTCCTGCTGCTTTCTTCCTCCCCTGCCTCTGCTGCTGCTCCTCCTTTATTTCTGCTACTGCTACACCTCCTGCTGCTGCTCCCCCGCCGATTCTCCTCCTGCTCCTCCTATCCCTATGATTCTGCCCCTTCTCTTGCTGATGCTGCTCTTCTTCAGCTGCTCATGTCGCTACTGCTCTTCCCGATGCTGCTGCTGCTCCTCCTGCTTTTCCTGATATATACTGCTGCTCCTTCTCCCCCTGCTGCTGTTGCTGTTGCTGCTGCTGCTCCTCCTGCTGATCCCACTGCCACTGCTTCAGCGCCATCCTCCTCCTCTCTTCCTCCATCTGTCATCGTCCTCATTTTGTTCTCTTCTCTTTCTGTTATCTTTTCTGCATTGTCCCTCCGCTGTCTTTCCGAATTGCACTCTGCTCCTTATCTTGCTTATGCTGCTCCTCTGCTTGCTGCCCCTGTTGTTGCTCCCCTTCCCGATGCTGCTGCTGCTGCTCCTCCTCCTCCTGCTGATCCCCCTTGTCACTGCCTCTGCGCCATCCTCCTCCCCTCCTCCTCCATCGGTCATCCTCCTCTTCTATTTCTGTTATCTTTTCTGCATCGTCCCCCTGTTTTTTTTTTATCTGAATGGCACCTAGAGTCAATGTGCATATACAACACTATATATACACAGCATGTATCCCGTGTATATGACATTATAGGCTCAGTTTAATACTGTCTTGGCGCAGAAGTCTTTATTAGGGCTACGTGAATCGCTCGCTAGGGCATCAGGTCATGGGCCTGCACGTGCTGTACTGGGTTTTCCAAGGAAGGCACTCCCCATACTGTCTAAACACTTTTTGGATTTTTGTTTCTCCACAGTTTTGATTAAAAGAAAACACCACCCACACCTGACATCTTCGCTTTTGTGAAAACGAAATATAAATTATAGACTTTGCAGTTCATTACGTGTATTTTTAAATAACAGGCCCTTGTCATGGTTAATGTAATTACAAACAACAAATCTCCACAGAGAGCAGTGATGCTAGATTTTTACTTTGATTGGGGCTGGGTGTTGATGGGCCAGACGGTTGCCCTGCGTTGATACAGCCTGATCATGGTAGTAAGCTCAGTTCTGATTCTGAAAACAAAAATAACCCTACAATCTTTCCTTGAAAGAAAAATATTATTATAGGCTTTGTATGCAATTCGTGTATTATTCTAAAACTGCGCATTGCTATAATAAAAGGCTCTCGTATAGAAACTTGAATATAAAAAGCATTCATTTTGTTCGCTTGCAGTGTTTATGCATAAAAAGCCAATTTCGCAGGGTACATGTAGTTGATAATATTGGGCGGCAAATACGCAATATTGCAAGATCACCTTTATATCAATAAAATCTATAGTCTGCGTGTGTGCAATTCAATAGGAATTATTTACACAGCGTTAAGCTAATATTGTGGGTCTGTGAGCATGGTGGTTATGGATCGCCATCAGGTGCAAAGAAATTGCCCCACGCGGACTAGACACGACAGCCGGCCCCAAGCGCTCTCTGCTTCCCAGCTCGGGCTCAATTCTACAAACTAGCATTGTGGGTACTTCCATTACAGCTAATGCATGGCAAGGGGGCAATTATCTTCTTGATCCATTGAGCACAGAATGACAGGTATCGCCTAAGCCGCCGAACGAATTGGAGATCCGTAGCCTAGAAGCGAAGGATGATTGGTGTACGACCTTTGCAAGAATCTGAATTGAAACGACGGCAGTTTCCCTACAGAAAAGTCCAAGCGAGTCTCAACCGTGCAATATACATGGTGTCCCCAAAAAAAACCGCGACACTTGTGTCGAGAACTATTATATGAAAATTATACTGTTTATCACTTCAATATTCAGATATGTGATACAACTATGTCTTGGCTATCATCATGTAGAATTTGAGCAAAATTGGACTAAAATTGAGTGAAAAAAACTAAGACTGAACTACCCAACCTCAAAACCCGATTTTAATCTTTCTTTCATACACATTATGTGTGTATTGACGACAATGCGTGTGATCCTTGCAAATTTGTTTTTAGGAGTACTCTTTCAATTGGTCATATTTTCGCCAATTTCATCCCCAATATGCTCAAATTCTACATGGTGATAGCCAAGACATAGCTGTATCACATATCTGAATCTTGAAGTGATAAACAATTAAATGTTAACATAATGGGTCTCGACACAGTGTTGCGGGGTGTTTTTTTTTTGAACACCCTGTATAACTTGAGACATAACACACGGTCGTTCATTACGGGCCATTTGTTTCTTCGTGTTGTTTTCGTACTCGTCTACCATTGCATTCTTAGCCAGCTTAAGCCGTTACTAAAGCCCAGATCAGCTTCAGCATGCTCCGTACGGGCGTGGTTAGTAGCCTACGTGACTTTTCGGCACGAGTGTAATTTGCCAGTTGACAGTATCAAGAATTATCACCTCAATACGAACAGCTTGTCGCGTCATATAATGCCACGGTGTGTCTTCCTGGGATGAAATTACTATCCTTATATATACGCGAAAGTGATATACAAGACAGAATCCCATGCGCCATCTCATAGCTAGACTTTGGTAATATATGTAATACGCATATTATTGCAGAATAGTAACACAAATACACAACCGTGTAGAAAGAAGCAACAATAATTATAATGTTTCGCAGTTAAACTTCAATTCTCATTTATTTCCATTCAGTACTGGGAAATTGAAATACAAGATACAACAATAAATAAATGAAGATATACATGTACAAAGAATCAGTGCCGGCACATAAATTGAGCTTGTGTAGAGATGCCTTAAAGATAACTAGCTAATATGAGGTACTGAGTGGAGTGGTAGGAAAAATACAAATAAGACAAACAAAACAAACAAACATAATCACAGAAATTACAACAGACGAGATATAAAACAATCTGATAACATGGGCAGGACCTTAAAGGTAGTAGGCCCTATCATACTTTGGTAAGAGACCAACACGGAAATGTTCACATATTTACGTATAACTTTCAGGGAATGAAGATGATGCTAGCAGAAACCAACCGTTAAAATTTTTCCGCCTGAAATGGTGTATTTATCCAGAAATTAGTAAAACAATGACCAAATTTTTTTTGATCTTTCAAAAGATCAAAATTAAAGAGAAAAGACTTAAGAAATACTGTGGCTGTTTTTTCACTGTCATCTCAAAATGTGGGCAACGTATGGGACAGACATTTCCACAGATTACTTTTATTGTTTCTTCCTTGATATTTTTGCCCATGAATCTGTATTTCTTTGATAAAAACCAAAGTATGATACTACCTTTAAAGGGAATTAATATGATATGCTAGAACTAAAAAACAAAACCAATGCACTGTACTGTTGACAGCATGAGACAAGGATGAATACTCCGGACAGAATCACAGCAAAAGATGACAACAACGTACGTGACTTCCCATGCACTGGAACACTGCAAATTAGCCAGGCAAGCTAACAGACAACCACATGCTGTCTTTAAAGGTAATATCATACTTTGGTTTTTGTCAATGAAATACAGATTCATGGAGAAAAATATCAAGGAAGATACAGCCTCTGTGAAAATTTCAGTCCCATATGTGCCCACTTTTGGTGAAAAAAAAGCCACAGTATTCCGTAAGTCTTTTCTCTTTTATTTTTGATCTTTTAAAAAATGAAAAAGGTTTTCGGTCGTTGTTTTACCCATCTCTGGATAAAGACACCATTTCAGCCGGAAATATTGTAACGGTACGTTTCTACCACCACCATCTTCATACCATGTTTGTTATACGTAAATCTGTGAACAGTTCTGTTTCTTACCAAAGTATGATACTACATGTACCTTTAACTGCCACTCGCGTTCAATGCTACCGAGTACTATAATGTAAACCCATCCGATACGAGAGTGTGATTGGCATCAAAATGATTTCATCTCTTCCCATTCCCAACATTGGTCAGGTTGGGGACGTACGTGATCAATGCCTCGCGCATAAGTAAGACGCCATCAAAAATGTATGAGGGATTTTCGCTGCAAGCGCGAGTGAATTCATAGCAGACTGCTCCCGTCACGTCGCTGAAACGTTTTTTTGCCTTGGTGGTGACCGATTTTTAAAGAGCATTGTGCTTTTCTCATCAGCAGGACCAGGGGCCGATTTCACTAACGCTTTGCGATCATCGTAAAGCCCAAATCCATCGCTAGACGGCGAATCGATCGCTGCATATCATAGCAATTTTCCGTTTAGCGGTGGATTTGGGCTTTAGCGATATCGCAAAGCGTTAGTAAAATCGGTCCCAGGGGTCGATTTCACCGAACTCATCGTAACTTACTATCACTCGTAGCACTTACGATGTATTACAGTCCTACGTAGGATACGATGGGTTACCCCTCGTAACGTGAGTTACGATCGATCGTAGGGCTTCGTGAAATCGACCTCAGGCTCGATTTTCATAAACCGATTGTTTATTTGTCGATTCTTGGCGCGGAAGAGTTATCATATGGTAACTTGAGTTGTGATGTCAATGCGTCGTTGACAATTTGCTTAACTGATATTTACCTGAAGATCAAACTTGGCCTTATATATATATATATAAAGTGAAAACCTGGGGGAGGGGGGGGGGGGTTACAACGTATATGTCGTACGCACGACATATAACTCGAAATATGATTCATAAGTCGTACGTACGAGATGTAAATCGTACGTACGGGGTACATCTCGTACGTACGAGATATGATTCATAAGTCGTACGTAAGATTTATATCTCGTACGTACGACATATAGCTCGTACGTACGAGTCAGGGAGAGGCAAATCTTCTTTTTTTTCAGCATGTCCCTAATACAGCTTCGTACAATTCACTACACAATGCGTAAAGTGGGCTTGGCTGTATATAATTCCGTCGCGTGCGTCCCTAGCCCTCAACACTGGCGTTGGTTTGCCTCTACGATTGCATCTGGACCCGTTTCCTAGCGTCTACCATTATAGCACTACATTATCAAATGTTTGTCTACCAAGCAGCAATAGAAACCCTGTGTCTGGGCCTATCACCTCCAACATGCGCCAGGTTTAGTGCGTTCACTGCACTTTACTGCAATATTCGGCCTATTGGTATCACTTCGATTCCAGTACAGAAAAACACGTGTTTTTGTTGTCCTCATCCTGTTGACTCGACACGGACCTTGTGATTCGTCATCACGTTGTACAGGATGGGTCAATGGACTTCTCATGATAGGCTGTATACTACATGGATTTCACGTTCATGGGCCCAATATCATTGAATCCGTTACGGCCTATTTTTGTGCTTACGGGTACTGCCACGCGTGAAATCTATTTCATGGAATCCGTAAGCAAGACTCCCGGTTAGCGAAGAATTTCTAGGGTAACCGTGATCATTTTCTGCTAACGGGCTGTCCTATACATTCTGTACAAATTCCTTGCTTACCGTTACCAAAAAGGAAACTCTTCCGTGAAATACGCTAACCGTAACCAAACAAATTCTGCTAGGTCGTAAGCGAAGAATTTTTTGCTAACGGTAACGGATTCCATGAAATTGGCCCCTGGTTGAAACTTATGTATTATAAACATGGCTACATGGGATTACTTGGATCATGTTATACATTCAATTAATCCATGTATATCAATGTACCATTAGTCGGTGAAGTGGCTGCTGTTAGGTAAATGATAGAGACTGTTTGTTTCACGCACTGGATCCGATATTTTGGGATCCACCTCCTATGCAGGGTACGCTAAAATGGGATCCGGATCCGGATCCGCAGGATTCGTCATAAACAAACAGGCCCTTAGATTCGTTATTACAATAAGCCTTTTTTCAGATTAAGTCTGAATAGTATCTGGCACACAGGCCTCTTTCATTGAATTAGAGAGCTAGGTGGGTTTTAATCATTTAAACCCGTCCATTGTCGGAGACAATACACGGGTTTACACTTCGGCGGCTTTGATCGCGACTTCAAAACGAGGCACTATCACACATGCGCACTTTTCGAAGTGTAAACCCGTGTATTGGTGCAAGACGTCTGTTATGTAACCAATCAAAAGCTTGCACTGCATCACGTGATATAACAACAGTGTCTTTAGTCTGGGCAATTCAAACTGGGGCGTTTATGTGCAATGAAAGAAGTCTGTGTACTAGATATTGATTCAGATTTAATGTGCGAAAGGCTTATTGTGGTATAGTTGTACTAAATGAATATTCATGATAATAATAATAATAATATACACTCCCTGGTAATACATTTCTTAGATCGGTTTAAAAGATGACATAGACCTTAATGCAGCTTCAAAACCACACGTGGTGATGTTCTTATATGAATACGAATCTTGGTATAATATTATTTACAAAGCCAACCGTTCCCAAAAATTACGCGAACGCCTTCCTCAACCAAAGTAGCACAATCGAACATGATGGGAAATATTGGCATACCACATACCCGTCGTGATTTCAAACGCACCAAACGTAAGGCAACGCACCTCCCCATGCGTGTGTGCAAAATAAATGTTAATTTGCTCAGTCTGGCGCAAATTCATTCCGAGGACGTGGAAATGGTTACTAGTACAATATACAGGGAATAAAAAAAAAGGAAATAATACTTGGACACTGACACAGTTTATTCTCTTTCCCTGCAAAAGTGTATTGATGCACTATTCGGGGTAATTGTCAGCAAAACGGATACAATATGGGGAGACACATTTTCCTCCATTCCCAATCCGCAGTGTTTTTATAAAGGTGCAGTTTGATATAAGTGATATTTTGTAGGGCTAATAAGCTTAATTTCGTCACCACGGGAGCTGCAAATGAGATTGACGGTGCGTGCCGACCCGTATACGTATAGTTCATCCACATGGAGTAATCTTCCCGAGAAGAAACGAAATGTAGGTCCCAGTTCAAATTCAAAGTAGGCCTAGAGTCTACCAACCCTAACCCACTTCCATCAATGATAAACACACATCACATTATCTACACGCTATCCATTCGAGACATATGGATTGACTTCAATTTAAAGGTAGTATCATACTTTGGTTTTTGTCAAAGAAATACAGATTCATGGGCAAAAATATCAAGGAAGATACAGTAAAAGTAATCTGCGAAAAGTTCAGTCCCATACGGTGCAAACTTTTTGAGAAGACAGTGAAAAACGGCCACATTGTTTCTCGAGTCTTTTCTCTTTTATTTTGTATCTTTTAAAAGATCAAAAAGATTTTCGGTCGTTGTTTTATTAATTTCTGGATAAATACACCATTTCAGGCGGAAATATTTTAACGGTATGTTTCTACCAGCAGCTTCTTCATACCCTGTAAGTTAAATGTAAATCTGTGAACATTTCTGCTTTGGTCTCTTACCAAAGTATGATACAACCTTTAAACCAACGTCGAATTATGAAGTGACTCACTCTGTCAACATTTTTGTTTTATCGATAGACTCTGTGTTGCGTGAAATAGTCTGCAGCTGTGAGCCTATACCCAGATAGAAGTACCAGGACCACAGGCCTGCATGTACGAGACTCCATCATGTATGATACCAAGGTGAGTCTGGTAACTTTCAAATTACATATCATTAATCTACAAGGATTATCAATCGAAATAAGTATTCGCTTTTTTACCGCGTAGTATTTAGACTGTTTCCTGGAAGATATTTCTGTTATAGGTACGGGGTTCCGTAGGTCGAAGGTTCGAATCCCGCTCCAGCCTGCTCACCTTCCAGTGTATTTACAAACATATTTAGAATATGTTTGTAAATGGTGTTTACATTGACAACCTGTGGCCTCTTGTGTCAAAAATTATGTTTGTGTTTCAGTCCCAGAAATGCTTTGATGCAATAGGCCTAGATTTAACAAGTAATGGTGAGAATCGCTGCTCAAAATTACGTAAAAGTCCACTTAAGTCTTGGTTGCTCATATCATTCAGTTAATCTACTCCGACCACGAATCCCTACGATCGATCGTAACTTAAGTTACAAAGGACAACTCATTATATCGTACGTGGGGCTGTAATATAATGTAAGTCCTACATTTGATACAGTAAGTTACGATGAGTTTGGTGAATTCAACCGTAGACAGGGCATTTCTGCCATGGAAATGGTCTTAAATCAGAGAGCAAGGCATTTTCATCGCTCTGTGGTTTAAAACAGCATATATGATTTGCAAGGCCTCAAAAAAGTTATTGACTTTGAGACAGAAAATGGACACAACAGTTTGTTAACAGTGCAAACAGTCACCATGGGAAATCTTGGTTCATCAGATGCTGGGTTTTTTAAGGAAATCAAGATTTAGTGTCTTTTCCAAAGATCGTTCGTCCGAACGATTTTTGGAACAAACATAAAGGACACCCTCAATCGAGTTGTTTTAGTTATCCACTTTCACTCAAGGTATGAAGATGCTGCTGGTAGAAACATACCGTTCACATATTTCCACCTGAAATGCTGTATTTATCCAGAAATTAGTAAAACAAAGACCGAAAACAGTTTTGATCTCGGGGTAAGATCAAAACCATTCTTCATGTTTTATAAGAAAAATTGTGTCGGGTTTTTGCTATTTTCTCTTGACTCAGATGTCCAATTGAGCTAAAAAAAAATTCACAGGTTTAGTTTATCATGTGCATGTTTGATCAGACAAAGTGTGAGTGCTGTCCTGTGACCTTTACCGAATCATGTATTCATTGTTTTGTACCTTTAATAACTCGCGTTGTTGTTGTTGAATACTCGAGCCGCAGTCATGAACGTTTGTGAAAAGAACGTACGATTGATGGTACTGTATAATAATAATACATGTACTAAGCCTCCTAGCTATCGGGCACGGATCGGTTCAGGTACAGGTCATTAGACTGAAGAGTTAATTTCCAAGTCATCGTACCTTGACGGATATCTGATTAGCAAACCTAGCCACATGATTCAATCGTCTTTTTTTTTTAGAGTCAGCACAAAATCAAACAAAGGTTGTTCAGAACAAAGGGCGAGCCGGAAGTTGGCATTGATCCAAGCATGCAATGGATACGTGCGACCTCTCTTTTAATTGTTCTGTCAGGGGCAAGGCTGCAATGGTATGGCAGGATTGAAAAGTCAGCTGGCGTGGTGTTTATTCCAACCAAATGATACTGTGAATGAAATTATTGTTTGAAACGTCGGAGGGTTAACCGCAACAATTAAAGCTTGTTAAAAATCGATACAGGTAATTGTGCATCTGCTTTGGTTTTTTTTTTATCCAGCATGCATTTTAATCGCTGAATTGGTTTATCATAATTTAATTGTTTCTTCGTAAAACAAACAATCATCTGGTTGAAATGAAATAGTCAGAAGCCATTAGCCTATGGTGTAGATATTGACGTGTCATTATGCTGTGTACAGTAAAAATCATTTGTCGGAGATAGTAAACTGTTTACCAACCTTAAAGGTATAATTCATTATTGGTAAACGTCACAGAACATCACTCGCACTTTGTCTAATCCAACATGTACATGAAATGATAAACGCTTGAAAATTCGAGCTCATCTGAGTCACGAGAAAACAGCGAAAACCCAACTCCATTTTCCTTATAAAAATGTAAATAATGCTTTTGATCTTACCCTGATATCAAAACTGTTTTTGGTCTTTGTTTTACTAATTTCTGGATAAATACACCATGTCAATTTTTAAATAAGTTTACATAGCAATAATGAAATACGCCCATGGACGCCAGCAACCACCTCAATTCTCTCAATGACAAAGCTCGAAATATAATGGTTGTTATCGTTGAAAGCATAACGTTTTCATTCAGAGTTTGACGTAAATTGTGTTCACATTGTTGTTTTTAAACAAATCGTCCCTGCAGCTGTTTTATAGTTTGCAATTTAACCACCAAGAATAAGATAACAGAAAAGTGCGTCATTTTGTAAACATGTAATTATTATTCATAGTATGGATTCGATTCACCCTCTGACCCCAGCTAGCTCGGTGGCCAGTAGCGGTATGGCATCTGCACTAGTAAGCAGGAGGTCATGGGTTCGAAACCCACCTAAGCCAGCATGTGATTTATTCACATGCTCTCACAAGCACTGGGTATACAGTGCTCAACCACGTCATTGAATGGCAAGCTAATTTACATATCATACATAGTACTCCCCAAGAGTTTGCAACGCGTTGGCCAATCACAACGCACGGACTTTGTCCACACAATGCGCTTCTGTATAAAAAGGGACGACCGTTTCCGCCCGTTGTTATTGGTCAACACGTTCCAAACTCTTGGAGGCCCGTATTACACGTTAAAATCAACCTCACTGGTTTAATACTTCCTGACACGGCGTGCATGGCTGTCCATTGCAAAATTATTAGGTTGTACATGACAACGGATGCCTCGGAGGTAGCCCAGTAACCGTGTCGAACCAGTCAGGGTTTTGAAATCGCACACCCTGGGAGCCACCTTGCTCCTCAACGTGAACATTTCAGTTTGTAATTTCAAACTATCATATAGCGGACTCTCCCGTGACGTGACGCCAAGATAGGCGTTGTCGAGGTTATTTTTTTTCTTCAGCGTAAGCAAGACGCCTGAAGTCGTAGCCAGTGGGTGCAATAACAACTTCAGTTTACCTTTCACGAGATGCAGGAAATTAATTTTCCATCTCGACAAACCGAGGCCGATGCGATGTCAAAAGAATTACTCGCTTTCGCGTAAAAGAGTCTCCACACACACACACAAATCGTCTGCGTGCATCCAATGCATAATACAACGCCCATTGTCCCTGGTCTATTTAGAAAACACGGCAAGTTATTGTCGTCGATATGCAATTCATCTACACTGGCCTTTCTTTCCTCCGTGATATTCAGTTATTATTGCGATGCGGCAATAAAATTGAGAATGACTGGCATGCATGCGATTAACGTACAAGAAGGTACCAAGGTCATGACGTGTATAAAATTATGGAGAGGTTTAATTAATGCGGCGTTTACTTAACCATCCACGGCCTATCTTCCCCATTTCATGTGCCTATCTGCATTAGATAGTATATTTTTATACCTCCATGGTTGTAATGTAGGGAGCTCTCGATAATTTCACCCCCTCCCCTCTCCCGACCCCTACCTCGCTGTCTCCCTATCCAAATAATATATCAGGGAAGAGTCCGTGCTGCTGAGCCGTCGTGATTCGGCATGGAAATAAGCAGTAGCAGGGACCGCAATATATTTCAGAGAAAATGACATTGAGATCAAGCCGAGGATCCACCGACAAAGTCTGAGTGAATTAAGACGGGGTGTATATAATGTTTGCTGGCCGTGCGTGTATGTATGTAATGATACGCGGTCTGTCGAACATGACCTCGGCCCACGGTGTTGACGTTGTAAACTCAAGACTTGTGTGAGAATGATCGTGCATTAGTAATGTGAGCATCGATCACAGGTTACATGGAAGAACGAAAGGTAGTTGTCACAGTCATGTAAGTTAACTGCTTTAACCACAATAATTGTAATCAATCTTATATTTACTTGTAAAACTCATGCAGTCGTTTTCGCATCGATATGTGTAATATAGGTTTTCCCGGTCATTTTTGGCAAATGAGCGGCCAATTTCATTTTCACGCTTTCTTGTTGACGTGATTTTGCCTCCTCGGTAGAAACCGTCACTCGATTTTACGTTGATGCATCCGTATTTATATAGCATTACATTCAATTAAATTCAACAGTCATTCAGTTTAGCCATGCAAAATCGGCATTCAATTTAGCACGCTGCTAAAAGCCGTTGCGAATTTGAATGCTGTTCGGGTGGAATTATTAAATTGAAAGGCGATTCTTTGTATTCGCCTGACGCTTGTGAACATTTGCTTGCACATGAAGTTTTGCAGTTTCAAGCGAAATGGAATAACGCGCGACGTTTAAATTGTCCGCTAATTTGCCGAAAATGTCCGGGAAAACCTATACTAAGTCCCTGTCGTATAATTTATTAGTACAGGTTTCAATTCCATTAGGTTTCCTAATGAAGATATCAGAGATGCAGATGAGATAAGCAGCTTGAGATGTGGTCATTGTCTTCTCTTGTACTTACACCCGTAGCACGTGTGGTTCATTCTAAGGTCGGGTATTAATATTGTAAATCCGTGCTATAGTCAAGTTAGTGTATAATGTACGACCTACACACAGGTCATTTTTGTATGTGGCACACGATATGCAATTAACGTCGTCATGGAAACTCGATTGTATTGCCGCCCTCAGTTTCCCCTTGCGACCCATCTCATGAAATCCTATCACTGAGTAAGGTTTGCACACTCTCGTATGCTTTATTTTCTTCTACACGGTCTATAATGAAGGGTGCATTCGTTTAGCTCCCCCGGGTCGACACCACTCAACCTCGTCCCCATTCTCTCGCTTGTTTTGTGCAGTAAAACACAACCATTCCCAGTAAGGGCTGACCCGTGTGAGCTAAACGAATGCACCCGATATTTGTTGTGTAAATTTGACATCGTCTTTACCCATGGCCCAAATAGATCCATATCCATGTCTCCTTTCTCTTATTGATCTTTTCCTCCAAGATGTAATTGTCTTTCCCTTCGACTTCTTGCTATTGTTCCACATAATTTTTTTTCCCGCTCTTCCTTCACGGCCTCTTCTCCGTGGCGTGCGATAGCTTTGTTTTGGTCAAGGTTGTACATCGGCGCATCTCCCAGAAAATCAGATTATAAGCATTAAGGTTTCACTTTCACCGTGCTCTCACGTACGTTTCGATGGCCATGTCGCCAACGTCGTGAATTATCATCGGCGACAGAACGAAGGGAAAAAAACCCAGCTTGGCTTTGAAGTCCGCCTATATGCTTTTAACATCTTAACAAACGGTTTACAGCAAGCGAACATCTGACCTGGTTTTTGGTATACCACCCCCCCCTGCAGTTATATAAATGTGGAAATTTGCTCAAATGTTTTGGTGCGAAATTTAACTGTGCTGAATTAATTAACGCAAATTGGATTAAGTGGCCTTCGACACCAGTCCGGCCCTGTGCGTGCAGCGCACGCGCGTTTAAGCTGTTTGACATCTGACTTTATAAGAGACATGTGTTTTACGCCGGTTTATCAAATTAATTGCGTGTGAAATCAATATGGATGTCAGGAGCCATATTGGTGTTTACGAATATGATTTGATTCTTCTTTTTGTAACAGTGAAAACCAAGACGTGTAAATTCATGTTAGGCAAAATGCTGCACACGATATTGAATATGCCCTCTGCTATTAAATTCGACATAATGTGAGTTGTACGTGAAAGCGACCGGTGCTATTCTATGGCGTAACATTTAAAGGGTACCTGAAATCAAAACTCATATGAAGTTGAAAACATCTGTATTGTCATAAAAGTCAACATGTCTATTAATGTTTGTGCTAAAAAATATTGTACGTGAAAAAAAATGTATTTTACACCCATAATTTAGCACCCCCCTTTTCGCGACGAAAAACCATGCTTTACGTCACCGACAGAACGCCACGCAGTATACAAGTCGCAAAACTGCCCACCCCGCGTTTTTGTTCAAATCGAAGAACAAAATCATACAAACTGTACAATGAGCAAGAGCTACTGCAGTTCGAGTCTACTTGCTCTGCAGATGACGTCACACGCATTGTTGCGTGGATCAGTTCCGAGGGGGGTTTTTGGGAGGCGGGGCATACATGTACTGATTTTGTTTAATTTGGGGCCAAAAAGAAGTCAAGCTAATCCCAGAATATAATACAGATATTTTTATAACAAGCTTCGAGGTAAGCATGGGACCCTTGAAGTTTTGTGTTGTTTGAAATTGTGTTATCTTGCGAGGTTTCAAATCGCGTCTTAACACCTGAACTCCCGTTTACGTTGGAAATTTATGTTTGGACGCGCATGCCCCTTGGCGAGCTAAAACTTTGCGCGTGACGTTTACACTAGCCCCACTCCATTGCAATGCGGCCACCATCTTCATACCCTGTAATTTTTACGTAAATCTGTGAATATTTCTGTTTAGGTTTTTTACCAAAGTATGATACTACGTACCTTTAAACCGATGCAGTCATTGAACATTTCCCAAACGTTCTAGAGCTTTGCAAGATTTAGCGAGTGTAGTAGTATATGCAGGTAGTTCGATGATATCATTAATTATAAACGTCATTTGTTGCTTTGTATTTTTTTTTTCGAGGTGGACTCCACCTGCACCGTCATTTCGTGAATATAATGAGAAGTCAGTAGTTAGTTATGCTGGAATCGGTATCAGTATAAAATGTGGAAATATTTCATTCTAAAAAGACAACCAGATCCTCCCGCTAAAATTTGATCACATTCCACAATGCATAAGTAAACCGTTCCGATGGTTCAATCCAGTAGCAGGTCATGGTATAATGTACACAGTGAGCTCTGGCCGAAGAAGCACTTCATGTCGGAGTACATCCTCACAAATTAAAAGCTGACTCTATGCCCCTCTAGCCATCTAGCACTACACCCCTCGTGACTCTCCATCCCCTCCAGCTAGGAAGATGGTACACCACGGAAGGTCCTTGACCGTTAACGGCGTCGTTCGGCAATAAGCCCGCTGACCTTTAGCCTCAGTCCCGAAGACTGACCTCGCCGGAGCAAAACTGATGAGCTTCGATTCAGAATTTCGGACACCTCCGGCTATGATAAACACTTAATGGTTTCACAAATTCAGCTCGCTCCATCCTGCGGACCTGATTTGTATAATACACAAGTCCCGGTGGAACACATTTGATTATACAGCAATTACCGATACAATGGAATAGCTTATATACACCTGGTACTTTAACTAATTGTCTCGATCATCTTTCGATACCCGCTTTTGCGTTTTCCAAAACTCTTTTTGACACGTTTATGAATTTGGGAGACTTTGATGGAATTCGTTTTAAAGGTAGTGTCATATTTTGGTAAGAATCCAAAACAGAATTGTTCACAGATTTGCGTACATAACGGTATGTTTCTACCACCATCATCTTCATACCCTGTAAGTTATACGTAAATCTGTGAACATTTCTGTTTTGGCTTCTTACCAAAGTATATACCTTTAAGAGAGCACAAAGCCAATGGATTCAATACGATTTATTGGCTTACGACTGACGGGCTGCTCCGTAGTCGAAAGAATCAATTCGAGTCGCTTGGCACCCATGGCATCTCCCTAACCCTAACCCATTTTGCCTATGAATTATGTGTGAACGTTTGATCTTTATATTATTTATATCGGATGTCGATGTGTGCATGTATATTGCAATGCGAGCCAACGAAATGTGTTGGTGGGTGTATCCGGGTACGTGTTTAACCAAATTCAAACACAAATACACCGTTTGTGCGTTGTATTCAAGACACGTGTACATCGGAAGTAGGCCCAATCAGCGATGGTTCTTTTGGGGATCGTTGTCCATGAAATTGTGTCAGAAGTGATGTTTGTTTTTAAAGATTTAAAGGTGCAGTACAGAAATGGTAACATACCCGAACAAAATATATGTGAACAAATTCAAGTCACAATATATTTCAGGGTGTTAAGATGGTGCTGGTAGAAACATATACTGTTAGAAATATTTTCGCCTGAAATTGTGTATTTATACAGAAATTACTAAAACAAAGACCGAAAACAGTTTTGATCTTTTATTAAAGATCAAAACCATTCTTTATGTTTTATGAGAAAAATTGAGTCGGGTTTTCGCTATTTTCTCGTGACTCAGATGTCCAATTGAGCTCAAATTTTCACAGTGTTGTCATTAAATGACAATTTAATGAAATTCTTATGTACATGCTGGATCAGATGAAGTGTGAGTGCTCTTCTGTGGCCTTTAACGTTTAAAATGTGTTGTACTTTTAATAATTTAAAGTTAAACCATCTTCCATAATTTGTTTTTGTAGGCCTACTGCTTTAAATTCTTTAATAACAATTTGTTTCCATGTTTCTGTCTGAAAAAATATGAATTTTCCAATATGATGTGCCATTTTATTCTGTATTTTAAACCTCACTCCCTCCAAATTATGCACAGCGGTATGCCCGGCAGCGAATTACACAAATCTAACAATTGTGTACTTGCAGATTATAAAATACGAAGGTTTGCTTCACGGCGAGCCGGCTCATGTAATTATTTTGAAGAGGGATAAAAGCGATTCGCTTTTCCTGAATCCCATGCATTACCGCCATTTTCAATTACCTTGGGAAATATAATTACGTCAAACACTAGGGGGAGCTTTCCCGCCATGAGAAAAGGCAGTTCTTTAAAATTTGCATTCTATTTTTAAGTGGCGAGCGAAGAATTTAGAAAGGAAGTAATGTTATTATAAGACCAGGCGTACAATAGGCGGGGTTATTTTGGCAGCCTCGTGCAAAATATTTCTCAAGATGTGATTTCCCAAATGTAGGCCAATTCTTCGCGTTTCTATGGGACGTGCATTTGGGACAAAACTGCATGATACCGTTGGTGTGCGTGTTAGGGTGTGTATGTACACACTTGGAGCATTGCACAGACAATGTATTAAGCCGGGCACCACTTGCACTGCTTGGCTTCCGCATATTCAAGAATTATTATCTTTTGATGTGCCAGGCAAAAAGGCTCAAGTCAAAATCTGGGTCATATGTGGGTAGAGTTTTGCGTTGGTTCTCTTCAATGCTACGAGGGTTTTTTTTTCTGGTTTTCCTCCCTCCACAAAAATCAAACACTTTCGATCTCAGGCTGTGCTCCGTGATCATAATTGCAGTTGAATTGCCACTGTCAACTGGATCACGTTGTAGCCGCATCCTTCGCATTTCAGCACCCCAGCTGCGAGTAAAGATGATTAGCCTCCCAAATCATGAATTATTATAATTATAAGGTGGCATGTTGTTGACAGATTCAATGCTACAATTTGGTTTGCTTGAAATAGGAAGGCGATTCGTGTGCATTGATTTCAACACATAATTTCAAACCGAGGTCCGGTCCGGGCATGCGCGACCAAAGTCATGATCCTAATTCTAAGTGCTCGACTTGAGCACCAAAGCCCCCCCCCCCCCCCACCCCACACCCCCCTCCCCCGGAGCGATTTGGTTTTACTTTGCCAGACATAAGCTGTTGGATTATGAAGTAAATTTAAGACAAGTACCTTTTTCACTTAGCATACAAATTCAAGTTCAGTTATTCTTGCATTTCTTGTATCGATTGCGCCCATAAACGTCCTTTGGATTGGTACTTTAGACTTCCAAATCGCTCTGAATGATAAGATGTTCTCCCCGCAATTTTTCGTGGTTTCCCTTTTTTGCATGCAGACTTATTATTATTGCACGATCTCGATATTATGATTCGTGTTTACACTCCACGCAAACTGGTGGTATAGATTATTATCCCATATCCCTGCCACTCACCTTGCAATGACGCCGTGTGATGGGACTCTCTTGTGGGTATATGGGTCTTCAAAAATAGGGTGTTATCTCGATATTGTTGGTCAGAATGATCCACTATGGGTGCGAGCTAGCACTTTCCTCCACGATTCTCATATAAACCCCCTGTCCCTATGGGCAATGAAAGTACAACATTTAGAATTGCTGACTTTTTTCATAACCTTTCAGACCTAAACAGATTTTATCACATGGTATATGGGTCTGCAAAGTGCCAACCTAACTATCCGTACTTTCACCAGGATGTGTAGTCTGCGATCCTTACCATGCGCGTAACTTACTTGTGATGCATTGCAGCCCTACGTACGATGCAACGGGTTATCCTTCATAGCTCGAGTTACGATCAATCGTAGGGCTTCATGAAATCGACCACGGAAGCTATAAGCTGGCTGGTAGGGTTAAAGTTTTACTGTAATCTAAACACATGAAGTTATATACATCTGTATTGTTATAAAACTCAAGCTGTCAATCATTATTTGTGCTGAAAAATGTTGTATATAGAAAACGGAGGTATTTTAGGCCCATAATTTAGCACCCCACTTTTCGCGAGGAAAAACCTTGCTTACGTTACATGCAGCACGCCACACAGTGTACTGCGTGGCCTTCTGCATGTTACGTAAGCAAAGCCTATACTCGTTCTGTATGTGACGTCACTTCCTTTTGTTGCGTTGATCGGTTCCAAGGGGGGACTTTTTTGGGGGGGCGGGGCATACATGTACTGATTTTGTAACGTTTTGTTCAAAAGTAAGCACTTACATAAACATATAAATTTATATAGTCATTAATTTTGTATTAAGCACTAATTTTAAAGGACTTCACTCCTTTCCCAATTTTGATTTCAGTAAACCTTTAAGTTATAGCACACAGTATACCTATCAGCAAAGCAATGTGCAATATTCTCGTTGAAAATTATAAACTACTGTATTGAGAGGTATTCATATACAGTATCTCAAAACAATTAATTGTGACGGGAAGAAGCATTACCATCGAATTCATTTACTTCCATATACTCAATGATATTATCTGAATGGGAATCCTGCTATTGACAAATACTAATATCGCTCGCCGCAGCCAGCTAGTCTGTCTCCTACCGTGATGTGAGTGACATCCGGAAACAATTCAAGGGTCCTTCCGATCAGCGCGCGCTCGCGCCCGTACGACCAAGTGTCATACTCCAGGAAAGAGTAAAAAGTAATTAAGTGGTTTTCATTTCTACGCAGCGAGCGGATGCGTTGGTATGGTAGCAATCCGGGCAGCGTCCTGGGGGAGGTATCGCGGTAGAGGCAGGGTCACATCGCGGGCGATTGGGGAACAATTTACAGCTGGGAACTCTGTACATTTTTGCACCCGGCCTTGACGTTTAAGAGGTTTACTCGGGTTCGTTTTCAGGTAGTGGGGTGAAGTGTTTGCAGTACGTCAACCTTTACCCTGTTTGTTTGTTTTTTATGAAGATGGGTGATTTCCCCCCTTCCTTTTCGAAAATGGGTGTTTGATTGTTGATGCAACGTTTCGTTCTTAATCGGATGAAGATATCTTTTTTATGCCTCCATCTATAAATTTACTTTCTTTACCTTTATACTGCTCATTGTTTTGATTATAGATGGAAATAAATGTCATTGAATTGAATTGAATTGAAATGTAATGTGTTCAGAGATAAAGATAATTCCTCATCAAATAATCGCTACAGTAATATTGACATGTAATGCAACCAACACCACAAGCTTCGTACAGATGTTTTCATGTAAAAAATCGAAGACCTTTGAGAAGTTTTAACCTGTTTATACCACCTGTATTGGTGTAGAGTCCTCAGATCCGAGTACAGAGTACTCCGAGTACTTCAAGGTCGAGTACAGGGCTGAGTCCGAGTACCAAAGTACACATCCACGTCCGAGTACAGTACCAACGCACAGTGCAAACAATTGCATTTTGTTTCTAAAAGATGTTTATAATTGGATGATGATCGTGTTGATACTAAACTCCCGATGAGTTATTTATATAATTTATCGGATATCGGGAACATAATAAACCGTGAAATTGAAACGAAAATAAAAATGTATACTAAATGGTCAAGTACTCCCAAAATTCGAGTACATGGAATCGAGTACCAGCCAAGTGCATTTATTTTCGAGTATTTTTAATCGAGTACAGGCCGAGTATTTTTCTGTACTCGAGTTGTACTC
The DNA here is from genome assembly GCA_963971285.1 of Astropecten irregularis. Lineage (NCBI taxonomy): Eukaryota > Metazoa > Echinodermata > Asteroidea > Paxillosida > Astropectinidae > Astropecten > Astropecten irregularis. Next base: position 8,907,288 of record OZ020247.1, read on the forward strand.
GAGTACGAGTCCGAGTACGAGAAACACTGCTTTATACTCAGCCTTACCGGATGAACCTGAAGATACAAAAAGTCGTGTATGAGTCTTTTACCAAACTAAAACGAGACGACCGCTAATGACTGGTGCCGGTAATTTCACCATCAACGCAAAGAGAGGCTGTGAAGTCTCCACGGGTATAATCAACGCACCATTTGACACCTGTCTGTATCTGAGGCTCCCTGACAATTACCCTAAGTGCACGGGCAAGTTGGGCCATTGTTTTCATCAGGGCGCAGCTTCCTACAAAGTCTGCCAGATGATAGGTAGCCATTGGATGCCTCTAATCGTCGGTGTCCTCTGGACCTTATGGATTGACCCTCTTTCGCGGCGCCCTTTACGGGGTAAGTTTGAGAATGCAAATTAGGCGCATTAGGATATGTGCCTGTTAAAGACCCGATACACTACAATTTGCCCTTATCAGGCCAGTGGCCGGGCTGTGTGGATTAAGTACCGTAATTCATGACTTAGCCGCTCCCCAACTCCCCATAAGTGCTGATTGAAGGTATTCGGGCCGGCTGTTGTCTGTTTTTGTTGGCGTTTGCTTTTCTACACGTAGGCCTACCTTTTCCCATCCTAATGTCGCGTTCCTCTGTCTTCTTTACAGATATATCCATGACCAATCTGCCACGGGTTTGTCTGACCTAGTTCATCCTGTCAATGTAGTTGAGCATAAGACCTGGCTTTCGACTCGTTCTCACCCAATTGGCTCTGCCCAGAAGTAGAACAGTAACATATTCGAACAGCTTTTTTCCTACGTGATGCTTCTGTTTGGATGCACTCCTAGTCTGGAACAAGTTTCCCTTCAACTTTATCAACTAGACAGTTATAGAGGAGTTTCAATTGTAGGTTTGGCCTGCCTGAATCATTTTTTCCGCCTATAGCCTCATACCAAAATAATGCATCTTTGAGAATCGACAGTGACACACAAAAGTCTTGGATAAAGGAAAGTGAACAGTATACCGAAAGTGGAATTTAGGGCCGACATGTTTCGACCGGGCGCCGCTGCGACATAAAACAAACCGCCGGATGAAACACGCCATCACTGGCTCAGTGCCTTTACCATAGCCCACAGTACTCCACGGTACCGACCTCAAAATCCTACCAATGAGTTGAATCGCACCACGATAATTGAACGTGCATGTGAAATCAGTTGTATGTTGAAGATCCAGGTATTACTTTTTTACCCATTGCCCAAACCGCCTAATATTGCATTATTTTTGGAATATCAGTTAACTTAAGAAAATAATGGCTTACACACCTACGCATTCGAAATGTACATAAAACACACAATTACTATTCTCACAAAACACTGGACGAACGATCGGCAATATAACCATGTGTGCATCGAATCTTTCAGCTATGAACATAGTTCCTTGCAATATTCTTTTTTTTTAATACTGGGGCAAAAGCTGGGCAAATACTTAGCAGGACGTATGCATTTCATCTTCCCTAAGGACATAGCTTTTAACCTACTTTTTATGAAACATCTTCGAAAAAAAAAGATTAGTGTGCACACGTTAAAATGGTCCTGACATTTTTCACCTGTAATATTGCAGAAAACATTTCGCCGCGGTTTATCTTCCCATTGAGGTGAACTGTAGGGAATCTTCCTGTTCAAAAGCAAAAAATATCTTATGGTGGATAACCTTTCAAAGTCCATCCACGCCCTCGAAACTGCCCGCGATATCAAGCGATCCATTCCCACACGATCAATCCTGACGTTTATATTCCTCGCAATTTCTGGCCAGGAATCGAAGCTGGCACTCTTCTTGGCTCTGGAGTGTTTTTCCGGGCACCCGTCATCGGATACATTGCCCAAGACCCGTCCGCTGGAGGGATGTATCATATCAAACTGTCGCCTGACAAGATTTTTGTGGCTCTTCAAGAGAAAAACCACTCGCTTTTCCTTTCCACCGACAAATAAGCTATCTACGCCAGGAGCCTCAAGGACCAATAAAACCCATGTTGCTCTGTTCAACCCGAACTGATAAAACTAGTCGGATACTGAGAAGGCTGTGGAACGATTTTCCGTTCAGTATACGTAACCTAATAAAAGCTGATCGATTGAGGGTTTCATGGTCCAGATATGATAGAGGTATAGGTCACTGTATCGTTATAGGCAAAACTGACCTCGTATTTGCTTCTTCTTTTCTGGACCTTGCATTCCAACTTCAGTTATCGGTGGTTGGTTATCTTCAAAACAGTCCGAGCATTAACCGTAGAAGGTCGCAATTTAGAACACATACAGATCTTTCAAACTGACATGCATTCACCTTTTGTGGAACAAACAAAAATAATGTTTAAGTAACAATAATAACCGAGGATGGGACCTTAGGCAGAATTTCCCAGAAATTGCGCAAACTTAACTTACCTGTTTCTAAACATCCTCCAAACCAATGAACTTGAATTCGACATATGTTCATAATGAGAGCATTCTCTGTCTTCTATACAGTACAAATATGTCTTCAAAAGGTAGCTGGTACCTTAGGGAGACATCGGAAAGTCTCCCTAAATCCCGATGTCTCCCTAATACCCACTTTTAGACGCTAACGTGTCTCCCTAATACCCCATTTGTAATTATAGATTTTGCGGTAAGCCCATCAAGTGACATTATGATAATCTCATGAGTATGGGGTGGCTTCGAAAAGATTCGGTTAACTCAACGTTCCGGCCGGTATACTCTGGCCATCTTTAGTAGAATGTTGCAGCTGCGAGGTAGAGACTAGACTAGTAGTTCTATTGCAGCCACGGTACAAACCACTGCTTGATGTGTTGAATGAACAAAATTGTGAAGAAATCAGCACAGAATTAAACTTAATAGGAGCAAAAGTGAAACAGGTTAAAACAAAATCGTAGAATCATGCAGGGACATACATATGAGATTTCATTTTCTGTGTGGGCCTTGAAGAATATTAACAGAGGAAAAATCGGAGGAAATTCGTGGAATACAGTGAGAGACTTTTGAGAACCGGTCTTCAAGTCAACAGCGCATGCGCATGCTAAAGAGGCGCAAGCGCAAAACAACGCCTGCATGCTCACAATTGCGTGCGCGTGCGCTGTTGCCTTTAAAACCGGTTCTCAAAAGTCTCCCATTGATTTCTGTACCGAAGTCTGGAAATGCATATGCTACCTCGAGTTTAGAAGGACGCTACGCAGCCGAATACTGTGTGGTATACTTGAACGTGATGCATGTCACTGCACGAAGTGTATGTCTATTGACATAGTCTGAACATCAATGGTACTCGGAGATCCTAGCATCCCCACCCACGCGCACGCACACATTAGTTTCTTGTTTTCTTGTTCGTGCCTGTGCACCCAAGTTTGTAACATTGCTCATGAAGTATTTTGGCCAGCTTTTAGCATATGACATTTCACACTAGGCCTACATAACTCACTACAGTGTAAGAAAATACCGCAGTGTTGTTGTTGCTGTTGCTGTTGCTGTTGTTGCTGCTGCTGCTGCTGCTGCTGCTGCTGCTGCTGTTGCTGTTGCTGCTGCTGTTGCTGTTGCTGTTGCTGTTGCTGTTGCTGTTGCTGTTGCTGTTGCTGTTGCTGTTGCTGTTGCTGTTGCTGTTGCTGTTGCTGTTGCTGTTGCTGTTGCTGTTGCTGTTGCTGTTGCTGTTGCTGTTGCTGTTGCTGTTGCTGTTGCTGTTGCTGTTGCTGTTGCTGTTGCTGTTGCTGTTGCTGTTGCTGTTGCTGTTGCTGTTGCTGTTGCTGTTGCTGTTGCTGTTGCTGTTGCTGTTGCTGTTGCTGTTGCTGTTGCTGTATCTGCCGCTGCCGTTGCCGTTGCCGTTCCTGTTGCCGTTGCCGTTCCTGTTGCCGTTGCCGTTGCCGTTGCCGTTGCCGTTGCCGTTGCCGTTGCCGTTGCCGTTGCCGTTGCCGTTGCCGTTGCTGTTGCTGTTGCTGTTGCTGTTGCTGTTCCTGTTCCTGTTCCTGTTCCTGTTCCTGTTCCTGTTCCTGTTCCTGTTGTTACAAAATCAGAACATGTATGCCACCCTAAAAAAAAAAGAAGTCCCACTTGGAACCGATCCACACAACAAAAGCAAGTGACGTCACATACAGAAGTAGTATAGGCTCAGGCCACGCAGTAAACTGCGTGGCGTTCTGCAGGTGACGCAAGCAAGGTTTTCGTCGCGACAAGTGGGTTGCTAAATCATGGGCCTAAAATACCTCCGTATTCTATATACAATATTTCTTAGCACAAACAATGATAGACAGGTTGAGTTTTATAACAATACAGATGTATTTAACTTCATATGTGTTTTGATTACAGTAAACATTTAACATTAATTGTCGGAGGGGCTTGATGTGAAATATGGATAACGCCTTCAAAGAAATGATAATTTCCATGCGTAATGTCTCCACTGCAACATTTCCATTGTCGCAGAGAGAATGTAGAAATCGCAGATAAACAGTCATGCATGAGAGCAATCCCCTCAGTCGACTTGAAACATGGTTGATGACTTCACGTATATAATGTCCCCCTCCAAGAGTTCCCCCTGTATGCACTGACATTTAATATCTAAGAGTATTACCCTAGAACATCACAAATAACCTGCGGGGATTTTCTTAAGTTCCTGCAGCGGAACTGCACATATTAAGGGATTAAATCCATCCTGCCCTTTTCTGTGTGGGAAACGTAGACAAGCGACAAGAGGTATAGGCGGGAGTGGAAAGCAGTCATCAGTTGGATGATACCGTCAACAGGCTTATGATACCTGAGAACATGGAGCAGGTGACATATTGCTGGATTTATGGCTGTCTAACCTAAACCGGCACAGAATATAAAACCGCTATAGCCTTTTGGTAAAAAAAAAACCCAAAACCAAAAATGGTTCTTTTCCACAAAGGGCAGGATGGGTTTAATGCCTTGATACGTTCATGTGGTGAGCCACGGGGTTTTACTGAAGCTGGTGAGCAGCAAAAGTACAGAGGTGTATTTCTTTTTTTCTTTATGCAGTACGGATGGTAAGACAAGCCGTGTATGTCACCGCACTTCCCTCATCCCATGTAATGTGACCCACCATAGGCATCACTGATGATTACAGGCGGGTGCATTTTTGGCCAAGGGGATACCCATGCTCCGTGCACGTGAAGGTAAGCTAATGTCTAGTAGTAATTTACTCGGATAAACTACGTACTCTTTTGCTGCAAAATAAAAAAGAAAAAGAAAAAAACTAGATATCGCGGTAAAAGGACGAAAACAATCTTCATTCGGCCCGAAATCCCTGGTAAGAAAAAAATACCGCATATCACGTTTCTATAATTTGTCAAAATGGATCCATTTTTTTCAAGATGAGGGACCCTGGGGCAACCGACAACAAAAAATAATGTCTTCCGTCGAAAATACGGCACTAATGTAACGTCTTGCAGTTTATATACCATTGTATATAACCATCAAATGAAGAACATGCTCGTTTTTCCTCCCTGCTGGCGATTTTGAAGAATTTTTACCATTACGAGAACATCTTGGAAGATGGAGCACCTCGGAATGGTTTCCGGTTCAGATTGAAATTTCAAATGTGAGTGGTGAAAGACATCATATCCTAGATGTTCATACATTTCGGCTGCCAAGACAAAGTCAGACACTTGCGTTCATGCTCAAAGTGCATTGCGCATGCAAGTAAATGAAAAATGCCAATAGCATTTCACATTGAAATCAATACAATATATTTCAAGGTAATTTCATACTTTAATTTTTGTCAGATTCATGGGCAAGAATATCAAGGAAGATACAGTAACAGTCATCTGTGAAATTCCCAGTCCCCATATGGTTCCCACTTTTTGAGAAAACAGTGAAAAACGGTCGCGAGATTTTTAAAATCTTTCTTGTGATCATCCGAAGATCAAAATTGTGGATTTTTTTTGTCAATTGGTTGTACTCTTTTCTGGATAAATACAGCATTTCGGACAGAAATATCTCGACGATATGTTTCTACCATCACTATCATTATATCGTGTAAGTTATGAGTAAATCTGTGACGATTTTTAAAATCGGTATGTTTCGGTACGTTACCAAAGTACGATACTACCTATAAAGAAAGGGCAGAAAGCATGGACACTGTGCAAACATGGAAGAGAAATAGCAATAACTACCACAAGAGACGATATTCAAAACCGAGACAATTAAACGGCACACAAAATATTTATTACAGAACAAATTTCTGTGCAGAATTTAAATAGATTGCCCATTTATAATGTTGATGAAATGCCCGTTAAGATTCTGAAATCACGGCGACATTCGATAGGGCGGATTTGTAATTCGATCAAAGTTGGCCGAAAAAAAAATTGTCTCGACGAGACCGCTGCTCCCTTCGGCAGGCAGGGATGCATGCACGCCCGCGGCTACGTATCCAATGAAGCTATAGTCCAGAACGTTTTCTTTTTTTTCACCCTCGTGCGTCCCTTTTAGGGTACATATAACATTATGCATTTCCTTTCGTATACTGAAGAGTATACATTAATTTACTGGGTAGGTAACGCTAGCGACACTATTGCCCAAGGACAATTGTAGTCTCGATGACCTGAATACCCCGGGTATTCTTTACCTTCTCTTCAGTATACTATCTAAACCGCCACGCTGGAGTTTTACGTAAATAGATAAGTATCGATCACAAAGAATATAGTACACTCCCTTGGCGTGTATTCTTTTCGTTCGCTTTTTTTTGGTGTCTTTTCAAGAAGAACATTGCCCACTGTTTTGGACGTTATTTTAGCTGCGGGATAACGTTGCTTCATGCAATCGTTCTCGTGAAATGTAGACGAACTCGACCATTATAAAATCGAAAACATAATTTATCTGTCGTTGTGTTTGGATAGAATAAGGAGCGAAGCTTCGTTTTCTTGGGAGAACACGAGTTGCTGAGAGATGGTGCATTTTCTTTAAGGAAACAAAATGTAGAAAGTATGAAGATGACCTAGGGAGTTATAAATCAGCCTTCTTGTTATGAAATGATTATGTACTAATTATATTTCTGTTTTTGTACCATTTTGTTTGTTTGTTTATTTGGTATAATCAAAAGACGGCTATCCGAGAAAGGTATATATCAACGCTCTTGGTAATGTAACAAGCACACATGATTTTGAACATTCGTAATACGCGCGGGAAACCCAATGGCCGAGACTGCGCGGTCGTGCAGCCATATGATTCACTTACCACTCATATAATGCATTTATTACATTATTAACTTTAATATGGAGATCAGTGACTTAATCCGAGTCAAAAGGGTCACATTTGCGTCAGTGGAAGTGTGTGTATAGTCATTCCAGTCACGCAAGAAACGGGGGGGGGGGGCTAGGGTTGCCCCTCCCCTAGATGTTAGAAAGAGGAGGGAGGAGCGATGCATGGTCCATCTATTTCATTGATTACATTTCATAGCTGCAGTGAGGGCGCACATATGCCTACTACAACAAATTGATCAGATGTTCATGAACCAATATAATTTCATTGATCTCCCCATCCCCCAACCCGTCAAAAGCATGTGCCTGTATTCCAGAATTACTGCTCTCTAGTTAAAGGTACAGTACAGTATCGGTGACATACCAAAATAGAAATGTGCACATATTTACGTATGACTTTCAGGGTATGAAGATGGTGCAGGCAGAAACATACCGTTAAAATATTTCCGCCTGAAATAGTGCATTTATCCAGAAATTAGTCAAACAAAGACTGGAAACAGTTTTGATCTCAGGGTAAAACCATTCTTTATGTTTTAAAAGTAAAATTGATTCGGGTTTTCGCTATTTTCTCATGACTCAGATGTCCGATTGAGCTCACAGGTTTTTCATTTCATGTACATGTTGGATTAGACAAAGTGTGAGTGCTGTTCTGTGACCTTTACCAATCATGTATTATACCTTTAATGCTTAGCTCTAATATGGAATGTTTTCCATTATTTACCTGTAGTATGGAGTGTTAACTTCATACTGTAATCGCCTTCAAATACATCAACATGAATTAAAGGTAATATCATATTTTGGTTTTTATTAAAGAAATACAGATTCATGGGCAAAAATACCAAGACAGATACAGTAAAAGTCATCTGTGAAAATTTCAGTCCCATACGGTGCCCACTTTTTGAGAAAACAGTGAAAAACGGCCACAGTATTTCTGAAGTCTTTTCTCTTTTTTTTTTGATCTTTTAAAAGATCAAAAAGATTTCGGTCTTTTTTTTAATAATTTCTGGATAAATACACAATTTGTAAAAAAAAAATTGTAACCGTATGTTTCTACCACCACCATCTTCATACCCTGTAAGTTATACGTAAATCTGTGAACATTATTTTCTGTTTTGGTTCCTTACCAAAGTATGATACTACCTTTAAACATTTCAAAACCATGAACTATGAAATTACGCGGTAAGAAAGACTGCATGTTTCACGTTTTACTTTAATTTGTCTTTCTTGAAAAGAATTCAATCAAAAATGACGAATGCTTCAATAAAAATGCAATACCCAATTTTGAACCGCTGACAAAAAAACTGCCGATGATGTTTAGTTGATCAGTGCATACGATATATTTGGTGACAGTGGTGAAAAATGAAGCAGAACGGAATTATACCCAAGTACGAATCCGAGTTCTTTTTATGATTTATTTAGAGGTAGCCTATGTTTATTTGCCCTGAAAACTCTTTAAGGCAACAACAATCACGAGCACAAAGCTCCGGATATTTCTGACATTTTTCCCCCCATACCATCCCGTAACTCAATCTTGTCTCTTATAACAATATCGTAATATCACATTATACTTCGAGGCTGGGTTAGGTTTCAATTCGCATATCAGTTTCGAAACATATTTTCCCCTGTACCCCGCCCGTTCGGAACAAACAACATGACCAAACCGTGTCGTTTACCTCATCGGTTTAGATGTCAACCATTTTGATGTGGATTTCGATCGCTCCGTCATGCATTTTGCCGGTCGTGATTTGTTTTTCTCTGTGAAGATGGCATTCTTGTATAGCTTATGATGCACTGTTGCGTCGGAGTTTGATGACTATACAGCTCGACCTGGGTCATCGCCCATTGCAGATGGGAAGGAATACGCTGGCGATCGAAGTAGCCGCAGTTCCCTGCTGGTTGTCTATAAAGTACTGGAGTCTAAAAAATTACCATTATACAGAAATTCCGAGTGACCCAGTTCGAACGTTTTCCACTTTCGGCTGGCAAAATAATTGACTCATTCGTACACTTCCCAAAGTAACTCTTTCGCCAGTGCGTGTTGTATTCGGTGCACTGTGGACCGATGGGTCTCGAAGAAGGCCCCGGCCGTCAACAACTTTGGGCAGTAGAGGAAGAAAGAACATAATATTAACGGGGCAATGGAGCAAAACCGTGGTTTCTGTTGACGGGGACCAGCTGGTTACGCCCTCACTGGCGACAAACCTTCTAATCAGGGCCAAAATAAATTTGCTATTTAGATAATGTCACAAGTGCACTGCCACACCATTTAACACATCGTCCTACTTCATCCCCACTTACTTACTTACACCTCCGTAATTATTCACCTCACGCGTCCACCTCATTCATGTCAAAGCCTCACTTAAAATGCCACCTCAGCGGGGTATCAACAGCTCTGTTTATACTACTAACCCAGTGAAGTGACCTTTTGGATGTTTTCTTATACATTACTGTGAACGTTTCATCTGACACGTTACTCGGTTGTCGGTTTGTTATACGGTCAATCCTAACTAATATCTTATATTATACAAACACGTGCGTAATGAGTAGGCTTAACTTTGTTATTATCCAAATGGTACACCTTAAAGGGAGCTATATGATTTGCAAGCCCTCAAAATTATTGAGTTTGAGACAGAAAATGGACTCAACAGTTCGTAAACATTGCAAACAGTCACCATGGGACATCTTGGTTCATCGGATGCTGGGTTTTTCAAGGAAATCTAAATTATTTTAGTGTCTTTTCCTAACATAAAGAACACCCTCACTTGAGTTGTTTTAGTTATCCACTTTCACTCAAGGTATGACGATTGAAATATTGTATTGATCCAGAAATTAGTAGAACAAAGACCAAAATCACTTTTGATCTCGGGGTAAGATCAAAAGCATTCTTCATATGTTTTATAAGGAAAATTGAGTCGGAATTTTCTCATGACTCAGATGCCCGATTGAGCTCAAATTTTCACAGGTTTATTATTTCATGTACATGTTTGATCAGACAAAGTATGATGAGTGATGTCCTGTAACCTTAACCAATCATGTTTTGTACCTTTAAAACAAATTCAAAGAAATGAAAAGAAGAAAATGAACAACATCCAATAATAAGTTCAACATTTTCATATATAAACTGAGAAGAGTTGTCGCTCTATTTTTCTTTCCAAAGGTGGTTTATATAATCCAAATGCCCATTCCATGGGGCCCCGTCTATGCTATTGAACATCCGTCAAAATATTTCTCGAAGCCTTTTAAAATGAGTTCCATATTTACCCCGAAAGACAAACATGCCTTGGATGTTATTTGCCCGCTCCTCCCTTGAAGTTATATTGCACTCCCTCACAACATTTTAATCTCAAATAAAATATGGCAGGAAAGACAGGGAAATGTTTTCTCGCACGCTTCGTTGGCGGGGAGTATTTTTCTTGCTGACTGCTTGTGTAAAGCCATCATCACCCAAGCGTATAGGCTGAGCCATTTTCCCCGCCCGATTATTGTTATGGTTCCCCCGGGACTTGAGTCCCAGGCTTAACCCTGTTGGCCCGAGCAGCCGCAACGAAAACACCCAACGCTGGGGAAAATGTTTGACTGCTGCCGTACAGGAGGGAAAAGGTACTAGGAGGAGGGTTAAAAAGCTTACTTCCTGTCAGGTCTTGATTAATGAAATTCATCGCGTCTTCGGCATGTGCCGTGGTTGGTTGGGGTCGTGTACGGTTCACATTACCCATCTGGCTTGGTCATGATTAGGAAATTCTAACCGCCTGTTTGTTCTCTTCCTGCACAAATTTGGAGGCAATTTTCGGATGACATTTACAGTGGCTTCCATTGCCTATAAACGAAAGGGAAATTCGTCAACTTTCTTCAAACTCTCTTCAGTAAGACTATGAGGGCGTTTACGAAACGGAGGCTCAGGCTCCGTTTCTGGCTCCGGCTCCATTTTTATGAACCTATTCTGAAATAACGGGTATGATGCGTTTAGCAGCGATTCTAAAGTAGATTCTCTAGTTTGAAAAGGAAAACATAACTTCAGCTTAAATGAAAACCCACAACATATATTTTCATCATATGGATGTCAGAGCTGGAGCAGGAGCCTGAGCCTAAGCCTCTGTTTTGTAAACGCCCTGAGAAACCGACCGCCGAAACTCGGCACTTCACTATACTGCCCCCTAGCGTCCTGAAGAGGGGTATAGGTCAGAAGATATAATTATTAGGGCGTTTACGAAACGGATGCTCAGGCTCCGTCTCGGGATCTAGGTCCATTTCGTGAATCCATTCTGTAATGTCATCAAAATAGAGACTTTTGGCTGCGGTTTGGAAGTGGATTTTCTGGTTTGAAAAGGGAAACAGAGTTTCAGCTTCAAAGAAAAACCACAACCTATATTTCCAACACACGGATGTCAGAGCTCAAGCCTGGGCCTGAGCCTGAGCCTGAGCCTGAGCCTGAACCTCCATTTCGAAAAGCGCCCATAGAGTGAGTAAGCTATAGATGAGATGCGGCATACTGGGAAGGAATGCGTAGTTGGATCATGAGGGAGGAGGTCTCGAGTCCAAGTCCAGCTCCCTTACAACAAACGAAGGAAAAACCTACAATCACCAACAAATAAACGACGAACAAACAACCAAGGAATGAAAAATACCACCATAAATTCCACACGGTTGGTTTAGAGCACCTCCATGGTTTAGAGGGAGTATATGCTCTTAATTAGACAAGGCACACTGGCAAGGGACGCGTAGCTGGAAACAGGCAAGGGGTTGAGTTAAAGTCCATTTCCCTTACATCAGTTCCCTTACATCAACAAACAAAGACAAAAAAAGTATAAACACAAACAAACAACAAAACAAACAACAAACGAATGAAAAATACCATTGCCATAAATTCCACACGGTTGGTTTAGAGGGAGTTTTATGCTGTTAATTCGACGAGGCCAACTGGCGAGCAAGCAAGGGATGCGCAATTGGAGAGACGCAGGGGGTTTCAAGTTCAAGTCCAGTTCCCTTACATCAACAAACGAACAAGACAAAAAAGTATAAACACAAACAAACAACAAACGAATTGAAAATACCGTTGGCATAAATTCCACACGGAATTTGTAGACGGTGCCCATGATTTTTGTATAGAGCGTTCGTTCCACATCCTATATAGTTGATCTCATTGAGCTGCCAATCAGCCGATTTGCTGAGCAAACACCAGAACGTCTGGAAGAAAATCAGGTTATAGCTTTAATAACGTCAACAGTCGCTTTTATGTCTGGCTCTAGACGTAAGGTTGCTTTGACAGTAAACATCCCGAGCCTGATTTCAGAGACTTATTTCAAGGTATAAGCGAGTCAAATAGGGTTAGACTTTATTTTTCTTAAAGGCTATACGCTAGACGGATAAGCGCTATACATTTTATTGATGAGGTATACTGGCGCGTATTAAGCAATCGCACGCCAGGACGGCCCGGAAGCTACCGCTTCGCTCTCAGCTGTAGGAAACCTTCCGATGTTGATGGGTAATTAGACAACTCAGGATCAGATAAACTCCACAGAAAGTGATACCTAATCCTGAATGGAGGAGGGAACTAACCTTCCGGCGGTTAAAGAAAAACTTCCGACCGTGATTGGCATTGAATCCGACGGGGCAAGATGACACGATTATCGGGCACGTGTAGGCGCCAAAGTCCATCACAATTACTGTGCTCCTCCCTCCATTTCTTCTTTATGAGTCGATATCACGCTTTCATACACAAGTAAATAATCGTGTGTACAGATTTGTCGCTCGGTTTAAAAGTAATATCATACTTTGGTTTTTATCAAAGAAATACAGATTCATGGGCAAAAATATCAAGGAAGATACAATATTAACAGATATCTGTGAAAATTTCAGTCCCATACGCCGCGGTGCCCACTGTTTGAGAAAACAGTGAAAAACAGCCACAGTATTTCTTAAGTCTTTTCTCTTTTATTTTTGATCTTGTAAAAGATCAAACAGATTTCGGTCGTTGTTTTACTAATTTCTGGATAAATACACCATTTCAGGTGGAAAATTTTTAACGATATGTTTCTACCACCACCATCTTCATACCCTGTAAGTTACACGTAAATCTGTGAACATTTCTGTTTTTGGTCTCTTACCAAAGTATGATACTGCCTTAAAAGGTATAATACATGATTGGTAAAGGTCACAGGACAGCACTCATACTTTGTCTAATCCAACATGTACATGACATAATAAACCTGTGAAAAACTTAGCTCAATCGGACATCTGAGTCACAAGAAAGTAGCGAATACCAAACTCAATTTTTCTTATAAAACATACAGAATGGTTTTGATCTTACCTCGAGATAAAAGCTGTTTTTGCTATTTGTTTGACTAATTTCTGGATTAATACACCATTTCAGGCGGGAATATTTTGACGGTATGTTTCTACCTCCACCATCTTCATACCCTGAAAGTTGTTACCAATCCTGTACTGTACATTTGACTTGTTTGTTTATTTTGGTTATCCATCTCCCTGTTTTGCGGCATTAATTATAAAATTTGAATCCAACAAACAGTCGTGAGATGCTGCACCACGATGAAACATTTTGATTTATAGCCAATTTCCCGTGTCGTGTTTACATTCCATGTCTGTGTAATAGGCAATATCTTCATCGTTACTTATTGAAAAATGTACAATACACAAGTCGTGGACAGTTTATTTGCTAATTCTCTTGGGCAAACAAACTGGAATGCTTTCACTAAAACATTCATCGGCTTAATTTAATCGGTCTGGTGCCCGTGGTTTGATTAAATTTTTCTCCAAGTCCAAGTCTGTTTTTCTTTTGTATGTGTAGGCCTATGCTATCAGACTTGCGATATGCGTTTAAGCCTTGTCCGTAACGGTTAAGCAAACAGTGTTTCCAATGGGTCGTGACTCTTTCCTATAAATCATATACACTGTACGAGATATACTAGGTTTTGCAGCGATTAGGTTTTGCCACGCCCACCCCAAATGAGCGTTGAATGCACTGTGGTTCTTGTTCCTGTATTTGAGTCCTTGGGTTATGAAGGCCGTATCTCATTATTACGGAGACTACGTCTCCAAAAACTCGAACATGTTTAAACTTATGCAAAAAAAATAGCTTTGCCCTATATGTGGATGAGCAATTTATACTCAGTGCTTATAATGGTGGGTAGCCGTGTCAGTCAGATAACATATAAAATACAAAAATACAAGTAGCACTATATTGACTAACTAGAGTTTAAAAAGAGCATGAGCTTTCGTAGCAACAACTACTTCATCAGGGGCCGATTTCATAAAGCTCTGCGACGCGTCGCAACTCGATTTGCGACGAGTTCTAGCTGCGACGCGTCGCATCTATGCGGTGAGCCCATAGAGAAAGGATGCGTCCTAACTATGCGACGCGTCGTAAGTTTTATGAAATCGGCCCCCGATGCAATGATGAAGTAGTTGCTACGAAAGCTCATGCTCTTTGAGTTAAACTCTAGTTAGTCAATATAGTGCTACTTGTATTTTTGTACTTTATACTCAGTGCTTGTGAGTGAACGTGAAAAAAATCACGTGCTGGCTCAGGTGGGATTCGAACCCACGACCTCCTGCTTACTAGTGCAGATGCCATACCGCTAGGTGTGCTGGCTGGGCTAGCAGGGTCAGCAGGGCGAATCGATTCCAATATCGAGGCGAGTACCTCTGCAAATCATGAATATTATTAATTGATTTAATAATTAAATAAATTTGAATCATTAAATTAAATAATTTAAATTCATGTTTAAACTTCTTGCGACTCCTCGGAGACTCCGTACACACCAATATGGCGTCAGCATTGTGCTGTGTTTAGTCCGGTCAAGTCGGCGGGTAGGGTAGACGAGGACATTTATAGAGCGGCTCCCATCCTATTTTATCAGTCATTGGTCTACATGTACTTAAAAACCAAAGGTTATGAAAACTAACCCGATCCTCAAAAACTGTTTGAGTCATGCTGGCAAAATGCTTATCTTCTTCCAGGCGAAGAAAATGCAAAGTAAATCATGCTAGCACATTCGATGCTCTTTCCAAAGCACTCGTGCTAGATTCGTGAATGTATGCTACACGTGCTGTGTAACCTAGCCCCGCTCAAGGGGGACAGTAGTAACGGGGGCCATAAACATTGCATCGGTATAGCACCTCTCCAGAGAAGCCTAATGTTATATTTATACACACGACCTCGCAGGAAAGAAGAAATTTAAGAAGTTTGGGTTAGCTCTCTTCCCTTATGCATCTTTAGTGATGGCACAGGACCTGTCAGTCCTGTGGGATGTGCACGTATACATTCTATTTAGTTATATACATAATACACGCGAATTCGAGTTAACCACACCTGCGTGCGCTCACCAACTTCGATGGCCGTTTCTTATTGGTTTATTTATCGTGTTCATCGATTGCGCTGGTATACTGTTTACGCCGGCCGTGTTCGAGCTAGGCAACCCACCTGCACTACCCAGTGTCCAATTTCATAAAACTGTTAAGCACAAAAATGTACTAAGCATGACATTTCTATCTTGATAAACACAGGGTTAACAACCAAATATTTCCACGTGTTGAGTATCACTTATGATTGTTCTTCGGCTGTTGTTCGCTGACCATGAATATCAAATGGAAATTTCAATGGTGGCCTTGTTTTATTGGGCGAGATATTTTTGTGTTAAGCAACTATTTGTGCTTAACAGTTTTATGAAATTGGTCCCTGCGCTATCCAGGTATGATAGTTGCACAATGATACCATTCAGTTCACTCTACCTCCATGCTCTGATCAAATTGCAATGATACGCCACGCATCGTGAGATGAGGATTTGCAATCGCAGCAGAAAAATGAATCTTTGGATTTAGCTTAGATTAAAGGTTATATCATACTTTAGACCAGATTTATGGGCAAAAATATCAAGACAGATACAGTCAGTAACAGTCATCTGTGAAAATTTCAGTCCCATACGGTGCTCACTTTTTGAGAAAACGGTGAAAAACAGCCACAGTATTTCTTAAGTCTGTTCTCTTTTATTTCTGATCTTTTAAAGGATCAAAAAGATTTTCCGGTCGTTGTTTTACTAATTTCTGGATAAATACATCATTTCAGGCGGAAACATTTTAACGGTATGTTTCTACCACCACCATCTTCATACCCTTTAAGTTATACGTAAATATGTGAACATTTCTGTTTTGGTTTCTTACCAAAGTATGATACTACCTTTAATAACTGTTGCAGTGGCATTGCACTGTCAACCTGTCGAACTGATTTTGATCATTGTAGATCAATGCAATACCATCAGATACTCGCTAGAAAGACTGAGATCGAGTGATCTATATAAATCTCCAATCAATGATGGGAATATAGTGTTGGATTATGGGTTTGGCGATAGTACGCACTTTGCCTGTGGGGAAACTGTCCCATCATAATCTTCAACAAATCCTTCGCCGTGTAGGCCTATATGTAACTTACCTTTTTTGGCACTATACCAGTAGTACAATGAATATTATCACTGCATGATTATTTTTATTGCTGGTATTAAAATTATGTTATTTCTTTCCATAATCTTACTCTATCTGTACATTGCACTTGTCGTGTTTGTTTCTGTAAGGATGGATACATTCTTATTTATAAGTTAAGTATTCGCTGCAATTTATTGTTCAATTCATTTCAATTCAATAGCAAAATTTTAGTTGCGATTCTGTAACGTGACATCACAATTAACGAGTATGTGCATATTAAAGTATGAAAACATAATCAAAGGCAAAAAGGACTATGATAATTATGAGAAGGGGGCACTTTCAGTAGCCGTAGCTTGTATTGAAGGTGCCGTAAACAAAAGGCAAGAAGTGGATAATTAATTAACAAGAGATATGTTAATACTACTTAGTACAAAACAGACAGAACAGACAAAAGAAGACAAAGGTGCGTGCAGGCGCGTAGGGTTGCGTATAACAGACGCAGGGAAGCGTACTTTTGCGTAGGCGTGGTGTACAGTAGCGTAGCGTTGCGTAGACCAGTGCGTAAAAGACTGCGCACGTCAGGTGTTCAGTGAAAAAAAGAGTACGTGAAAAAAATTAAACATGTTAAATTTTGTGCGAACAGCTCGCGTACACCTTCTGCGTCCTCGGCGTATTGATACGTACGCCAGCGTACACTAGCGTAGGAACAGCGTAGGGGTGAGCGTAGTCCCTGCGCAACTCTACGCAACTGTACGTACAAGGGTCGGTGTGAATTTAAAAAGGGGTTTAAAAAGCTATGTGGATCGGCCCATTGAAACACCACACAAGAACCGCCTGCACTCCACAACAAAAACTGCAAACTGCTCATCAACCAGCTTTAATAACCTAAATTACATAGAATTCTTAGAGTTAGAGGGCCCGACGTTTCAATCCTATGTAGCAGGATCATTCTCAAAGGATTCGAGAATTGATCCTGTTATAGGATCGAAACGTCAGGCAGGCCCTCCTTTACAGAAATGTCAAGACATGGTACCAGACACGATTTGCTCAAATTCTATGGCCGCGCAGTGCACGTTGTTGGGAGACTTTTGAGACGTTGGCGGCAGCAGACTGAAGTCTCTTTTGCTTCGACTTCGCTCAACAACTGACAGAATACTTCTCCATGTTCCCAGAACATCCACAGTATTAACTGACGACAAGGCTTTCCAATCATGTACCCCCCCCCCTCTGGAATCAATTGCCCCTCAACATCCGCACAGATCCTTCATTAGATACTTTTAAGAAATATTTGAAAACTTATTTGTTTAAACTTTAATTTGTTGTACTGTGAAACAATTTTTTATGTAAGAGCGCTATAGAAATGAACGTATATTATTATTATTTGCGAGCATGCGCGCGTTGTTGTGCGCGTGCGTGCGCGTGCGCTATCAACTTGAAGACCCAGCTCCAAAGTCTCTCATTTACCGCAAGCATTATATAAAGAACCAGAGTGACGAATGAACGACCCATTTTATAACTGCACCCGTTGGGTATAGTGGCACATATCAGACACTTTCACACGAACAACATCGCCTCGGAATATTAAGAACTAGACTCTCTCGGGGCGTCTGGAAAAGTTTAACAACCCCTATGACTATATATAGTCTAGCCAAACTCCAAATCGACACTTGCAATCGCAGCCAGACGATACGTGTATCCCCTCTCCAAATAGCGCCCTCAAGCTGATAGATAAGGTAGACTCAGATTACGATCAACATGCGCAAATAGAGCACAGCACGTACAAGCAGAAAGACAGAAAGAGTTGTGGCCTGCTGAAAAGATTATACAGCATTCGACGAAAGAGTAGCGACATCTCGTAATGGTCTCCTCCCCTTCCCCGCCCCCTTCGAGCCGACTGTGTAATTATTCCTCATTTTCAGAGTCACTGACCACAGTTCACCCACAGTGACCCACAAGATGCAGACCCTACCATATTGGACGACGCTGATCTGGCTAAGCTAGTACATTTCATGACAATTACCGCTGCTATATCCCTACACTCCCCCAAGCTGCGCTTATGTACTGCAGTAGCCCTATACATGAAATCCACGCTAAGTACGGGCACTCGCACACCCACCCTTACCCATAATTATGAAAAATCTAATTTGAACTGCATAGGATTATATGGCGAGATCCGGATGATGTACCTGGCATGTAAGGTGATTAAATCTTGATGAATAGTAGTCGGCAGTGCCAGGCTAGCTTTAGAGGGATAGTCGGGCACAATATCCCTGGGGCAATGGCTGGGCATCGTTAATACTAAGAGGATGTAGGATACGCGACGCCTGAATATGACCATTGGATTAAGACACAGATGCCGGAGTCAGAAGTGAAAACCGGGAAGCTTAAAGAAAATGCATACATAACTTGAAAGATGTCAACAATTGGAAATATGACACAAAAATTATGAACGCAACACACAATAATTATGTCAGCATGCGGTTTCTTGAGTAACTTAAAGGTAATATCATATTTTTGGTTTTTGTCAAAGAAATACAAATTTATGGGCAAAACTATCAAGGAAGATACAGTAACAGTCATCAGTGAAAATTTCAGTCACGGTGCCCACTTTTTGAGAAAACGGTGACAAATTGCCAAAGTATTTCTTAAGTCTTTTTTTCATTTATTCCTGATCAATAAATAATTTTGGTCACTGGTTTTACTCTTTTATGGATAGCATTTCAGGCAGAAACAAACATTACAGTATGTTTATTCCATCACCATCTTTATACCCTGTAAGCTATAGGTTAATCTGTGAATATTTCTGTTTCGGTATGTATACATATCATAAAGTATGATAAAGTATGATACATACATACAGCAGCGGTAGATTGGTCAAAGAATGAATGTCCATGTTGGTATAGCCTCTGAAAAAATTGTCTATCCCATTTTTGATGACGTTTCGAGAGCAAAAAGATCCCCGCGGTGACATTCATTAATAATGAACTGTTATAAACTCTATTTGACGTGGAGATAGTATTCACCGCACTATGCTCCGATTTCGTCCCTTTAGGCATTGTGCTTTTTCTAGTCCGGAAATTGCTTTATCAAAAATTAACACATCCAACGAATTTCCTGGCGGTGAAATGAAAAGGGCTTAAAGTATGGATCAGATTATATTTTTTTCTCTCTCTCACAATGTAGATAATGATATTGATGCTAGGACCGCGATGAGATTGCAATCTGGCCTTAACCTAAAAAGACGGTGGCTTTGAAGGAACACCGAATATTAATTACGTTGGTATTTGCGTAAGCATAGGTCCTACGGGCTATACTTATACTCCGTGTTAGAAGTGGATCATTCCGTCACATTAGGGATAGGACTTGTGACGTTGTGGCCTGTTACATCAGTGAACTCACACTTCTCATTATCCCTTACTTGATGAAGTCTGTGTATGGTTGGTCTTTCACATTGGGTCGTGTGTGCACGGTTGGTGCCTGCCCAGCAAACCATTTTACGTTTGCTGCACGTTTTTGAACGTTGATTTTAGGTTATGAAGACGTTTCCCCGAAACACTTACTGGACAAAAGTTTGTGGGCACTTTCGACGTTCTAAGCACGTTTGTTCCGACGTTTTACGAACGTTTTTAGACCGTTAATAACATTTTAAAACAATTACAGTAAATTGACGCAAACAGGACCAACATAAAACGTTTGGACGTTGAAATAACGTATGCGACGTGATATAAATGTGCGAGACGTTGCGAGAACGTAATATAAACATAGTAACGTTACTTTTGTATTGTTTTGACTGCTTGACGTCTTTTTCGTGCACTGAACGTTTTTTACGTTTTAGTACGCCCATTGGACGTTTTCTTACGTTATGTGTACGTCCGATTGACGTTTTCGTATAGGTTTGGGTATGGCCATAGGGCGCGCATGTTCACACCACGTTCATAAAAGGTTTATTGCACGTGTTAAAGGGTTGCTGCAGTGTTTTTTTTTCAGTTAAGTTATTTTATTAGCCTTCATACAGAGAATATACTGACAAATAATGAATGGAAAGTCTTATTTTGGTTTCAAACCAGCATTTGGTTTTCCTTTGAATGGCTTTGTAAAACGGGGGATTTTCACGCATACTCATGAAGGGAACCAACAGCAAAAATATAATGAAAAAACATAACAAATGAAGAGGCAAACTTGACCTACAGAAATGGTTTGGTAAAAAAATTACACCACCAGTTGAGTGAAAGGAACATATTTGGCAAAATAGAACCCATTAAGGAGGAAAAGGTCAGTCAGAAAACCTATAAAACAACCGGAACTTTTTGTGCACAAATCAATTGGGTTACTGCTCTCAGTTCCCCAGATGACATCACAGTTCTGCTCATGAATATGGAAATGCTAATTAGCATACAAACAAAAAAAACTCTTTTTAACTCTGAATCAGTGTGAGGAAGTGAGGAAAATCACAGTCCCCATGTACATTTTTTTTTTCATTGGCACATGTTCAAGCCATAATATTCCCATTGCAGAGACCATTTAAGTACAGTCTTGGTCTTCATTATGCCGTTATGATTATTTGGCCCCTTAATGGTACACATTCGATGTTCCAGTCAAATATCATTAAAACAGTGTATCTGGTTGTACTGCTGTGGACTCCTTGGAGGCGATCATGAAGGGTTAGTATGGTCAGGAAGTTCAATGCATGTATAGCATTCCATGGCGTCTTGGCGAGTAGTGAAATAGTATAATTTATATCAATAGGAGATGGCATCTCACTTAATGAGTCTGTAATCCATGGGTCGATTTTACCAAACTTATATCGTAACTTACTATGATCCTATACGTACGCTAAGGCACCTAAGCTGGGTTATCCTTCGTAACTCGAGTTACGATCGATCGTAGGGGCTTCGTGAAATCGACCCTAAAGGTGCCTCAAACTTTGCCGTGTGTAAATCTAGGCCTATAGAAGCAACGATCTGTTGACTTACGACCGTTCCATCGTCCTATAGTGACTCAGGTTTCGCCAATTAACCGTGCGGGGAGAACTGAATCCACCACATATATAGACACAGTTGGAAAGCACTTTCGCAGCTGAGCCTAACATCTTCATCGAAAATGGCGTGCGACAATTATTAAGCCAAGATGCATTTAGTTTTGGCCGCGTTCGTTTCAAGCTCGGAGGCTGGGTCCAAATCTTTGGCTGCGGCTGCAAATTACAGACGCATGTATGGCAGCCATTAGCCAGTAATTGCATACAGCCGTTTGCAATCCTTAGACTTGTGTGTTATTGCGGTCGCAGCCATATCTATGTGATAGACGCACTCGACTTACAGCGAGCAAGCGTCTATCACAATCATGCGTGGATGTTGTTCACTGTTTTTTTTTTTGTTTTTTTTTCAAAAAGAGGGCACCGTATGGGATTGAAATTTTCACAGATGACTGTTACTGTATCTGTCTTGATATTTTTGCCCATGAATCTGTGTTTCTTTGATAAAAACCAAAGTATATTATTACCATAGAGCTATATTAAAATTCTATGATTATTACCTTTAAGTATAAACGGGGGAATTGTATAATGTTCCTCTTCCCTAAAAAATAGATTAATGTTCGATGTAAAACCCATCATATGGCCAATAATCTTCCAGTCGAATAATTCTGTTCTCTTGATGAAGTAGCCCCGCAACCAGTTTTAGGCTGAGAGACACCAAGGAGGACAGACCTCCCAGCAACATGGATAGCATCAGATGTTTAACAGTATAAAGGGGATCCGTATAGAACGAATGTAAGGTCCTCGTCTGCCTCCAACCCGAGCCTGCTTTCCCCGAACAAGTCTCGATTCATAAGCCCTGCAGGTATATAACTGCATGCCTGGGCCGGGACCAAATCTAATAAAAGTGATTTGAGCTTCTGCCATTTAACCTAAGCACGTTCTATTTTTCCCCCTCCCTTCCCGTCTTCGTGAAGCCACCGAGGCCTGGATAACCCACTATCAGTCCATCAGACGATCGCCTCCTCAAATCAGAAAAATTCTGCCATTTCGTAAAAACCGCTCTGGCAATTTCAACCAAGAAAAAAAGCGGGAACACTCAGGAAGTAATTACATACTGTCAGTCTTCCGAGACCAGCTAGCGTGGTGAAATGGCGCGATCTCCGACAAGATCGAAATTTGCAGATAATAAGTGTGTCCTAAATCAAATTTGGACTGGGGATTTTTTTGTTCCGACCCTTAGTATATTGAATCGGTGGAAAGCGTGGTGGAGTTCATCCCAGTTCATCTGTACAAAATAAATCTTTAGTGAATATTGCAAAACTGCAACAACAACAAAACCAATGTACTTTGTTGCTGGCACCTTTAAAACACGGAACTTGATTAATTTTAAACAATTTATTTTTATTGATTATTCCTTTTTTATAATACACCGATCCAGTAGGCCACGCCCACCATAGCAACGTCCTAGCAACAACGCACACGCGCACGCACATCAAGTGTCACGATCGCCCACACGCGACGAATCACATAGTACACTCAACCACATAAACACTTCTCTCTGAGTTGGACTTTGGTTTTGCAAAAGGTCAAAAATGTACCTTTACTTTCAGCCAGGGCATCGAGAGCCAGGAATATAATGGAAATATTTAACACCGCTGACCATGGTGAAGAATAAAACTCTGGTTTGTAAAAGAATCGCCTTGTACATACAAAACAAAAGTAAACTCAACGAAAAGTGTGCACTAAAGAATACAAAATTCATGCCGTTATGTCGGACAAAATGGCGGCAATTTGTCGGACCTTAAATAACGCGTTGTGATTGGCCAAATTGTTAAGGGGCGTGGCCTACTGGATCGGTGTATTGGGAACAAGGGTCACAATTTTAAAGCTTGCTTAGCAAGTCTTTAATCTGCAAACCTGTAGAATATTTAAAGGCACTATCATCTTTTTTACCATACCAAAACAGAAATCTTCACATATTTACTTGTACCCTACAGGATATATAAAGGTGGTGGTTGTAGGAACAGACCGTTTATATATTTTTGCCTGAAATGGTGCATGTATTTATCAAGAAAATAGTAAAACCAATGACCAAAAACAATTTTGATCATTTAAAGATGGTTTTCTCAAAAAGTGGGCAACGTATAAGGGACTGAAATTTGCACAGATTACTGTTACTGTATCTGTCTTGATATTTGTGCCAATGAATCTGTATGTCTTTGATAAAAACCAAAGTATGATATTACCTTTAAAGGTAGTATCATACTGGTTTTTGTGAAAGACATTCAGATTCATGGGCAAAAATATCAAGGAAAACAGTGAAAACGACCGCAGTATTTCTGAAGACTTTTTTCTTTTATTTTTGATCTTTTAAAAGATCAAACAGATTTTTGGTCGTTGTTTTATTAATTTCTGGATAAATACACCATTTCAGGCGGAAACATTTTAACGGTATGTTTCTACCACCACCATCTTCATACCCTGTAAGTTATGCGTAAATCTGTGGCCATTTCTGTTTTGGTTTCTTACCAAAGTATGATACTACAAGTTTAACTTCAAGCTCTCTTACACGTTTGGTAGACCTGCCAGTTAAAGCTTCCAATGTAATGAATCTCCTTTTTTCCACGGCAGCAACAGTTACGGAGAAATACGACCCGTATACTCAGTCTGACATTTCAGCGTGGATCGCATCTCCTTCACGCCCGACTTGTCCCCGGGCGATGCCGCCTTACCAGCTGCCAACACACCTGTCGGCTTGGCGGAGTTCTTCAACTTATTTTCAGAAATCCTTATAATTCCAAAAATAAGTTAAGGGGTGGGGAAAAAAATCTCTCGCGTGAAGATGATCATCTTGTCTGTATAATACGTGGGCGTCCGGTTGATATAAATTTATTTTCCCGGCTGCTTGGCGTCTACACACGCCTGCAACAAATAACTAAATTAAGACCAATTATTCCATTAAAAAGCTGCTAAATCAAATAATTTAATAAGATTCACCTGCAAAGCAAAGTATATAACTCTTAGCATCACTCACAAACGAATCACATCTTGTTGTTATATTTATTTTGCTAAGCAAATTTTGTAAATAGCATTTATTTGTTTGCTTACCAGCTGCACTAAATTGGCACCTTATCTGACGTGAATACCGTGGCACGTGGGACTTTCAGAATAAATTATATGACGAGTGAAAGAAGTGAAGAATTTGTTTGTCCAAATTAAAAAAAAATGCTGAAAGCTAATATTTCTCTCTTTATTTCTTTTTCTTTTTTCTGCTGCAGTTTTTTATTAGATGGTAGATTTTTATTTCTATTGGATATTTTCAGCTGACAGCTGACTACAATTGTGAATATTACGATCATTTTAATGTTCTATAGAAGCACTTTGAACCATTTTTCAATTTTCTTTCCACATTTTCTCTCTTGTAACTTTTTTTCTCACCAAACAGAATTTTGTGGACACGATTTTCTATAGAAGACGTATACTGCTCGACTCAATTACATGAAGTGTCCAGGAAGATTTCCTGAAACGTCAAAAATAGTCCCCAGAATTGACAATTACTATCAAATTTTATTTCCAATATTACTAAATAATGAAAAAACCACAGCCCATTTGTATATTATGAGAAGGTTCTTATATGTCTTATAAACGAGGATTTGTATTTGTTTCATTTTTTTACAAATCGTTATTCTCCATCTTTAAGGGGCATACATTTAAAAGAAAATTGACGGGATGCTTAATGCGTTTTTCATAGTATTTTATCTCCAGGGAGTTTAAAAGGGTTTTAAGAGTTGACATTTGTATGACAGTGCATTGAGAATCATTCGTTTTTTAGGCGAGATAATCTTTTTACAAGAAAGCAGTAATAACGCCGTTATTCAGATGGAAAGCTTAATGGGTTTTTGCATTCAATTCAAAGGTACCCTACAAACACTTATAAAACACAACAATATGTGGAACGTT
Organism: Astropecten irregularis; assembly: GCA_963971285.1. NCBI lineage: Eukaryota > Metazoa > Echinodermata > Asteroidea > Paxillosida > Astropectinidae > Astropecten > Astropecten irregularis. Next base: position 8,932,876 of record OZ020247.1, read on the forward strand.
GTGACATGATTGCTTTGAAACTGTTTAGATTCGAGTTTTACAGATTCTTCATTTTGAATAGGATGGTGTATTCACATGATGGATAATGGCGTACTGCACATAAAAATATATCTCTTTTGACAAAAGGCTCGCAGCTATTATAACGCGTCCCACGGGCACCATAGTTGTTGTAATCAATTTTAATGTAGTGCAATTTAGGGACTATTTACCCAAACTGGCCGTGGGTGGCGCTATTTAAATTCATGTCAATGTGTGACGTAGTCGAGGGGATACGGTCCACGAACGAATCCCCTCGGTGCGCGGGAGTTGTATGGGATTTCCAATGAGTTTTGTGTACATGCGGTCTTAGTATGCTAAAACTGTCCGAATCACTGCCCGAATGATCATTAATATCTTATTTTTCGAAATCGTTGGAGCCCAGCTTTAATGATGACATTTAATTTTACACTGTGTATTGTATTCGCTTTAGACAGACTATAAGGAATAGGCCTACATTAAAGGGATGGTACAGAATAAAAATTGGTAAAAAATTAAGACAAAAATACACTTCAATATCACAGATTCACATAAAACTTACACAGTATAATGGTGATGATAGGAGAAAACATCTCATGAAATTTTTTTGTCTGAAATGCCATATTCGTTGAGAAAGAAATGAAACTATTTTCCGATTGGAATAAATCGCTTCGAAGCGTTTTGTTCATTCGTTGAAATCTGTAAACGGGTTTTCACTATTTTTCTCGTGACCCAGATGGCTGATTGACCTCAAACTTCTACAGGTTTGTCAGTTAAGGTATATGATGGATTACATAATGTGCTTTCACTGTCAGCAACGGTGTTGTTGCAAAAACCAGTTTTGTTCCACCCCTTTAAGTGCAAGAAGATGTACTTTTACGTATTTCGTAGATTTTTTGGTAAATATATAGAGGTCCCACCATCTTGTAAAGTAAACAAGTGGAGTGTTTGTAAATTATTAGAGGTCCAACAACACCCCACTGAGTATAAGGGGCAGCTGACAGCCAAATGTGTTAAATCTTGGTCTTAAAGAAATCCGACTATGGGAGAATTTATTACGAGAGAGAAAATAATCAGCCGCGACTGTACGTGCTCAACTGTGCGGAGCATTGAATGCATGATCAGGCGACCTATAGCTCCTTGCCCGCACCAGTACTGCATTGATAAAGGGGAAAAAGTCCGCTCCCTACTTCCCTCGGGCCAAGTGACTTCCTCAACTCGCCTTCCCCCGGCTCAGCACCCGTAACCGCCTGAGTGTTGCCCGGGGTTGCCAATCTCTTATAGATCTTATACCCCTACTCTCTGATCTTCCTCCTTGCGAGGCTTGCTGCCTTCCCCCTGGGGGTGGGGGAGAGAGTACGGGGGAAGGACGAGGTCATAATTTCCGAAGTTTACCCAAAGCACGGAACCGTGTTGGCCGTGTTCCCCTCATCCGCGATCATGCGATGGAGCTTGCTTGCGGCAACAGCATCCCCTCCCCCCATTGCGCCTCCCGCGCGTCCTTAATGTGGCACACGTATCTAGACAGAGCCCCTTCACAATAATTCATGAGAGGGGTTCATGTTTACCTCCTACGTCCCCCTCGATTAGCGTTAAAAGTGACGAACTCATAACTATAACGGAAGCACTCCATACACTCATTTCCTACACTCTTAATTCCTCCGAGCTCATTCAGGCACCAGATATAAACTTAAAGGTAATATCATACTTTGGTAAGAAACCAAAACAGAAATGTTCACAGATTTACGTATAACTTACAGGGTTTGAAGATGGTGGTGGTAGAAACATACCGATACAATTGTCCGCATGAAATGGTGTATTTATCCAGAAATTAGTAAAACAACGACCGAAAATCTTTTTGGTCTTTTAAAAGATCAAAAATAAAAGAGAAAAACTTAAGAAATACTGTGACTGTTTTTCACTGTTTTCTCAAAAAGTGGGCACCGTATGGGACTGGAATTTCTTTGACAAAAATAAAAGTATGATAGTGCACCACACTTAATAATAGCTCAAAAATCAATACGCCGAGCTGATTATCATATACTGTGTACCCTCAATTGTTTTGTAAATATGCAAATTGGGGGTCGTGCAATAAATATAATGTTTATTTATGACTGGTTATGACAAACTGGGGGTTCAGTGCTTCAGCCTGTTGTGGAGACTTCAGACATTTTGGTTTAAATTCTGGCCCTACATTGTTTTGAACGTGGAGGGTTGCTTTATGAAAACTGGTAGCATGTCGGGGGGCTTGAGCCTCCCCCCTCCCCCCCCCCCCCCGAGGGTCCCTGAAAAAAAAATGGGGGAGAGGGAAAGGAACAGGAGGAGGCGAAGTCACAAAATGTTTGTTGGGCGTTTTTTTCCCCCCCCCCCATGTCTTGATTTTTCGTGAGTTTTCTTTGAGCACCCCTAAGAGAAAATCCTGGATGCGCCGGTGCGTCTCTCATTTTAATAATATTTCTTTCTACCTCGAGGCTTCTTATGCCATGTTGAATTAAGCGAGAAAAAGTGAAGAGATTAAAATGATTATCATTGTATGGCCGGTAGGAGCGGCTCGATCGTTAACCATCAGTATTCCCGTACATTCATATGTATCACTGACTCAGAGAGAGAGGACACGGCGTGATTTTCCACCTTTTTTTCCTCAGTCATCTCATTGATTTGGTTTATTAACAACAGACAGGTGCAGCTGTCTTGCCTTGATGCATCAAAATGCAATGATGCAAAGTAGAAATTACTTAAATACACCATTAAAGGTAATATCATACTTTGGGTTTTGGCAAAGAAATGTAGCTTTATGATAAAAGAAAAAAACAATATCAAGACAGATACAGTATCAGTCATCTATGAAATTTCCAGTGCCATACGGTGCCTGATTTTTTAGAAAACAGTGAAAAACGCCCACGGTATTTTTTAGTCTTTTCTCTTATATTTTTTATCTTTAAAAGATCAAAAACAATTTGGGTCACTGGTTTTAATCTTGTTTTTGATAAATACAGCATTCCAGGCAGAACGTTGTTAACGGTATGTTTGTACCATCACCATCTTTATACCCTGTAAGTTATAGGTAAATCTGTGAAGATTTCTATTTCGGTATGCTACCGGTACCAAAGTATGATACTACCTTTAAAGGTGCAGGCTCGTCGATGCTCGACGGACAAAATTCGTGCCACGAAAAGTCACCTTTGCCCTTGCGGTTGCCAGCTCTTACAATCCCGGAGGGCGAGCGCCAGCTGGTCTAAAAATAACCCTGTACACGCGTATACACTATGCGTGCGTGCAGTATGCATTGTACACGATTGATATTGCTGGACGACGCGATGGTTTATGAAGTGGACCCATCCATGCCTGTACATGTACATGTACATGTACATTGTACATAATTATGTACGTAAACTACGTATAGGCCGTTGTGGTATCTGCCCTCGAATTGTCTGCGTTGTGGGATATTTCAGGGAGCAAGACAAAATCACTCCGTTTGATAGATTTTAAAACAATTAATGAAATTTTCCATGCTGGCACGTCCACATTCCCGCAGTTTTTGTGAAAAAAAAATCGATTCAAATTTACCGATTGAAATCAGACCTAAAAGTAACCAACCACCACCCACAGTCGGTACAGCCATGGAGGGTACAGCCATGGAGGAAGGAACACAAGGAGTTCGAACGGCCCGCCAAATCCCCACAGGGTATTTACTGACCAATTAGCGACCCTGGCTGGCCCTGTCTGGCCAGTGGTAAAGGCATGGAGGCCTCCCGCTGCGCGGTTATTTACGACCGTGATAAAGATCTCTGTGTACAGAGCGCAGGCTGCCGGTCGGTGACCATTACTGGAGTAATGATTGTTCAAACACGATGTCTGTCAAGAAGGGTTCGTGACAACAAACACACGCAAATCGCATGCGCAGTAATGCTTTGTTGGCCATGTGCATGAGCACTGTTTTTCATCGGATGCAGTGAAAAAATCTACAAATTTCGTCATTTGAATCGTCAAAATCGGCCTTTCGGAAGGTAAGATACGTCAACAGACTTTCCAAGATTACGACTAGAGATCGTGATATTTATGGATTCATATTTTTATGATTTTAAGGGCCCCCAGTCACCACCAGTTGTCAGAAATATGTGGATTGCGTTCTTTGAGCTTGTCTCTATCCATTCGTGTATTACATGTTGGTGTCCGATGTAGTCCTAACATTTTATCAGACAATATTTTCCGACCTTTTTTCTGCGTGTTTTCATTTTCTTAGTGCGTCGGAGTCCATTTTTACATGTTCAGCATGGAGGAATAAGAAGACGAAAGTGATTTTTCATGAATAAAAACTTCGGTTTTGTTCCACTTGATAACGTTAGAAATGTTTCATCAACTTTATTTTATTCCTCCCAAGTGATCAATAAAATAATCAATGGACAATAGGCCAACCAACATTGTTGTAAATCTTGCTTATAAATATTTTTCTGACATGACATGATAATTAAATGTTGACTTTGTTATTAATATAATCATTGTGAAAGCAGCGCTTGTTTTTTTTATGTAGACCTAGTAATTTTTTTAAGGATAAGGCCTATTTAGTAATTCTACTAGTAAATGCAACTTTGTGAAGATGTAGGCCCCTAGTGTAAAGATTGCCTAAATGTTAGGTGTTTGGCATTGTTCACAAGTTACCAGGTATTTCTAAAAAAAAAAAAATATCAGTATTCGTCAACTTCATTTATTTTGGCAATGGTGCATGCATTGAAACAATTGTCTGTAGAGATTATTTATTCTTATTCCTTCATGAATGTTGCATTCATGGTACTGACTACAGTGTAATGGCTGTTCATCCATTGAGGATTATTTGAGTATTGATTGCATTTACCATAATTTATAGTTTCATACTCAAAACAATTGTTTATTATTCAGTCAATGTGTGCATACATACTTTAGTACACATATTTTTGTTAAATGTGCATGGTTATTCATTTTTCAATGGATTCTTCAATTCAATGATTGATTTCATAGCAAGTTAATAATCTTTTGTTTGCAGAAGCCAATTTTCGTTTTCAACCATTTATTTAATTAATTTTGTTTAAAATGTAGGAATCTTTGTGAAATTGATACTTTATTGGCATTTTGCCTAATAGTCTTATTTTTTTTACATTTTTTATTCAGATCTTTAATGCATGTTAGCATGCCATCTCATTTAGAGTGCCTGCAAGGGATCTGCAGATTGTGTGGTGAGGGAAGAGCAATTGTTCAAGGCCGCAGTCCCATTCCAAAGGAGTCTCTTTCCAAAAATATTGAGGCAGCACTAGGATTATCCATCGCCGAGGACATCGAGGGTGTGCATCCCCCTTCAGTGTGTAAAGTTTGCGAGGGAAAACTGAAACGGTGGTGGTCACTGGTCAAGCGAAGGAACATAAAGGCATCGTGTAACATCACTCCAGTTTCCTTTAATACAGATAAATGCGAGAAATGCAGAGGCGGCGCAGAAGAAGTCTGTCTTTCAGATGTTGAGGCTGAGGCTAAAGGGAAAGGTTTGGTGACCTGGCAAGGCCCTGGATGTCTACAGATTATGAAGATGTGTGTGACCACGTATCTCCCTGTCCTTTTTCTGACCATTTTCGAAAGTTTGGCATGGACTTTGGTGGTGAAGGGAATTCCTGCGGAAAGAGGTAATCAGATTTGGTCGGCTTTTCCAGATAGATTGGGTCGTGCTGATGCTCATGAGATGCTAGACCTGATTAGCATGAAGTTTATCTGCGAGGGCAACAGGGATTTCCCCCAGTTGGTGGAAGCGGAAAAGGGAGCCAAAGGCCAGATTCCGACAAGCATCACGCCACAAGATGTGTATGTTGAGGGCACAATCCGGCATGTGAAGTGTCAACTCCTTATTCCAAAGGAAGGAAGGTGCGAAGTCTGCCAGGTTTATCGGAATGACTTAATGGCCAAGAATAGTAAAAACAAGATGAAAACACGCCCTGCAGTCTCCACATCTTCTTCAGTGACCAATAGAAATCTAACGAAGAAGGAGCTTGAAGGAAAGGTGTCTCTTCTTCAGGCAGAGCGGAGATCCCTGAAGCGAAAGGCAGCCACCCTCCAGATCAAGATTGCCGATATGCTAAAACGTGATTCTGTTGATCTCAGCACCGAGCAAGATGAGGCATTAAGGGCAGCTGTCATTGACTCTGATGCAGCCATGGGTGACATCCTGCAACAAGACTCCCCTGCTCATCTGCTCTGGGTTCAGCAAAGAGAGTCTGCTCTGAAGGGCAAACAGATGCGCTGGCATCCTGCCATCATCCGCTGGTGTATTGCCCTTCAGAGCAAATCATCCTCGGCGTACAACCTTCTGCGTCAGACCAAATTTCTGCGCTTACCACATCCATCGACACTCCATCCATACACACATTTCGCAGACCCTGTCACTGGTTTCAACCCTGCCATGCTTCAACGTGTCGTGGCTGACAACTCCATTGAGTCGTGTCCGGAGCATGAAAAGATTGTATCGGTACTTTTCGATGAGATGAAAATTAAAGCAGGTCTTGGGTTTTCTGTGCGATCCGGCAAGGTTCTTGGTTTTACAGATGTTGGGAGTATTGCCAACGAGATCAGTGATTTCGAGAGGAAATGCAGAGGAGAAAAGAGGAAACCTGCATCGCATGTGTTGGTGCTGATGGTACGGGGCATCTTCAGCAATCTCCATGCTGCCATCGCTTATTATCCAACCTGTAGTGCAACCAGTGATCAGCTTTGTTCAATTATCTGGGAGGCCATTTTCTTTCTGGAGGTAGCTGGTTTGCGAGTGTGGGCACTTGTTTCGGATGGTGCATCTTCCAACAGGAAGTTTTACCGTCTCCATGGTGACGGCTCTGGTGACATCCCCGTACACTGCTGTGTCAACCCATATGACCCCAACCGTAAAGTCTACTTTGTGTGTGATGTTCCCCATCTGATCAAAACCACCCGTAACAATCTTGAGAACTCTGGCTACAACAACAGCACCAAGACATTGATGGTAAGTTTATTTTATATTTTTTTAATTTTTATTTTTGTAGGTACCTATTTGAAGTGTGACCGATTATTTGAAATTTTCACTTTAACTTCAAGAGTACACTATCAATGCTGGAAATAACCTTTAGTCTCTTAATACCATGGAGGAAGGCTTCCTCCATGCTTAATACCATGGTCACACATTTCAGCTAGCGATCTGCAGTGGCTACATGTATTTCAGTTGAAAACGGTTTCGCAGGCCTTCATTTTAATAAAAATTAGGAGAGCCGCAAATCGCTCTCCTTAAATCAACGTAGAAAATTAAGGAGAGTGATTTTGGTCTCGCTTACAAAAAAAATGCAAAATTTTGCTTGTCCGCTGGGAAAAAATATTTAAAAAATAAATAAAAACATTTGTATTTTCTGTGAAGGATAAATGTCAGCTGGGAAAATTTATGTGACTGATTTTGAAAAAAAAGGCAGCTCTCCTTAAATTGTTAAGGAGCTCTTTTTTTCACTCTCCTTGGAAAACATTAAGGAGAGCGGAGGAGAGTGATCACTCTTACTCTCCTTAAAATTTAAGGTCTTGTTTTGTTCCCTTCAATCCACAGTTCAACAACCAGAAGATATCTTGGGTCCAGCTCCTCCAGCTATATGAATGGGATGTGGGCATGGACAGACAGTCACCTGGTCTACGGCGGCTCCATAGGCTGACTTACGAGCACCTACATCTGACGCCAGCACTGAGAATGCGCGTATATTTGGCTGCTCAGGTAATTACTGAATTGTTGGGGTTCCATTTCGTAAATTTTCATAAAAATGAAACCAGTCGATCAATAAACTAATCTCCATAATTGATGCATTCACTTACAGATGATGCAGTTCTCAGTAACATGTTTTAACATGAATGTCACTATATGAGAATCTAAGGTGCTCGTTAACCAACTGTCATTTTACCAGAGATGATTTTTTTTCTCCCTATTTATCTAGGTTTTGAGCTCTACAGTCGCCAATGCTTTGGAAGCTCAGGGGAAGCCAGGCACACAGTCATTGGTCAAGTTCATCCGCTCTTTTGACACATTCTTTGATTGTTTGAACGTGTCAAGTGTCCACAAAGGAACACGTCAGAGGAAGCCCGCCTTAGAACCTTACAGGACCGTGGATGACTGGCGATTTGAGGTAAGATATAAATCAAGCTTTAAGGGGATTAGGGGACTTGCAGTTTTAACTTCGGCTTAAAAAAGATGGGCAGAAATTTAAATCCTGAACGAAACCCTTATCAACCTTTCTAAATGATCATCACATACAATCTTGTGCAGTTGGGCTTGCATGTATTCTACATGCATGGTGAATTATGAAGAAGTGCTGCTTCTAGTGCCATCAAAAACCTGCATGGCCCCGATCAAACTTTTTAAAGGATAAACAGAACCACACTCTCACTACAGAAGAGCTGATGTCCCTGGCCCTGGAAGCCTACCTTATATCTTGATAAATAATTTAAAAAAATATTTCTTCATTCATTTAATGTGCCTGAAATGCGATTTCAATAATTGTAGATCATTCGTACATCTTGTCTTGTTTTACAGTGGCTAACAAAGGACTTCCTTGGCTTTCTGAAGGAATGGGATGACGACGTAGAGTCCAAGGGTTTGGACAAAACTGCAAAGAAGAAGATGTCTTTAAGCAAGGAAACAAAGGAAGGTCTGAAGATCACAGGTTTGTACAGTTTATCACTTTTTTCTAGCCCTTGACCAGAAAGTATTCATTCCACTCTCAATGCAGGTGCACTTATGCCTGTAATTTCCCCCGCCCCCCCCCAAAAAAAAAAATATGAGAAAGAAAGAAAGAAAGAAAAAGAAAGAGAAGCAAATATACTGCTCGTCTGTCCGTTCCTTGCACTGAATTTGAGCTTGTCTACTCTTTTTAAGGTTGAAGAACTTGTTGCCTTAAGAAATTTAAAAAGAACAAAAACTCTTGCCTTGTCCTTCTCTATTGTCAATATACGTACATTTTTTAACATTTGCAACGTTTTCCCCCTTTAAATCCTGATCCAGTGTACTCATTCGTTGAGATGGCCAAGACACTCCTCCAACTGCCAGGCATCACGTATCTCTTGAGTGAGAAACTTTCTCAAGATCCTCTAGAGGGATATTTCAGCAAACAGCGGGGTGCTGGGGGTGCTTGTGATAATCCAACTGTGGAGCAGTTTGGTCATAATATGCTGACCCTTCAAGTTGCATCCAGTTGCATCAAGGCATCAAAGAAGGCGAATGTCCGGCAGCAGCATCAAGGAGATGATTCACTAGACGGAGCACCCCTCCCCAGACGGAAGTAAATTCAACCTCATGTAAATACTGTTTCGTATGTACATGTATGTCCAAAAAATTCAATTGACATATCGTGATCAAGCTCAACTAAAAAATCTGTTTATTTATTAAATTGAATATCATGCTATGTTAGTGCTGTCTTAAGAAATTCAGCACATCTCCAGGAAGCTTTGTCAAACTGCAGGATAAAAAAATTGCCAGAAACAACTCAGTCTGTAATACACTGTAATACGTGGCTGTACACTATGGACTGTTTATTTCATAACAAAGATATTTTGCTCAACTGATTCTGTTTGTTTTACAGAACCATACATAAAAAGAAATGGGAATGATGAAAGAGCATAAGATGAGTACATTAAGTCTTGTGACAAATCCAATATATACCTGTACAGATATTTACAACATATGTATAGTGTATTTAGAACTCTTGTCTGTAATACATGATAATAAGTGACTGTACAGTTTATTTATTAACTGATGATATTTTGCTGAGCTCATTGATCAGTTACAATGTTCATTGTTTACAGCGCAAGTAAATGAGAAGTACAAGTACCATCGAACTGCCTTATTCATGGTGTTGTTTTACATAGACAGTGCCATCTGTCAAAACATTGGAATGATGAAAGATTGGTTCTGGAAGATGAATACATAAAGTCTTGAGATAAAATCAGTCTTGTATTACCTCCTGTTATAGATATTCACAAGACAAATAAGATAAACAGTTACATTTAATAAAAATCAAAAGGGAGATTTTTCCCAGTAGGCAGATGATAGCTCGTTAATTTCAGTCATTGAAAAGTGCTTGAAAATTGATTGAAAAGAAATATTGACTTGATTGATTTTGTTGATTTCAGAGGAAATTGGGAGAAACAGTCAACATTCTCTTTTACTTTCTACAATTACAAAACTACAATTGTACAGGAATGTAACTGTGCCTTTTACTAACACAGTATTATGCAAGATCAAGACAGACATACTGAGTAATAACAGATTAGATTACCCTAAGTATTATTGTCTTAAGACGAATAAGCAACTAACTACACATGTATTAAAAACAGTAAATGTATATAAGCCTGTGGGATGAGTATATGATGGAGGTGAAATCATCTTTAATTTACAGATGGTGCATTGTGGTGGGCCCAAATGAGTCCATTGTTAGCATAAATTCAATAATCAAAATCAAGGTAAACAAAAATTGGTCCAATAGGAAGTGGTGAAATATTACTCCTTTGCAGGTACATTACTTATTTCTTTTCGCAGTGCTTTTTCAGCCTTCCTAGACACATGCCCATCTGAAGCCTTTCTTAAATTCAAATATACATTAATAAAAGCATTGCATCTTATCTTCACCCATTTCTTCACCATCATATTAAGCAGTTTAGAAGAATTATCACCAGTGATTTTGCCTTTAGTTAGAGAACACCAGTATTGCTGAATTCTTACATGAGAACATATATTATTGATTAAAACACTTTGTATATCTACACCAGGAAAACTGTCTAGGTTTGAAGTCGTTAAATATTCCCTTGTTTCATTTTCCATAGTACGAAAAAACAAATAAACAGTATCAGACACATGAAACAATCCACCTCTATTTTGCACTGAAATCCAATGGTTAGTGTATTCTAAAAATGTTTTTGCAGTATCAGATGGGCAGACCTGCCACGACTTCAAAAATTTACAATATAGAACAGCAGAATGACTCTTTAACTTTTTATATCTATTATTTAAAGAATATGGAATATAGCCAGCAACATATCTCAGGATTTGCTCTTCATTTTCAGAAATCGGTGACTTCTTTATGTGTCCCGGTACTTTCTTTTGGCAAGTCAGCCTTGTTTCTTTCTTGAATTATCATATGGAAGAGTGAAAGTAATAAATATTGGTAAACCATGATGATATGTTGGCCATTGTCGTGTTCCTTCCTCCATGGTACAGCCACCGCCAAAGAGCAGCAGCAACATATGGACAATGACGAATTGCAGGAACAATATCCCAAAGTATTCATTATAACCCGACTTGTATGAAAAAAAATACAGCATTGTGTAATTCATTGCAGACCTATATTTTATGTGATATAGGGACTAATTTACCAAGTTTGAATTTCACTTTACGCGCAGTATACGAGCCCCCACGTTGATATTTAGGCCTACGTCGTTATGGTCATTTTTGTAGAAAGTGAGGTTTATAATAATAGTATATTAGAAGATAAATACAAGCTGATACACAGATACAGAGACTTGAAACTGAAAGTCACTTCTCATAAAATGAACTGTTTTTTTTACTGATAGCATTGAATATACAGTTCATGTACTGTAGTTGTGCACAGCACGCACTGTACATGTACATAATACACAAAACGAATGTCGCCTAGCGACTGTGGCGCTCTACGCGCACAGAGATTGGCCGAGCGCTGTGCGTATCTAGGTAAACAGTAAACAGTATCTAGGTAAACAGTACGCGCGATGGTCCAATCAGAGAGATGTATTTGAATGACGCGGGCCCTGTCATGTCCGCGAACTTGACGAAGTGATTTCACTATGCACACAATGTTTTGTTTACAAAGTATTCTTCAGCGGATTGATAGAAAGACGAGTCAAAGCTTGTTTCACTACACTGTATTACAATCATGTACATGTACTGTATATGGTACCAATTCACGTACACCTCACATAACCAGTTCAGCATGAATACGCGCCGTGACAAACGTCAGATTTTGAGAGATTTTCCTTAGGCCTAAAATTCGTAAAATAAGATAGAAACAAACCTCAAAGACGTTCTAGAAAACCTCCTTTTTACCTAATTTTCTTACATTTCTTTGACAGAATTGTCAACATAGTAAATCGATCGTTGATACTTTTCCTATCCAAAAATGCAAAAATCGATGTTGGAGTAATTTTTGCCGATTCGGCAACTTCAGACGCCGATTACGCGATATCGACAAATTGGGGAATTCATTTCGCTCCATTCACGGTGTCACTTGTCATTCAAAACCCTGTGCATTCCATAAACCCCAGTAAAGTTCAAGACTTTGAGTTTTTGTGGAAAAACATCAGCATTAGTAAAATAATAGTAATTTATGTCAAACTCGCACATGTAACAGATTCCCCTATCATATGGGGTTGGGTTAGGCTCTGCCTACAGATCCGCGAAGGATTCCACGATGACAACTGTAAAAAAAATAATGCCTAATATTGTACTATTTGTACATGTACGTGTATTATTATACACCCCGAGTGCATGTACGTACGCAATGCTACACGTGTGTCACGTTAACAGGGGGTGTAACGAGCCTTCCTAGAACAGCATAACAACATCGATAAAGCTACAGAGGGCGCTATTGTAAAACTTGCTCTATTTTTTGACGAGCCTGCGCCTTTAAACCGACATTATATAGAATAGTGCTCGTTCCACATAGGCCTAATCCAACCAATTAATACTATATGTACCTGCACAAAATTGCCGTTACACCTCACTGACTCAGAAGTAAAAAAAAATAATACTGCAAACAAAATAATGTCCTCATCATCCTTAAACCTCCACGCATCTTAGCCGTGCATGGCGATCGGTGTCACTGTCACTTTCGTTATCGCAACGGACACCGCTTGAGGGCGTGAACGTGACCAGCATGTATGACATAGGTACAGTACAGGCAGCCCCTAACGATGCACGTTCAAAAATAAGAAGAAGACAGAAAGAAAGAAAGAAAGAGAACTACTAGAAATAAAGAAAAAAGGCCATGGATGTCACCGCCGTGACTTCTTAATATTCCAACTTGCAGGCATGTTTGCACTATCAAACTAACATAATTCAGGACTGTGTTTTAACCAGTAGCAATCTCAAATTTCATTTCCCCCCGTTTGTTTTTTTAGTGACGCCGAGCTGTAAATCCGCATTATAAGATATCCAATGTGGGCAGAGTTTTATGTACATTTGGAGATCTTTTTAATTCCCGAGGTAACTTAAAAAGGCTTAGGCTTAAAGGTAAAATCATACTTGGCTTTTTGTCAAGGAAATACTCATATCATTCATTGGCAAAAATATCAAGACAGATACAGTAAGTTAACAGGAGTCTGTGAAAATGTCAGTCCCATACGGTGCCCACTTTTTGAGAAAACAGTGAAAAACGGCCACAATATTTCTTTTTTTTCTCTCTCTCTTTTCTTTTTGATCTTTAAAAGATCAAAAATATTTTTGGGAACTGGTTTTACATCATTTCAAGCAGAAACATTTTATCGGTAGGCCTATGTTTCTACTACCATCAGCACATTCTTTATACTATGAGTTATAGGTAAATCTGTGAAGATTCCTGTTTTGGTTACTACCAAAGTATGTGACGCTAACTTTAATACGGCAGATGAAAATTCATAGAAGAATTATTCAAAATGAGCGGCAAATTATAAAAAGAAAATCTTAAGGTTGTACATTGTATATACACTGGTCCGACTCATGTAAAAGTGGTTCACCCCAATATTCGGCCTGTGAATTGTGAATCCATTCTAAAAAGTATGGATACCAAATAGAGGCTTTTGGCTGTGGTTTGGAAGTAGATTCTATGTTTTGAAAAGGAAAACAGAGCTTCAGCTTCAATGAAAAACCATAACCTAGATTGTCAGTATAATTACAGAGCGAAGTCGGAGCCGGAGCCTAGCTTTGAGAAAGTCCACAAGTTAGTACCGCCGTTTTAGTGACGAGCTGGCACTTAAAGGTAGTATTATACTTTGGTTTTTGTCAAGATTCATGGGCAAAAATATCAAGACTGATACAGTAACAGTCATCTGTGAAAATGTCAGTCCCATACGGTGCCCACTTTTTGAGAAAATAGTGAAAAACGGTGACAGTATTTTTTAAGTCTTTTCTCTTTTATTTTTGATCTTTTAAAAGATCAAAAAGATTTTCGGTCGTTGTTTTACTAATTTCTGGATACATATACCATTTTAGGCGGAAACATTTCAAAAGTATGTTTCTACCACCGCCATCTTCATACCCTGTAAGTTATACGTAAATCTGTGAACAATCTGTTTTGGCTTCTTACCAAAGTATGATAGGCCTACTACCTTTGATAACGTTTGCCTCAGCTAGCAGCTTCTTGTCACTTGGTGGCGCCCTAGCAGATTGAAGTTCAGGACCGGGTGGGTTTGTAAAGTTCGCGTAAGTATTGAGTTTGTTTTTGTTTCATTTTTATGCCCATTTATATGTTTGCCTCGAGCTGTTGCTGCTATTTATGTCATAAGGGCTTTAAGGCAATAAATACGAGTATCCGTCTAACACTAACCATGCTAACACTTTTATTTACGTGTAATTTTAGAATTGCAGTGCAATTAATTAGGCTCAGTCATGATATAGGCCTACAGTTGAGTTTGATCTTTTCGACTTTTAGAACTTTGCAAAGCCAAAGGCAACACAAACAGTGTACGTTAGTGGTAGTTGCGATGATCGTAACCCTAGGTCTGACATGGCATGCATGGGGACTGGGACCTGGTCTGACATATGGGGACTGGGACCTAAGGTCCCAGTCCCCATGTCAGACCTAGGGTTACGATAATCGCAAATACGTTACTCGTTAGTGGTCCTTGACAAAAAGTGTACTAACTTCTGAACGTTAGTACAAATTACTTTCAGTCGAAACTCTAAATAAGGCCTAGGCGTATATTGAAAGATTGTAATGTTGGGAGACTTTTGGAGCGAGCTGTCGATAGAGGGCAGCAAACAAAAAGTCTCCTGAAAACTTTTGTACACGCTTTAAGTACGGCGATTGTCAAAAAACTCTCCTAAAGACGCAGGAAAATGCTGTGAACATTAAATTCAGGACATTTAAAAGTAACCTTTGGCTTCTCATTGCCACCCAACCCAATTGTAATGCCCGAAAATACATATTGAGGTGAAGTTCTTATGTTTGGAAAGGAACAATGTGCTTGGTCTCGCTTGCCAAAGTAAAAACTTGTGCACAAAACATTGTGATGTTTGCCGTCGGCCACAAAGATCGCTTGTTACCGGAGGGCGTTACCGGAGAATAGTACACTCAGGGTAGCTGGTACCCAGCTTCTACAGTTAACTAACTCACCTAAATACGACTCTTCATCTATTGGGTCTGGGTACCAGCTAACCTGATGAGTGTACTAACCTGAGGTAACGCCAGAAACTTAAAGTTACAGTACAGGATTGGTAACAAACTAACAACATGCCCAAAACATAAATCATACTAGATTTACGTATAACGTGTATGAAGATGGTGCTGGTAGAAACATATAATTATGGTTGAAATATTTCCGCCTAAAATGCTGTATTTAAGTTATCGAGAAATTAGTATTAAAACAATTTAACTAAAAACAGTTTTGTTCTCGGGGTAAGATCAAAACTATTCTTAAATGTTTTTTAAGAAAAAATGAGTGGGATTTTTTTTATTTTCTTGTGACTCAGAACAAAAGTCTCCCATATCTGACGTCACAAAATCGCATTTGTTTGCTGCCCCCAAATGACGAAATTCAGAGAATCTTAATTTTGGGGAGCTTGCGGGTTGAGCATATTGAGAGAAAAATCATCCAAAAAGACTCTCATTCTGTATTCAGTGTGAGATAAAAAAAAAAATTCTCATGTATGTCAAGTAATTTAAGGATTATAGTTCTAACAAATAAAGCGAGGTTTGTTGAGTGTTGAACATCCTCTTTAATGTAGCGCCCTCTAGTGTTAATCAAAGCAAATTCTAATAGGGTGCATTCGTTAAGCTAACACGGGTCAGCCCTTACGGGAATGGTCGTGCTATACTGCACAAAACAAGTGAGAGAATGTATATGAGGTTGACTGGTGTCGACCCGGGGGAGCTTAACGAATGCACCCTTTGTAAAGTTTGTCAGAATGATGAGTGCACTGAGGAGTCAGGACATGTTTTGATTTTTGTGATCTTGATTTTGTTCTGTCATTATGCAGAGACCCCTTAGAGGCGTCGCCGATTGCCCTGAAAATGACGTCTAGCAAGAAGAATCTACTGGTGATCGATTGCGATGCCGGCGTGGATGACGCCCAGGCACTCATGGTCGCCCTGAGCAACCCAGACACGGAGGTCTTGGCCATCACATGCGTCAAGGGCAATGTGACGGTGGAGCAGGTCTGGTATAATGTGCACAGGGTGCTGGATGCCTGCGACAAACGACAGGTTTGTGTAACTCCATTCTACCCTGTTAGTGCCAGTATTATTTGCTACATTTGTCTCTAGAAAGATTTGAGGCTTTGCATGGGGACAATTGGTATGTGGATTGGTTTTTGCGGAAACCACATGTAAGAATCGTTTGTACTTTCGCACTTCTTATTTCATCACACTTCTCGTAAGGTCTCAAAGTTACGACGAGCCTGCTCTAGAAAGATTTGAGGCTTTGCATGTTGACAATTGGTATGTGGATCGGTTTGTAGAAACACCATGTAAGAATCGTCACACTTCTCGTAAGGTCTCAAAGTTTCGACGAGCCTCCTCTAGTCTAGTCGGTCTCATGATAATGGTGACTAGAGCAGGCTAGTCAAAATGTTGAGGTATACCTTATGAGAAGTGCGACGAAATAAGAAGTACGAAAGTACAAACGATTCTTACATGGTGTTTCCGCAAACCGATCCACATGCATATTTATTTGATCACCCTGAAACATTGACCTTGAAAATTACCCACCTGCATACCACAGTTTATCTGTGGTAAGTTTGGTATCCTGAATACCACAATACACCACAGTATGGTTTGTGTGGTAATGTGTGGTTTATGATCCAGTTTCCCTGTGGAGACTGGTAATAATGTGGTAAGCAGCTCTTGTCTAGAAAGATTTGAGGCTTTGCATGGTGACAATTGGTATTTGGATTGGTTTGTGGAAACACCATGTAAGAATCGTTCATACTTTCGCACTTCTCGCACTTAGGTCTATTTTTAAATACGTGCAGAGAGAGGATGAATACAAAATGTACATACAATAATTATCTGTTTTCCTTCGTTATTCAATAAGTGCTAATTGGCAATTCGTATTCACTGCACATGGACCCATCGTTCTTTGGATCATACCAATGTAAAGTGGGAGAGATGAAACAAAAACATCTTAATTTAACTGATGAATACCACCTTAAAGGGAGCATATAGGATTTCAAGGCCTCCCCAAAAAATTATTGAGTTAGAGACAGAAAATGGACTCAACAGTTCATAAACAGTGCAAACAGTCACCATGGGAAATCTTGGTTCATTAGATGGTGGGGTTTTCAAGGAAATCAAGATTTAATGTCTTTTCAATAAATAAAGGACACCCTCACTTGAGTTGTTTTAGTTATCCCCTTTCACTCAAGGTATGAAGATGGTGCTGGTAGAAACATACCGTAAAAATATTTGTACCTGAAATGCTGTATTTATCTTGAAATTAGTAAAAAAAGACCGAAAACAGTTTTGATCTCGGGGTAAGATCAAAACCATTCTTCATGTTTTATAAGAAGAAGTGAGTAGGGTTTTCGCTATTTTCTCATGACTCAGATGTCTGATTGAGCTCATATTTTTTACAGGTTTATTATTTTATGTACATGTTTGATCAGACAAAGTATGATGCTTTCCTGTGAACTTTACCAATCATGTATTGTACCCATGATTGAAAGATGAACAAATAAAAATAGACAGGAGTGGGATTCGAACTCCAACCCCCCAAAAATACCATACCAGTTTTAGTGCACTTGCTCTACCAACTGAGCCATCTAGCCTATGTTGCCTTTTTGTTCACTTTGACTTTAAATCCAGCCAATCATCAGTTTACCCTTGTGGTTATTTGATGATTACCAGCTTAATTCGGAACGATAGTCTATTTTTGTAAATTATATCGTTTCTTTTCACCATTACCAACAGATTCCAGTTTATAAAGGTGCCGCTAAGCCCTTCCTTGCAGACCTCCCGTTTACGGACTTCCACGGCAAGGACGGTCTCGGGGACGCTCCGGACCCAAACTTCACAATCGACGCCTCCCTTCAGCACTCGGAGCACGCTGTGGACATTCTGTTGGCCCTGGCTGACCAGCACCCTGGGATGATCTCGCTTGTGGCCATCGCCCCACTGTCCAATCTGGCCCTGGCCGAAAAGATGTCACCAGGTTTCTCAGCCAAGCTCAAGGGTGTTTTCATCATGGGAGGCAACATGTATGGTTAGTGTACGAACAATTAAAGGTGGTACATGTAGTATCATACTTTGGTAAGAGACCAAAACAGAAATGTTCACAGATTTACGTATAACTTACAGGGTATGAAAATGGTGGTGGTAACAACTTACCGTTAATTTTTTTCCGCCTGAACTGGTGTATTTATTCAGAAATATCGTACAAAGAAATACAGATTCATGAGTAGCAGTCATTTGTGAAAATTTCAGCCCCATGCAGTGCCCACTTTTTGAGAAAACAGTGAAAAACGGCCACAGTATTTCTTAAGTTTTATCTCTTTTATTTTTGATCTTTAAAAGATCAAAAATAATTCCGTTCGGCGCAGTTGTATGATTTTGTTGGTAGTGCCAAGCAAATGTCAAGGAAATATATTTTTATTTTTTTTAAGCAGGAGGTCGTGGGTTTGAATCCCACCTGAGCCAGCATGCGATTTTTTCACGTGCACTCACAAGCACTGAGTATACAGTGTTCATCCACGTCGGTGAAGGGCAAGCCTAATTTGCATATTTTATATTTTCCGACCAAAAATCATTTAATATTCTAGAGATTATGTGAACTAACATGAACTTCATCTGTAAATCTTCATGTTTTCTTGACCTGTGTGTGCATTAGGCAAAGGCAATGCCAATCCGTGTGGTGAATACAACTTCTTACAGGACCCCGAGGCGGCCTACATCGTGCTGGATACCTACCAATGTCCCGTTACCATGATAACATGGGAACTAACCATGGCAACCGAAGTACCGTTTGTAAGTTGAGCACTTAGAGCTATATTAAAATTACTAGAGCACTAGCTCCGCGTTCTCTGTGCGTAGACGCTTTGAAGCCGCCCTGGGCGCAGTCATTTTGAAATTGTGTGTGTGTTTGTGGAACAAGTAAACTTGGACTGGAATGCCTTTCGAAGAGGGTACACTAAATGCAATGCACAATACACCGTATGCACAAACATTACCGGAAGCGCGTCTTGAAGGTGCTTCAGACTTTGGCCGTATTGGGCTTCGATAGCGCACCTGAATAGAACACAAATACAGATATGCAAAAAGATGTAAATGTACAAAAGACGTACACAAATTTGTACTTTCCATTGGTTTTTGCACAAAAATGGATGCACCCAGCAGGCATCACTCTGTACACGGAGCTAGTACTCTAGTAATTTTAATATAGCTCTATGGTTGACCATCAGTTTTTGTTTTCCTTTCTTAATATGGCTCGGCGCTTGTGACGTCACATTCAGAAGTTCGGACAAACAAGTCGCACGTTGCCCCATTAACTTACACGTAAACATTGTGATATTTGTCCGAACATTTGGGTAACTATGGATGTCCGATATAAAGGACGTATTCTATAAATATCTCAAGCGTGGAGCCCTATTGTCGATCATAAACAAACAGTGCCATAGCTAGGATTTCACAAGTCATAATTGGAGCATGACGAATGGGGTCGGGGGGAGGGGGTATGGGGACAATAACGTATGATTTTGGGATGGGTGGCACCAGCTTTGTATGCTGTGTCAATTTATTGTTTGTTATTGTATCACAAAATGCTAACAAGGTCATCTATCCCATCGTTTGTATTCATCTTTGTTAATAGTGACACACAAAGTATCTGGCACACAGACTTCTTTCATTGCATTATGAACACCCTGCTGGTGTGAATTTCCCAGACTAAAGACACTATTGCTGTATCACATGATGCAGTGCAAGCATAGCAGTATCCATCTCGGAATGGACTGGTTTTTTGTGCCATTCTTATCCATTGTGAACTGTGTATTGTTGCGAGACGTCTGTTATGTAACCAAGCAAAAGCTTGCACCACATCACATGATATAGCAACAGTGTCTTTTAATAGTCATGTTAGTCTGGGAAATTCAAACTGGGGCGTTTATGCGCAATGAAAGAAGTCTGTGTACCAGATAATTATTCATATTTAATGTGCAAAAGGCTTATTGTACAATTGGCCATGATGGCGTGGGATATCCGCCAACCCTCCCCCCAAAATAAAAAAAGAAAAATGATAGTACACTAACAAATCTTGTCAAAATCTCAGCTGAAGCAGCTCAGAGAATCACGAGAACGGATCGTGAGACTCTCTGTAATTTCAGAAAGGAATATTTTAATACTAAAAGAAGGTAGGTTTGCGGTGACACCACGTAATCTCTTCTGTGAGAGTGTGTGGTTCTGAGAAGAACCGTTGGTATTATCTCAACGTTCCAAACAGTGTGCTCTGTTCGTCCTCAGGAGAGTAACCGAGGATGAACAGAGCACACTGTTCGGAACGTCGAGTTAACACCTACGGTTCTTCTCAGAACCACACACTCTCACAGAAGAGATTACATGGTGTCACCGCAAACCTACCTTTTTTTAGTACTTCCACCATGCATAGCTTTAAGGCTTACTTATTTCAATACTGGTAGACAAAACCCTGACTTGAATCTTGTTTCTTCTCTCCAAAAAAATAGAAATTCTTTGACGATCTCACGAAGACGGACACCAAAAAGGGCCGTTTCTTGAAAGCTATCAGCCAGCACAGCTACAAAATCATGGCAGATGAACAGGTACAACAAACTAGCAAGTGCAGGGGACTTAATTCACAAGGCCGCAAATAAGCACCAAAAACAATAAAAGGATGTGCAACCAACCAAAATAAATTTAAATTTTCATGTGGAGTTGAAAACTCAATTCTTCTTATAAAACATAAAGAATGGTTTTGATCTTACCCCGAGATCAAAACTGCTTTTTGGTCGTTGTTTGACTAATTTCTGGATAAATACACTCTCTCAGGTGAAAATATTTTAATGATATGTTTCTACCAGCACAATCTTCATACCCTGTCAGTTATACGTAAATCTGTGGGCATTTCTGTTTGGGTATAGTGTTATCAATCCTGTATTGTACCTTTAAGCAAATTTTGGAGCCTCTTAAAGAAGATGTTCAACACTCAACAAACCTCACTTTATTTGTTAGAACTACAATCCTTAAATTACTTGACATTAGTAAAAAAGTATCTATCTCACACTGAGTACAGAAAGAGAGTCTTTTTTGATGATTTTTCTCTCAACATGCTCAATCCGCAAGCTACGCCAAAATTGAAACTGTCTGAATTTCGTCAATGGGGGCAGCAGACAAATATGTGTGATTTCGTGACGTCAGATATGGGAGCCTTTTCATTAGAAGAAAAGCTCTCTAAAGTTTATTCGTCACTGTTTTTCACAAGGCTTCCTTTTAATTCTTTCATATTGAATGTTTTCTTGTACAGCTGAAGGTAGAGTACTACTGTATTGACTCCAGCGGCTGGAACTGCTGCGACGCCTTGGCCGTTTCCATCGCGCTGGATCCCTCCATGATCACGGAGTCCAAGCACTGTCCCTGCTCGGTGTCGCTGCAGGGCGTCACTCGAGGCCAGATGATCGTGGACTGGAACATGGTGTGGGCGGACAAGCCCAAGAGAACCGTCGTCCAGAATGTCGACATGAACAGGTACAAGGAACTCCTGGCAAACTCAGTGCTGTGATAGCTATGGATTCTAGAGCCTTCAAACTTCCACGCTCTACCATCTGACCTATCTAGCCCTGTTGTCAGTTACCCTTTCACTCTCAGGCAGTGTTGGAGTCGAGTCCTCAAATCCGAGAACAGAGTACTCTGAGTACTTCAAGGTCCGAGCCAGGGTATCAAGTACGAGTAAAATTTACTCGACCTTAAATATTATTTAAGGTCGGCTAAATTATCAATTGTGAAATTTGTAACAAAAATGAAGTTTGCGCTAAATGGTCGAGTACTCCCAAAATTTGAGTACATGGAATCGAGTACGAGCCAAATACATTATTTTATTTCAGAGAACTTTTTTTCGAGTACGGGCCAAGAACATTTTATTTTCGAGTACTTTTAATTGAGTACGAGCAGAGTATTTGCATGTACTCGAGTACTAGTACTTCAACACTGCTCTCAGGGTGCCAGTCAGAAAATATGAAAAGCTTCTGGAAGTTCTGTGGTCGATTCCACCAAACTCTTCGTAACTTACTATCAATCGTAGGACTTTTGATGCATTGAAGCCCTACGTGGGATAGGCCCGCTACGATGGGTTATCCTTTGTAACTCGAGTTACGATCGATCACAGGGCGTCGTGAAATCCGCTCCTGGTATTATGAAGCAAAGGAATCTTTGCCGAACCAAAAAGAATCAATTCAAAGTTTGACCTCAGGTAAATTTAAAACTCATTACTTCGTACAAACCGGGGCCAGTTGTACGTTTTTAGTATGTGCGCGAATTACAGACTGGCATCTGGGTTATAAAGTACATTGCCATATTGTTGATATGTTGCTTTGATATTAAACATGTTAACTCATACATAATGCACACATTTGTACATGCACAGTACACAGCAACTTCATAATATTGCACGCATATGGTATTCATTCATTGAAGGATAACTCAGAATACACAAACTTCAATTGCACTATAAATATCCCCATGAAATATACAGCATTTGGGCCCAATTTCATAAGAACATTTTCTGTTACATAAGAAATGTACGCCACTCCATGAGTGCCATTCTACTTTATATCCAGTTAACCATACAATTTTTCTAACTATAAGTCCAACAATTTTGTGGGACAAGTCACCTTGTTCCAATAATTATCTCAACAAAAAGTGAAAACAAGAAGGCCATATGTCCTGATTTATCTGGCCGAGTCAACAAAGTGAATTTAAAACATGCGTAAAAAATTCATCTTTTCCTGATAATCAATCTCCAGTTCAGTAGGTGGTCTTTGCAAGTTAAACTATCGGGACAAGTCGACTTCCTTATTTCATATGTGGATCGGTTTGCGGAAACACTGTGTAATAATCATCTTTTCCTGATAATCAATCTCCAGTTCAGTAGGTGGTCTTTGCAAGTTAAACTATCGGGACAAGTCGACTTCCTTCTTTCATATGTGGATCAGTTTGCGGAAACACTGTGTAATAATCGTTCGTACTTTCGCACGTTTGCACTTCTCAGGAGACCCTGATGAGGACTAGAGAAGACTACCGGTAGTTGAAACGTTGATACCTAATTGCGAGAAGTGCGAACGATATAGAAGTGTGAACGATATAGAAGTGCGAACGATATAGAAGTGCGAACGATATAGAAGTGCGAACGATATAGAAGTGCGAACGATATAGAAGTGCGAACGATATAGAAGTGCGAACGATATAGAAGTGCGAACGATTATGAATGATTTTTACATGGCGTTTCCGCAAACCGATCCACATACCAGTTGTCACCATGCAAAGCCTCAAATCTTTCTTCCTTCTTCCAGTATTTAAAGTCATCTTTGGCTTGACGATTATTAGAACATGTCAATATCTTTGTTACAGTAAGTCGTCTTGGCGAGAGAAATTATCAAGATAAGTCGACTTCTTAGTTTTCATTAAGCAGTGTTAAGTCATTAAGCCTGGATACATTATCTCGATAAGTCGAGTTAGCTGGTTATCTGGATAAGTGGAATGGCACACGTGGAGCACACAATGGAACTGAGACAATGTCTGAAATACGTGATCTTGCCATATCATAGAACATTCGTTTGACACTTCAGGGAATGTCATGTGAAAATGGTACATACTCCAAGTCAGTCAAGGAAACTTTGAAGTCAGTGGCGCACCCAGGGGGGGGGGGGGTAGCTCGGGTGGCTCGCCATGGCACTCGCCATACGGTACGATAGTAGATGCCCCCTGATCGGTCAAAACCTAGAGGTCAGTGCTGGGTTGGCTTGCATAATTAATCATGAAATCTGCACGCATGTGATAGACGCTCGCTCGCTGTATGGGGAGTGCGTCTATAGACTAAGTGAACCGATCGCAAGCTGCTGGACCGATGCTTGCTTCATTGTTGTCTATTGTTGTCACTTCATACTTTTCCCAATATCTTGGCACATGCTCTTCAGACCTTACTGGTAAACATGGTCAAAGCAATGAGTGATACTGACTGTTTGTTGTTATCTTGTTTTCTAGTTGTCTTTGACAATCTTAGGAAAAACAATTCATATTTAAAATAAAATTATTGACGGGTACCGTTTGGCTTTATCAACTTAATATTAATATTAGAAATAAACAAATTTAGTAAAAAAATTGCTATTTTTCTGTAAAAAGTTATTTGAGCACAGAATATTAATCAATTTATATTTTCATCAAATAACCACAACGGAAACTGACTGAATTCCAAAGTCATTCAAAAGTGAACAAAGAAAGATTCCGCTCCAGTCAATCTTTCTTTGTTCACTTTTCAATTTATATTTTACAAGTGCCGTAATATACACTAGCCAAAGTACTTTGTTATTTCTACCTCTATGGTTAGTCACACTATGATGACATCACTCATATAATTGTATTCATAAATAATGCACAAAAGTCAGGAATATGACCAAAATTTATCAATCATAATAATGTGATACTACAAATCATTTCATGTTGTTTTAGATCACGTTGTTAATCTAAAGGCCTTTTCACACTATCTCCTTTTCGATCCGTGTTGAAACCAACCCGGATCCACCTCGGTTCAGGCCGGCACGTTTTTGAACCGAATCGAAGAGAGGCAACATTCACACTACGTTCATAGTGAACTAGCACATACAACACAGATCACTAAGTTTGGAACCAGTTTGAGATTTTCATCCCTGCTCCCTACCAGGGTTGATTTCAGTCCGGCTAGGCCGTCCTACCCGGGTTGGCTCGGGGTTGAAAATGTTCAAGTGTGAAAAGAGTTGAAAAAAATATAGGGGTTCGATCCGGTTCCAACCCCAAGATTTTGGGTAGTGTGAAAAGCCCTTATGAGTTTTGTGACGGCAATCACGAGTAGTGCTGAGCTTTTTATCTGGATATAGGTTAACCGGCCCGGATTTAATTATCCGGTTACAAATTTTCACTAACAGTTAATCAAAACTGAATGGGAAAAAACGGAGACCAACGTTTGGCTGATGCTCACCAACCCAAAAAGTGTAAACTGTAGAATTTCAGTCAGATATTTTGTCCATTTTGCCAAGTAGAAACACGCTTTTCACAAACTGGATCTAAAAGAAACATTGCATGTACTGGATCTAAATGCTTGATCTAATAAAAAACATCGTAAAAAGCATTCCGAAAGTGACGATCACATTGAAGAAGACATATACCGTAAATCGCACATGTCACGCATGTCGCACGTGATTACATTGGTTAACTGTTAACCTTATTATTTTTTTTGCAATCTGTAACCGGATATGTAATTACCCGATTTTGCCCAGCACTAATCATGAGTTTGTTGCATTATAATATTTGCGCTAAAAAGTGAAAACATTCCTAATCAATACAGGCAGTTTTAATAATAATAATGGACACTTATAATGCGCCGGTATCATGACGCTCATTGCGCAAATTAATTATTATCTCCGGTCATCGGGCCATAATTTTCATCCTGAAACCATCTCAACTCCCTGGGGAGTATACAGCCCTGGCTGCCCTATTCAGCAAATTAAACCACAAAGCCATCTCTACCCTCACAGGTACCCATTTACCGGTACACCTGGGTGAAGAGGAGCAATATGTGACGAAGCATCTTGCCCAAGGATGCAATCACCATTGCCCATGGCTGGATTCGAACCCACAATCTGTAGACTGACCACAAGACTTTGAGTTCAACACGCCAGACCACTAGGCCACAGCACCCCACAATTTGTTTTGACAAATACCAACCGTTATGAGCTTTTCCATGAGAAGTTTCAATCCAGACAACTTGCAAAACAAAATATTAGACAAAATTAATTGTAGTTCATAGCATGTTTATTACATTCCAAGATGGAGTCTTGAAATTCAAATCCAAAATGACAGCTTTAAAGGAAAAATAATTAAATATACTACAGAAAATAAAAGAAAATCTGGTTTGATGTAGCATAAAACATATATTATGTGAATATTTTTTTTTTAAATAAATAAAAATAAAAAGAAGCTATTTGTACATAACAAACTTAAATATTTCTATAATAAAAAAATCAATGCCTACAATTTATCAAGTATTAACGGAATTAATACACATCTCAGAGCTTTTAAAACAAACAAACAATTAAAAATATGACTAATATTCTTGTTTCTTAAAATGATCCATTCCGAAGCTATCTTTGGAAAATTACTTCAAACAAAAATGCTATCAACCACTGTCAGTCCGCAAAAGTTTGAGATTTGTCGGATTTTTTCCCAACAAAAATTATGTCATCTTAATCCCAGCAAACAATTTAGTTCAGAATGTTTGTATTAAATTTAGAAATTTTTATCATTTTGATTTTCTTGATTTTTCTAATTCCAGAAATGTTGAATCCCCCCAAACAATTATCCTACTCATTTTTAGAGCACTTGTCACAATGAGCAAGCTAACCAATTTCTATATTCCAAAACCTCAAATTTATCATTTAATTTGTACATTTAATTTGTTTCTTTTCATGTAATTTGACCCCGTTCTTTGTTCCCATGCTTACAACTGCATTTTCAAGTTCTTTTAAATTTTGATTTTTTTTTTGGTATTTTTTATTGTTAATATTTATTTTTTTACATTTTATAAATTTTGAATTTTTTTTTTGCTTTTGTTATTATTTGTTTTTGTTTTTTATTTTTTCATTTTCTTATAAAAACAAAACTCAGTCAAGTTGCAGAAATATTCCACATAGTGGATATAATAATAAATGCCAATGCGGTTACCAGTGAAACAATGATGATGTCAGAACTTGTGAAGTTGTGTTGTACAGCTAATGTCATTTGAAGGAGGGCTGAATTTCAATTTGTAGACACAATTGTAATTTGTAGTTATCCAGGGCTCGAAATAGTACTAGCGCGGCGTACAGTGGCTAGCAAAAACCACTCTGGGCTAGCTAGATTCACTTCCTTGTTTGCCCAGTGGGCAAGAAAAAAATAAGAACCTACATGTTAAGGTTTGGATCAACCTATGTATGAGCTTAGCTAGTAAAAATCTAAACAGGCTAGTAAAATCTGAAGTAAGCTGGTCCGGTGGGCTAGCTAGGAAATAAAGTTAGCGCAAGGCTTGAAATCCCATTTTTGTGTATATTCTGTACTAACGTGTAGGGGCAATTGTAATTTAATCATGAAGATTTGAATGATTGATTTGGGGGTTTTCTTACACAATTTACTTGACAGTACTTGGATTCCAGTGAGGTGAAATTCTACATAATTCCCAATAAGAAGCAGAAAGAATGTTGGCATGAAGGATTTTAAAGTAGGAGAGAAAGGTTTTCATATGAAACAGGGATGTGAATTTTCAGGAAAAATCCTGATTTCAGGTTTTAGTGGCCTCACTTTGCCTGTGTACAAAATTATAGGCAAAGTATGATTTTCAGTTTTTCGGGTTATGCTTTAGGGATGAGTTTTCTCAGATTGAAATTTGATTTCAGATTTTTTTTGTTTTGGATTTCAGATTTTGTTTTTCTCATAGGCTGTGTACAAAAGTATAGAAGATTTGAGAGTTTGAGAGTTGAGACTTGTTATGCTCCCTGTCAGTTGTTTTCAGATATTTTTATCATTAGTCAATCTCATCCCTGCATGTTTTTAGGGCTTTTTTATGGAAGTACAATCACAGCCCTTTAAATATCAAATATCAATATCAATTAAAATATCCTTGAAAACCAAGGAAGGAAACTTGATGAAGGAATCATCGAAGCCAAAAATAAGATGAAAACTCAGTCATTGACTCACTGAATCTGAACTCAGCGGTAGACTGTTGTTGAAGGAAAACAGCAAGGAAGAAATGAAAATGTCAATATTGAATAAGGAAAATTTCATTCGAACTTAAGGAAACTATCCATCTGACCAAATAACAGTACTGACTCTACTCTACTGACTCCCACTGGGTCCTACTCACGGACTAACTCACAATGCGTGCACTCACCACTCAGTACTCACAGGCAGACCAGGTTTACAAAAAAAAAGAACGAGAAATACTTAGGTCAATATTGACTATAGACTTAATAACATTTCACTTATTGATTCACTTTTTAAATTAGTTACCCATTGACTTCCCTACTTAACCTCTATCTGACACACTCACCCACCCACCCCCCTGCATATTTACTCTGTGCAGGTTAACATAATACTCAGTAACTCACACCCCGACTCACTCACATCCCTTTCACATTGACTCACACTCACTTCACACTCAATCCCAATCGACACACGCTATCTCACCCCAAGTGACACCCCCCAGTCACCAACTGCCCCCCACTACATGCTCACTTCCCCCCCCCCCCCCCCCCGACTCATTCCCTACTTACTACAGATTGAAATGAAATTGCTACGTGGAGGTATCAAAAAAAGAAAGGCAGAAGTAGAAAAACTAGATCAAGAGATTGGGTGCATTCTTTTATATAGCTCCCCCGGGTCGACACCAGTCAACCTCGTCCCCATTCTCTCGCTTGTTTTGTGCAGTGAAACATGACCATGCAGTGATGACATGACCCTAACACGGGCTCACCCGTGTTAGCTAAACGAATGCACCCTTTGAGGTTGAATTATCGAAAGGGAAATTAAGGAATGAAATTCATTCATTCATAAAAGGTATGGCTAAGCCATGTACCACATGGCTTACTCATACTCACAAACTCACACATTGACTCATTCCAGAACAACTCACTTGCACACTGACTCACACCCCAAGCTGACTCACTCCCTTCCCATACTCTCCACAGACTCACACCACCCACCCACGATCCCACACACTCACTCGCTCCACTGTACATTTTACTCACTAATAACTGAACTAAGTTACTCACTTCCACACCGACTCTCCCACTTAACCACACACCCCTGAACCCCTAGCCCTTCTGAATGCACAACCCCAAACCCTAAGTGTTTCACTCCCCCTATTTACTGGATACAATGTAGAAATGTTTAGTAAGGAATCGATGAAGAAGTACAGAAGTTGAATAGTTAGATAGAACAAGATAGCATATAAAGATCAATTTTTCGAATGAAATTGAACTAGGAAGGAGAAATGATGCTAAAAGCATTGAAGGTCTCTTAAGCTGTAATTATTATAAAACTCACTGACGTACATTGACTCACACCATGACCGACTTATGCACACTAAATCACACTCACAGTCTTTCCCCTGCACTGACTACAGACTGACTCACTTCCATACTGACCCCCCCCCCCTAACACACTTAAGGACTCACTACCCCTTACTTCCCCTACTCATTCTCTGTGGATACTCACTGACTTTCAGATTGACTCAATCCAGACCGAGTCATAAACACTAACTCGCACTCAAACTCACACTCCGCCTCCGCACTGACTACAGACGGACTCACTTCCATAGTGACCTCCCCCATACTACACTGATGGACTCACTCCCCCTTACTCATTCTCAGTGGATACTCACCGACTTTCAAATTGACTCACTCCAGACCGAGTCTTAAATACTAACTCAACCTCAAACTCACACTCTCACCTCCGCACTGACTACAGACTAACTCACTTCCATACTGACCCCCGCCCCCACCAACCCTCCCCCATACCTTACTGATGGACTCAATCCTAACTACTTATTCTCTGTGGATTAGAGATGAAGAAAATAAGAATCAAAGAGGAAAGACAGAATTTGTTTTCGCAAAGAGCAGATTTTTGCAGAATGGGAGACTTTTCAGAACCGGTCTTCAAGTCAACAGCACACGCAGAAGAAGACCGGTTCTCAAAAGTCTCCCATTAAAGGAAGAGTTATTGAAGGGAAAACAAGGAAAGAAATACTGCTGAAAGATCCAATAGACTTGACTAATACTATACACATTGACTCACTCACACCCGACTGACACCCAACTGACTCGCCCTCCCCCACTGCCCCACTCCCCCCCCCCCCCCTCGCCACCCCCCTCCCCTACCTCTCCCTCCTCCACCCAACATACCCACTAACCGACTAACCAATGCCCCTCCCCAATAAATAGGCCAATTCATTGTCAATGAATTGAAATGGCAATGGGAGATAGAAAAGATTCAAAGAAGAGAAACAGAATTTGAAAAACTCGATAGAACAAGAGAGGAGATTATTACCAGGGGCCAACTTCATAGAGCTGCTTAAGCACCAAAATTTACTTAGCACCAAAAATCTTGCTTAATAACATCAGTATGCCAGCCAAAACTCCTTGTGAATGTTATGCTCACCAAAACAATGGCCAAAATACAAGTCAAAAGCAGTGAACATCACATGAAAATTTGGTTGGCAATCCTGTTTGATCTAGGAAGACTTTTCATGTTGTGCTTAAGCAGCTCTATATGAAATTGGCCCCAGGAGGAAACGCATTGAAGAAGAAATGCAGGGAAGTAAAGGATAGGGAAAGGTCTATAAGCTTGACTCACTAACTTCTCAAGAATGAATGCTGAGAATTGAGTCTTGAATAACTGGACTTATTTACTTTAGAATGGGAAGCTCACTTGGTGAAGCTCTGGGATGCTATTCTGGAGGTCACTGGTTCGAGTCCCACTCAAGATCTTCTTTGTTCATTTCTCAATGACTTGAAATGGGTAAGGACTAATTCATGAAATGTGTAATGAAAACAGTTCAGGAGAATATCATTCCCCACTAATTTGAAAAGGTCTTTTTTTTTACGGTGTTCAGATTGAAATTCAGCCCTCCTTCATTCTAATTAATGTCCTTAATTTTCTTTTTAACTGATGAATTTTCCGGATTGTTGTAGTTTTTGTCAACCCAGCCCAACTTGATTCACTTTCCATGCACATTCAATTTAACCCTGCGGATCTGATCTAGAAACCTGTTGTGATTCCCTGTGACATTAGCTGATATTTACATGATGGTATAAAAAGAAGATCCCCCCTTCAACCTTTTAATTTTTGTTTCACTGTTGTACTTAATTGTCGTCCCTGCTCTGGTCTGGTTCCAATCCTCTCATCGGTTTGACCAGAATGATTCTCGTGAATTGCTTGTCGATCTTCGCCTTCCTCTTGACCACACCTTGGGGGCGCCGCCCGTAGATGCGGTGCTCTTTCGGCAGCTCGGTGCCCAGGTCACGAGGAACCTCCTGTTTTATGCAAAATAAAAGTATAAGCGTGAGTTTTTGTAGCTGCTTATTTCATTTTGTCTCTGAGCTTGTTGGTTTAGGATGATTCATTTCGAAGGTTTGATAAAGTGCAAATGATGGTAATCATGGGATTCTTAAAATGGCCTAGTGGAAGGGAAAGTGTGTCTCGTGCCTTTCCTGAGTTATCTCTTTAAAGGTACAAGCACGGAGGAAGAAGTTGATCTACGTCCTCCATTCAAGGCGAGTGCACCTATCATGTACAAAAAGTACCATGAAGGGTGGCTTAGCTCATTATCTCTACCTCCATGTGACCTCACCTATGATCTTCCTCCATGCAAGTGTTTCCTTCCACCATGACCTACCTGAGGCATGTCGGTCTGCTCTTGCTCTTCCTGGCCTTCTGTTGTGGCTGGTGTCTCTGCCTTTTGCTGAGGGGCCAAGGTCTCGTGGGTCTTGTTGAGGCGCTGCACGAGGTGTTGAGTCTGTTGGAACCGGACCTTGCCAATCACATTCTGGCCAAGAGTTGACAAAAATGTTGGATCCAATTTCATCCTCTGTTGAATCATGCGTCTTACCAGACTTCGTATAGCAAGTTTATCAACGAAATAGTTTGGTATAATACTTGGCACTAACCTTTTTGATAAGAGCGAGTTTTGGGTTTTTTTTTTTCAACATATGGATTTGTAAACATATTCGCAATTGTCTTGATTTGTCTGTTTGTCCTTTGTTCTACCCTCCCCCCTTCTGAGGTATCTGTGTACTAAGATGTGGCTCTCAAGCCCCTGAAATCTATGGCTTAGGACTGTTTGTCAAGGGATTGTTACTCCTCTTTTGCATGGGAGCTGCTGGGATGTGCCTCAATCTCACCTTCCGACGATCTTTGGCCTTCTGCATTCGGCTTTCAGTCTGTTCCCTCCCAAGATGGCCATCACCTCTCGCCTCCTTGATCTTCTTGGTCTGCTTCAGCGTCTGCAGGCGAGCCGGTGGCGGCTTCTTCTTCAGCGGTCCAAGCTCCTGCTTGGCGAGGTCCTCGTAGGTGAGACCGCTCGCCCTGGTCTGAGGGCGAGCCACGATACCGGCCTCCCTGAGCTGGCGGATGATCTCTTTGCTCTCTTGGCGAGTTTCGGGCTCCTTGTCCAAAAGAGGAGCGCCAACGATGCAAAAGTCTGAAATGTCAATATCATAAAACGATGTTATAGTAGACATGATTAACATGGAGATGGTATTTGGTCTTCTCATGGAGCTTGTAACTTCGTGGCCTTCTAAGGAGAAGATGAGCAATGATGAGCATTTTATCATCGTAAAAGATGTAAAATGAGAGGTATTAAACCTACTCGGTGTTGGTGGACGGTAGGCAGTTTCTAGCTCAAACAGGTCGTCTCCATCTGCCGTCTCCTCGGTCATGTACTTGGCGAGGCTCTCCTCGCTGAAGGTCGGGGAAGGGCTGTCTTCGGCGCGTCCAGAACCAGGCAGGACGGGAGTTGTGGGCGGCTTGTCGGCTCCAATCTCGATGGTGCGATCTGGTGCTACGTGCCTGTATCCAGCTAGGGCAGGGGCAACCTGTCAATGCATTGTGTGAAATGAACATGGCATGATGTGAACGGGATCGATAACTCACTCTAATCACGCGATGGCTGATATTTCCTTTCCATAAAGCAAAATCACTATGGAGAAGTAGCACTTTATTTATTTTTTCTCTTCTGCTTAAAGTTATTACTGTATAGGATTGGTAACAAACCAAAACAAGGCAATTACCGTGTGGTCTGTTATAGAGATAGTATCATAGTACTTTGGCAGCATGCCAAAACATTCATAACATTTTCGCTAAAAATTGAAATTTCTCCCTCAAATTTTAGGCTATCGAGCTGAAACTTGCACGAAATGTAGCCCCATACCATCCTGTATATTATACAGGATGGTATGGGCTGTGCAAAATTCCAAAGTCATTTTGATGGTCGAAAATCCAAGTATAGCACCACACGCTATTCGAGATAGCAGGCGAGCAGGCGCCATTACATATTATCATACTTTGGTATGGGGAGACCAAAACAAAAATGTTCAAAGATTTACCTCTAACTTACAGGGGGTGATGGTAGAAACATACCGTTAACATTTTTCTGCCTAAAATGCTGTGTTTTTCCAGAAATGAGTGAAAACAAAAGACCGAAAACAGTTTTGATCTCCGAGTCCGAGATCAAAACCTCACAATAATATTTTTGCGTAACAATTTTAACAGGTCTTCGCTGTTTTCTACTGTTTCCAATGATCAATTGAGGTGAACATTTTACAGGTTTGTTTTTAATCCATGACAAATCAAATTATGAACAGACAACGGCTGGGCCGCCATTTCTACCAATCGTGTATTATAGCTTGAATGATATCACACTTTCAAAAGTTGTATATAGAACCCCAAAGTCTATAAATTTATATTGTTTGTAGTATTCCATCTTGCGATGGTAAAATGAATTTTCAGTCACATGGTGAGTAAAATTCGCTGAGTCAAAGGCTCGCGTGTGGAACAGTACAAAAATTACACGTGTTTTTATCTCTTTCTCGAAGACGACCTATCTGATGCAAAACAAGTTTTCTATAAAATACTGAAAGATAATATCATACTTTTGTTTTTATGAAAGAAATACAGATTCATTGGCAAAAATATCAAGACAGATACGTAACAGTCATCTGTGAACATTTAAGTCCCATGCGGTGAAAAACAGCCACAGTATTTCATAAGTCTTTTCTCTTTTATTTTTGATCTTTTAAAAGATCAAAAAGATTTTCGGTCGTTGTTTTACTAATATTTGGATAAATACACCATTTCAGGCGGAAATCTTTTAACGGTATGTTATATAATGTTTCTACCATCACCATCTTCGTTATACGTAAATCTGTGAACATTTCTGTTTTGGTTTCTTTAGTTACCAAAGTATGATACTACCTTTAAATTTATTACATTGTGACTTGGCATAAGAGCTTTATTATTTTATCAGAAAGAAGTTGCGAAAAACAACTTAAGTAAAGTCGCCAAAACAAAACAAAAATCTATAAACAACAAAATAAATCAAAACAAAACAATATTTCTCAGCTTACCCGTGTCATGCTATGACGATTCTTGAAAAATTTCCAGAAAAATAAAGTCTTTTCCTTGATCGTTCTCGGGGAAATCTCGGGGACGTCTGCACCCGCTGCCTGAGACGGCACAACTTTGGATTGGTTACATCCACCCATAATAATTAATTTCGTCAATATTTTCGTCTTCGAATAGTTTGTCAAAAGAAGCTCAAATTTCTCGGAGAGAAAATTTTCTGTGTTACTTGCTTGCTTGATGTCGTACGTGTGGTCTGTCTATTTGTTTGTGTACATTTGCGCCTTTGTGCATTGCTTTGTGTATGAAAGTTTTCTCCATAGAAACGGATGCAAATTCCCCTTTTAACAAAACCAAGTATTGTTGCGTCATATTGCGTTACGCGTATAAGGTATAGTGGCGCGCGCGGTAAGAACTTTTTACGGCAAATAATGACATTTCTTTTTAAATTCAGAAACGCAAAAAGCATTGTTTTTCTTATTCATTTGTATTTTTACCATGTGTACGTCCTTTTTTCATCAAAACCGCTTTCAAATTATTTTAGCAAATAAAAGTAAAAGTCTGCAAATTATAATTATTAAGAACTAACTTTTTCGAGTTCCAATCGACGCATCCGACTCCAAACGCGCGCGCACTTTTCAAGTTTTGTGACGCCACCGGCTCCCCTGGATTATGTGGGTCGTGCGTGCTCGTCTCTCCCACAGCTATCCTTACCTCGAAGGAAGGGGAAAAGTTTTATTTTGAAACCCGGAAATTAACCATTAAAGCAATACCAAAAACAAAAGCGATTAAGTTCTTCATATTGAAGTTGCATGTATAGCTAACCTTGTACCTTCGCATTATTGTTTTGTCTGAAAATATTTACATAGAAACGTGTTTAAATAATGTTCTTTGGCAGATCACATTATTAACCGCAATTCAAATAACAGATTATAGCTTCCAGTTTTGATTAAAAAACAAATCATGAACAAAATTATGTTTCAATCAGCAAAGCACTTTATTAAAAGAAAATAGGTATACTTAAAGGTAGTATTATACTTTGGTAGCATGTACCGAAACATACGGTTAATGTTCACAGATTTATAGGGGTATAAATATGGTGATGGTAGAAACATACCGTTAAAATTGTTCCGTCGCCTGATAAATGCTGTATTTACCCAGAAAAGAGTAAGAACAGTGACCAAAAATTTGTTTTGATCTTTTAAAGAAAAATAAAAGAGAAAAGACTTAAGAAATACTGTGGCCGTTTTTCACTGTTTTCTCAAAAGGTGGACACCGTATGGGACTGAAGTAGGGAGAGAATCCCAATGCTTGCCCAATTGAGCTTTTGATGTTCAAGTCTGGGCTGGGCATAATAAAAAAAATCGGAAAAAATGAAAAAATTAAATAATATTATTTTATATTATAATAAAAGGATAATGACTGATCAAACAACGAATCAGCAAACGATGGAGCAGATGGCTAGACCAATTATTGCAAAGGGGTTTAGCCATTGGACAAAAGATAACTTAAAACATTTTGTTGAAGAAACCAAAATTCCAATAGAAGATCCAGAAACGGATTTTACTAAAAGTGAATATATTAATGCTATTACACGCAGACAACCAACCCCACGTGGGTATAAAAGATGGGATTATTTAAAATTAAAAAATTATGTTCAAGATAATAATATTAGGTTAGATTTATCTAAAAAGCTCGATCACACTAGACGTGAATATATCAAAGCAATTAAAACGTTTACAAATCAATTTAAAAATTTAATAAAGAAAGATAATCAAGAACTTAGAGAATTAGCTAGAAAATATAACCTCAATGTTGTTACAACGGGCCAAAGAGGACAAGTAATAAAACGAGATTATATCAAAACGATTAAAGAAAATTTATCATCGGAGGAAATTCGTGAAGCGACAAACTGGAGAGAAGTGAGATCTTTTCGTGGTAATCTTATAAATTTAGAAATAATTCTTCAAAGACAATATTCCGATCTAAATACATTTTTTAAACATCAGCATAAAAATATGATTAAAGAAGTAACAAAGATCTTTAGAAAAAAAGGTCAATTTAAGCTTGAATTTAGGATAAAACTCGAATATATAAAAGTTGAAGTTTTGGATGAAACATTACATGATTTTACTTTTCGAACCGAACAACATATTATTTTAAGGGAAGATGAAATAAATGAAAAGGTTAATAGCATTTTGTTCGAGCTAATAAATGTAGTGGAATCAAAAGATTTTGGACCCTCGGGTTTAACTTTAAATAAAATATTAGCGTTTTATATGAACTTTATTAAATATACCAATGTTTCTGGTAGTTCATATATTGAACTTACACCATTTATTAAACATAAAAAGGCTGTTGTTAGCGTACAAAATGACGACGATCAATGCATTAGATGGGCTATCAGATCTGCGTTAGGGTTATACAAGGATGAAATCAAAGAAAAGAAAAAAAATAACCCGAAATACAGAATTCACGATGAAAGAGTCAGTACTTATAAGTTAAATGATGGGTTAGACTTTACCGGTATAGATTTTCCAACACCCTTAAAGCAGATTTCTAAAATAGAAAAACAAAATAATTTAAATATTAACGTGTTTGGGTTAGATTGTAATGATGAAAAAGAAGAATTTCCTTATCCATTACATATCTCTAAAGAAACAAACGACATTCACATAAATCTATTATTATTTACTAGAGAGGTAAAAGAAGAAGGAGAAAAAATAATAAAAAGTCACTATGGTTGGATTAAGAATTTTTCGGCCCTATTCAGCAATGGTACATGTAAAGATGGGCATAAATTATATTTTTGTTACAGATGTCTATCGCATTTTTATACACCCCAAAAATTAAAAATTCACGATGAAATATGTCAAGGATTAACCGTTCATCCTTCAAGAGTCATCCTTCCAGAAGAAGATAAAAATATTTTAAAATTTAAAAACTTTAAAAATTTTCAAGATGCACCGTTTGTGATTTACGCGGATTTTGAATGTATTTTAGAAAAATACAATGTAGAAAAGATGAAAAAAACTCAAAAGTTGAGCGTTCATAAACCCAGCGGTTATTCTTATGTTGTGGTAAGATTTGATGGAAAACTAATGAAGCAAAAAACCTATAGAGGGTGTAACGCTAGCGAGCATTTAATTAATTCATTGTTAAAAGAACAACGTAAAATTAAACAAATATTTAATAATCCTATACCGATTGAAGAGATCGACGAATCATTAATGACGAGTAACGAGTGTTGGATTTGTGAAAAGGAAATATATCAAACTAGCGTTTTATATTGTAATTGTGAGATACCTCGTGAACCCAAAACCAAATCCGAAAAAGAAGAAAACGCGGTCACAAACAGTAAAGGTTATACAGATTTTTTGTGTTTAGAATGCGGTAAAAAAATTAATAAATTTAGAAAAGTTAGAGATCACTGCCACATCACGGGTAAATTTAGAGGAGTTGCACATGCACATTGTAACCTAAAACTTAAAATAACAAATCGAACACAAATACCGGTTATTTTTCACAATTTTAAAAATTACGACGGTCATTTGATCATGCAGGGGGTAAGCGCTTGCGTCGAAACGTTAAATAATAAAATAAAAAAACGTGAAACGTGTATAGAAAAAATCAAAACGCGTATAGTAAAAATCGAAGCGTATAAAGAAAAACTCGAAACGCAAGAAATAAAACTCCGCAAAAAAATTAGATACATAAAAGAAAAACGTAAAATTTTTAACGAGTTTCGTCGAAATATAAGAAAAGGTGATAATTCAAAAATAAAAACGTTTGAAGAAAAATACGGAATTACATTCGATAAGAAACTTAATATAAAAATTAACCAAAAAGCAAACAAAAGCGAACGTTGTAATAGAGAAAAAATAAAACTAATTAATCAAAAACTAAAAATAATCGATGAAAAAATAAATGTTAAAATCGATAAACTAAAAGAGGTTTTAAGTATATTAAATTATTATCAAAAGGAAAAAAACGTATTCGATAATATATTTTGTATTCCTCAAAACTCGGAAAAATACATAAGTATTAGTATAGGTCAACTCCGTTTTATAGATTCGTTAAATTTTATGAACTCTTCCTTAGAAAAATTAGTCGCTGCTTGCCCTAAAGACGCATTTAATTTATTTAGAAAACATTTTAAAGATTATAATACGGATGATGTTGATCTTTTATTAAAAAAGGGGTGTTATCCATACGAATATATGGATTCCTTTGGTAGATTTAAAGAAACTCAATTACCACCCATTGAAAAGTTTTATAGTAAGATAAAACTCAAAGGTATTACGCGAGAAGAATATACTCACGCGGAGTTGGTTTGGAAAACTTTCAACTGTAAAACTCTAGGTGATTATCACGACTTATACGTGACCACGGATACGTTATTACTCGCCGATGTGTTTCAAAACTTTAGAACCACTTGTAAGAAAACATATCGTTTAGATCCAGCGAAATATCTCACGGCACCGGGATTGTCTTGGGATGCTTTGTTGCTGCATTCTAAAATAGAATTAGAACTTTTAACCGATATCGAACAATATTTATTTTTTGAAAAAGGTAAAAGAGGTGGTTATTCTAGCGTGGGTAGTTGTAGGCATCACAAAGCCAACAATAAATATTTAAAAGATTACGATCCTGAAAAAGAATCTTCTTATTTACTTTATTTAGATGCGAACAATTTATACGGTTGGGCAATGAGTCAATCGTTACCCTACGCCGATTTTAAATGGTTAACCGATTACCAAGTCGCTAACTTTACGGTCGATCATATTTTAGGTTTAGCCGATGACAACGACTACGGATTTATGTTGGAAGTAGATCTAGACTATCCTAAAGAGCTTCACGACTTACACAACGACTTACCCTTAGCCCCAGAGAACATAACCGTATCGGCTGAATGGTTGAGCCCTTATCAAAAAGAATTGTTATCTAGCGGAGAAAAAGCTTCGCGAGATGACAGACTCATCGCTCATTTAGGACCTCGTAAAAAATATGTCATTCATTATAAAACGTTAAAACTGTATTTACAACTAGGATTAAAACTAACGCGCGTACATCGTGTTTTACGATTTAAGCAAAAACCTTGGATGCGGTCTTACATCGATAAAAATACACAACTCAGAAAAATAGCCAAATCAGATTTTGAAAAAGATTTTTTTAAACTCATGAACAATTCCGTTTTTGGTAAAACAATGGAAAATGTTCGAAATAGAATAGATGGAAATATTATTATAGACGATGATAGCGATTTATCGATAAAAAAAATATTAAAACTAGCATCCAAATCTAATTATAAAACATCAACTAAATTTACAGATTCTAATATAGGTTTCTTTGAAAGGTACAAAGAAAAAACGTATTTAAATAAACCCATCTATTGTGGAGTGAGTATATTAGATTTAAGCAAATCTTTTATGTACGACTTTTATTACAATCACTTGAAGAAAAAATATAACGATAACATAAATCTCATGTATACCGATACCGATAGTTTATTATTGATCGTTAAAACCGACGATGTTTACGAGGATATTAAACGAGACTCAGAACTTTACGATCTATCTAATTATTCACCCACTCACCCTTTATTTGACCCTAAAAACAAAAAAGTAATTGGAAAAATGAAAGATGAATACGGTGGCCAAGTAGTAAAACAAGCCATTTGTTTAAGATCAAAAATGTATGTGATCTTAATACAAGATGATAAAGAGGTTAAAAAAATTAAAGGTATAACAAAAACCGTGACTGAAAAAAATATTAACTTTGAAAATTTTTATAATTGTTTACAAAATAAAAAATCTCAAGAACATCAAATGAATATAATTCAATCTAACAAACATCAAATTTATACGCAAGTGAAAACCAAAACTTCATTGAGTCCTTATGATGGAAAAAGATATATTTTATTCGATGGAATCAATACTTTAGCATTTGGCAATAAAAAAATTAAATATCAAGATTCTGGCAATTCGGTGTCATCTGGAACGATTTGAAGTTCTTCTTTCACAAACGATCGTTTGGGTCCGTCTTTTAAGTAATAAAGCGTAGGACCTGTAGTAACTTTTTTACCACTCATGATTTTAAATTGACTCGTTCTTTTTTCAATTTGATACATGTTAACGCTCCATATGGGATCGGTAGCCCTCCTCACCGTACCTCCTTCTTGTTCCCCCGGTTGATATAAATAACGAACTAAAACATTAGTCGAAAGATCACTAACGTTTGTTTTTTGTGGTGATGAGGGTAATTGTTTAACCCGTTTTAACTTGATCGCTTGCGTAGGAGTGATTTCTTTATCTTTTGAATCTCGAATCAATCGTGTTGTTTCTTCATTGAGGGATTTTATAACCTGGGGCAACCTCACCACCCATTCGACGTTTCTCGCCTGCGGATCAAGCATTTCTTGCACGTATTGATGACCGAATAATCTTTCGGCTAAGGTTCGGTTAAATCTTTCGACCACTCCTTGCGATCGATGCACACCCGGCACACCTACACTGATCTCTACGCCATGAGACTGAAACAACTTTTTAAAATCTCCTTTAAATTCTGTTCCAGCATCGATTTGTGCTAATTTAGGCCACGTTAAAGACGAACGCTTGTAAATTTTAATAATCGCGTCTTTCACTTGACCGGCAACTTTAGAAGTTATGGGTTCAGCCTCTTTATACCGACTCGCCACGTCTATGACCGTCAACGCGTATTTAAACGTTTTTTGTTTAACTAGATCCCAGGGTAAGTATAATATATCTAACTGATGTACATAATTTGGTTCTAACCAATCACTCGACATTGCCGTCGGCCTGGGTACATATGAGGGAGGTGGTAAATAAATTTGCCAAACGGCTTGTTTTTTTAACCAAGATCTAACTTTTTGTTTATCAACCCCCGTTTTTTTATGCAAATGCGTGACAGCACCCTCACCTTTCCAATAACCTTTAGGACTGTAAAACAAACCTGAAAGCTGTTCTCTTTGTTTTTTATTTAACTCACTCATTTTTATTTTATACATATCTATAA
This sequence comes from Astropecten irregularis, assembly GCA_963971285.1. NCBI lineage: Eukaryota > Metazoa > Echinodermata > Asteroidea > Paxillosida > Astropectinidae > Astropecten > Astropecten irregularis. Next base: position 8,974,506 of record OZ020247.1, read on the forward strand.
ATGAAGAATCCCACTGCGGCTGTACCACCTAATACCCACACGAGTTCTCTAATTTGTTGATCATCACTCGGAGTATAAAAGTCACTAAGTTTTGGTTTAGGTGGTAATTCTAAATCGTAATTTTCACCCGTTATTTCGCTGTACACTCTAAGCGCTTCGTTTACGTTACTAAACGTTCTTTCTGATAATTTTTGTTGTACCATACGTTTATTCAAATAATCGAGATATTTAACGCGTTGTTGTTCCCAATCTTCTTTGGCTCGCGCTAATTTTTCTAATGCTAAGTCGTGTCTTTTTCGTTCTTTGTCAATTTGTTGTTTTGATAAACTACTAAATAAAAAGTTACTACCGGTAAACGCTAACGCATTTACTACTGCCCCGCCAACCATCATTGCTATTCCTGCCATCTTTTTATTTATACTAATTTAAAAACCTTATATATTAAAAACACACTATTTTGAACTATGAATCATTACGGTAAAAAACTAAACCCAATGAGGCGTCTTAAAATCCCTAAAGCCATTAAAGGCGAACGAAGAGAAGTGTCAATCACTCATAATCCAAGCACGATTGCGGCTGGTCAAAAACTCATCGTTAAGTTTCCGCAATTAGGACCCGACGATGTTATCGTACCCGGTACTTCTAAACTCGCTTTTAAACTCGAGTTAGATGGAGGGTCAGATGGTGATCGAACGGTGTTTAACAACTTATGTCGTAACTTAATACGCGAAATCAATGTTAGGCTTCAAGGTAACACAATCGTGAGTTATCGCGATGCGGATGTCTTTCACAATTTTAAAGATAACTGGCTGCACCCCTACATTACACGAAATATGGCTTATGTAGGCCTTGAAAAAGAAAACGTCACAAAATTAAGATTAGGCGCGGCAGATGCTAATGCTGAAACTAATAGCGGAAAAGATAAAGCTATCTCCGACGCGTTTGGTAATCGATATTGTATTCCTTTAGATATTGAGCTTTTAACGGCACATCATCCTTTTTATCCTAGCAGTCTAAAGCAACCCCTAACGTATGAATTAACATTTAACGATCACGATAAAGTCGTTAATAGCTCGGATACAAGTGCCCAATATTCAATTTCAGATTTAACGCTTGAATACGAAGTCGTCACTAACCGAGATTTGACACAAGAGCTAAAAAACAAACGAATGAAATACTATCTTTTTGATCACGTACATAATTTAGAAACAAGATCGATCAACAAATCAGATACCTTATGGAACGTTATGATTAATCAACCGATTAAAAGTCTCAAAGGCGTTTTAATCTTATTTAGAGACCCAACGGTAAAAAACCCTCAAAGATTTTACAACCCCCACATTAGCAAAACCAGCATTACGGTTGAAGGAAAACCCAATCAACTTTTTTCACAAGGTATGTTTGAGTATCAGCACTGGCAAGAAGTTAATAAATTTTTTGGTGATAGCGATACCGAAAATGGCCAATCGATTGTAAAAGATTTAAATTTAGTGGGTCTAGAAATGGCTGACTACTATAAAGATAAATACGGCCTGTGGCTAGATTTTCGCTCAACTGATGATAATAGTGCTCACGGAAGTGGAAGACGTTTAAACGACGGAGGAGGAATTCAGATTCAGATGACTCGAGAGGCTGAAACAGCGGGAGATTTAACGATGTTTGTATTTTTAGTCATGGATGCGCAATTAACCATTGAGGATGGAAATTTTAAGAATTTAGTTTTTTAAAAGCTTATTAAAATAAATGGAATCTTGTCATTGTGCTTTAATTGTAGGAAAAACAAACTCGGGAAAGACTAAATGGATTTTAGATTTATTGGAAACCGAATATCGTGGTAAATTTGAATCGATCGTGGTCATTTGCCCGACCTTATTTAAAAATAAAACTTATTTATCGAGGCTTTGGATATCAATGGATGAAAATGTATATTTGTGTGATTTAGACTTTGAAAAAATAACTTTAAATGAAGCCCTAGATTTGTATCAAAATATTTTAGATGGAATAAAAACGTTATTTATCATAGATGATTGTTCGAGTCAGCAGGAAATAAAATATCGAAAAAAAACATGTGCGTTGAGCAAAATCGCTTTTTCTGGGAGGCATTATAACCATAGCTGTTGGTTATTAACACAAAAGTATAATTCGGTTTTAAAAGACTATCGTGAGAATACAAGTTGGGTTGCGATGTTTTATACAAAAGATAAAACGAGTTTTGATATTGCATTAGATGAAAATGATGTTGTGTGTGATCAAAAAAGAGACGTAATTAAAAAACATTTGCACTGTCAACATAAGTTAGTCATCACTCGTCCTATATTAGTCAAAATGACTAATTTGAATTAGTCCAGTAAAAATGACTAATTTATTCAACACATGACTAACCTTAAGATACAAATGACTAACATAGATTGGTCATTGTCAGTCAAGCTGAATAATTTTGATTAGTCACTGAAAATCAGCAAAACCTCAATTAATGTCTACAAATCTAATATTTGGTATGTAATAATGTTGGACATTTCTTATATTTGGTAATTGTAAGCTATTGTTCTTATACGTAAACGAAATTGCTGGTTTTCATAACATATTTCACTCTCGCCAGATGAAAAAAAAAAATGAAATTAGCCTAAATTTGTCATTTGGCTAATATACAATACATGTTCAATCAAATTGCCTTGAAAAGGTGTGAATAAATGAACAAACTATGGGGAACGGCAACTAGGGGTTGACTAAACAAATTGGTCCTCTGACTAGCTTGCAGACAGTGCCAGAAATTTGGAAATTTGATATCCTTGTCCCTATTGGTCAAACTCAGTACACTGGTGACCGTTCCACGGCCATTAATGTCGCACAAACACGCGAGACACTGACGGGTGCCAGCCATTGGAATTGCAAGGAAATTACGCGGGCATTATTTAATACTTCGCCATATTGTTTTAACCGCCTCGAGCTAGCTACGGTCAGACGTACGTACACCGGATTGGACATTTTGAAAACGAAAACATCTTTCACTTCCAGCGAACGGCCCAAGGCTTGTATCTCCATTGATTCTTTTCAGATTGCATCTGTATGCAGGTAAGCGCCCAATATTAAAATAATCTCTCAAGTTTATAGTTCGTGAGGATTGGTAGGAAGATTTTAGGGTCATTATTTCGTTGTGCCCTTGGCCAGATTTATTTTAGGCTTAACGGATATACCTCAAAAGTATGCACGATGTAGCCTACATTGTACAGGACAAGCAGACAAGTATCGCACGATCTAGGCCCACTGACAGTCTGACACTAGTTACGGCACGGGTTTTGACATACTGGCTGACCCTCTGCCTACACTATTTGTGCGCATTGTAACGTAATTAATATTATTTTGTAGGCCTAACGTTAGTTGCCCTAGAAAAATCAGAAAACTTCTTTGAAGATTTTGGCGCTCACATTTACGATGTGCACGACATTCTTTATTCAATGGGTGTCATCGCTGTTGTCTCAACCCTCACAACAGACTTTTTCAGGTGAATCAAAAACGAAGTTTAAAAGATATTCGCTTGAGTTTCCTCGGTCCATATGCATGCATTGACCATGAGCGTTTTTCCCGCATGGCGGCCAACCGTGGCGGCTGTTTCATGCTAACGCAAGTACTGTGTGCCAATGGTGTCCATTGCTCAGTACGGACAACACGTGCGCACAGTACTTGCATTAGCATGGAACAGCTGTCGCATAAGGTCGGTCGCCATCTTGAAAGTGCTCCTGTAAAATTGCTGACGGTGCGCGGTGAGTGTACATGGCCCGAGGAAATTTCGGCAAATAACTCTAAAACTTCGTTTTCTATTCACCTGAAGAAGCATGGTGTGAGAGTTGAGCCAAAAGTGATGACACCCATTAAATACACATCGTTATTTTGAGTGGCTAAATTTAAAAATGTTTTAGTTATTTTGCTACACCAAAAAAACAAAATTGTAATTTTTAGGCCAGCCCTATGAAATGATCATTTTCATGCATATACTATAGGCTTAAAGTGTGGGCAATGTGTGGCAAGGGTCAACCCTTATGTCAAAACTAGTGGGTCTAAGTTTATCGTGACATGTAAATCCTAGTCGTGTAGACCCCTGCCCCTGGCCCCAGCCTATGCATGGATGTATTCCGGCAATGTGAAAACTGCAATGTTGTTTGTGGACATAGTCCATTGCGATTTCAGACTTAACTAGTTTCAAGGTCTGCTATTATTAACTATAAATTAACTTTAGTAAAATGGGCTATGATGTCCACTTGATTATTACTACCAAGGTTAAATTTTGCTGGAAGAGGGCAAGGCTTTTACTTTTTTGGGAAATTATGGGTACGGTCACTCCGCACCATGTAGTTTGGGACAAATTTACATGATGCGGCTGACAGGCTGCTTGCAAAATCGCAACAAGCGCCATAAGAAAATTATACTTTTACATTGAAATATTGTCAACATTTGTTTAGTCTAGGGTTTTAAGGACTCATGGAAATTTGCTTAAAGGGGGTGTATTGTTGTGCTGTCTCAGCATTATACCATGATGGAGTAGGGCATGACCTCATAGGGACACAATGTAGACCCAACACTGAGCACTACAGTCTTATCTGTCAACAAATAATTTACCACAAGGTCACAGGTGGTCAGCCTATTCACTGCTCCAGCTCAGCCATAGGTCATTATGGGGCATTATGGTTCTTTAAAATGTTTTAATTTTCCCTTTACCCTTTTCTTTGCATGTTTTCTGATACAGGAAGATGGACATCCTCATATCCAAGGAGACAGTGACAAATTGGCTGAGTGTTCTGACTTCTCTACAATTATTGATGACACCAACATCGCCCAGGCTTTTGCGGTATACTTGTCCCCATGTTTTTATTATTGCGTATCCGGTTGGCCTAAAGAAAATTCTCACATTTTTCCAGAGGGTCATTCTAAATATACAGGATTCATCAAAGCTAGACCGGTCCGTAGTAACTCTTCTAGATAGCTTTAATCGATATTTAAAATCACATACATGTGTATACAGGGTGTCCAAGAAAAAACGCAACACTGCGTCGGGACCCATTATGTTAAAATTAAACGGTTTATCACTTCAAGATTCAGATATGTAATAAAGCCATGTCTTGGTTATCACCATTTAGAATTTAAGCATATTGGGGCTGAAATTGGTGAAAATATGACCAATTGAAATAGTACTCCTTAAAAACAAATTTGCAAGGATAACACGCATAGTGGGCATTACACACATAATGTGTATGAAATAAAGATGAAAATCGGGTTTTGAGGCTGGGTAATTCAGTCTTAGTTTTTTCACTCAATTTAAGTCCAATTTTGCTCAAATTCTACATGGTGATAGCCAAGGCATAGCTGTATCAGATATCTGAATCTTGAAGTGATAAACAGTTTAAGTTTCATATAATACTTCTCGACACAAGTGTTGCGTTTTTGGGGGGACACCCTGTATAAGTGACCTTTCCTAATTGCCATGTTGTTTTGCTTGGAGTTAGGAGGGCCTGACGTTTCGATCCTAGCAGGATCTTTATCAAAGACTTGGACTTTTAACCTTTGTATACCAGGTTCGAAACGTCAGGGCCTTCTAATTTCAAGCATGTTATCAATTATGGGTCATTATTTTGGCTGATGAGCAGTTTGTAGCAGTTTATAAAATTTGTACTGCCATTTAAAAAAAAAAATGTAAAGAGTATGTGATTGTGAAGTATGCTTTTTCTATTGTTGCATTTTAAACTGTCTTCTGACCAGAGATACAACTTTTCAGACTTAATCTGAAATCTTATTCTTTTATAGTGGTGACTAGTGATTGGGAGAGACTTTGGGATTCAAATTAAGCTCCATTCGGTAATACATGGGTAAACAAACTACCAAGTCGTCAGCACATGTCTATTAAGTATTATAACCCACTCTTATTTATACAGTTTCTAGCCAGTTGCCAACAAATGTATATCCCTTTGCCGAGATACTTAAATGATGCCTTCCATTAGATTTACCAATTTTATTTCCGCTATGAAATTGTTTGCTTTGTTAATTGTTCCATATAAATCATGGTTTTAAGATTATAGCAAATTTCTATTGAGTGTTTTTGAATGCAATATTAAAAACCTCCAGAGGCACATAAGCATGCAGGGAACAGGGTTAAACATGTCTTTCAAGCAAAGCTTTATGAATTATATTTTGTAAATACCACTTTGTTTTTCTGTTGTTCAACATTTGGGCAATTGCACAAAGTTAATTACCAGTTTGTTTCTAACATCAGTCTGGTCAAATTCTGTCTTACATGTACTTAATTTTTTTTCAGATGCATTCTATAAACATGCATGTATACTTCATGACTTAGTTCAGAGTGTGAACCAATTGATAAATTGAAACGTGAATAAATTACATGTAAATTTAACTAAATGTACAATAGATTTGTGTGTTCATACCTCGTTTATTTAGTAATATGCGTGTTTTTTATTTGTATAAATGACTAACCGCACAAGTCATTTGACTAACCGTTTTAGTCATTTATATAAATTACTAACCGTATTAGTCATTTGACTAATTGTTTAGTCAGGTGAGACACTTTTGGATTTAGTCAAAAGACTAGTATAAACTAGTCAAGCGACCAGTGTAGATTAGTCAAATTGACTAATATAAGTTAGTCATGGATATAGCTGACTAATTTTAATTGGTCAGGTGAGACATAAAGAATGACTAAGATATATTAGTCAAAATGACTAACTTATGTTTACAGTGTGTGCGATAAAAAATATAGTAAATTGGTTATTAACACAGAACCTCCAGTTTCATATCAAGTTTTTGATTAACAACCTAATTTTTGTTATCATTTGTTGTATTTTGTTAAAAATTTGCTAATAACTACCTATCAAGTTATTTATAGCAATTTTTAATTTTGTTATAAATAAAAAACACCAATGCTATAATACGTTGATGTTATTATTAAGTTTGTTATCATTTGTTGTATTTTGTTAAAAATTTGCAAATAACTACCTATCAAGTTATTTATAGCAATTTTTAATTTTGTTATAAATAAAAAACACCAATGCTACAATACGTTGATGTTATTATTAAGTTTGTTATCACTTTAAACTTAAGCTACTTATGTTATAATTTATTTTGCTTTAACAAAATTTATAAGTTGTTATATAGTAAAATGAACGACTTGACAACAATTATAAATAGCGATGTAAATACACCTTCAACAACAAACGACAGTAGTTATAAAGATCGACTTTGTGGCATAGTTGCAGCAGGTGATTCAAAAAAATATTTAGGTAAAGAATACACCATCAAAGACATAGAAGCACTAACACCTGCAGATCAAGAAAAATTATTTAACCGGTATCAAGTTAAATTCGGTAAAGAAGTGGTAGCTACAGTGGGTAACTCAATTTTGAGTTTGTATGCACGAGCTATAGGTTTAGCAACTCCGGCTGATATTTTAGGAATTAGAATTAGCTTAAATTCTGAGGAAAATTTAACCAATGATTTAAATAACGATCCTATCATTAGTAATAGCTTAGCTTATGCACTTAGTGAGGTTTGTTACAAATATGGTGTCTATCTATCACCTTTGATAGCAACACTTATTACCACAAAACATTTAAACTTTAACAAATCCACAACAAATAAAAATACTTATATAATAAATAATTCAAATGACAACTATGCATCAGGAGAAGGAGCAAGCTTTACCAACAGCACCCCCAACAACAGCACCAGCAGCACCAACACCGATACCAACAACCCCAGTGACCCAAGTAACTAAAAAACAAACCGTAAAACCTAAAAACGCTAAACGCGTTGAACAAGGTAAACGCCTAGCAGAACATAATAAAAAAATGAAAGAGCAATTAGCTAAAATGAAAACAGAAGAGACAGAGTCGGAGATTATTCAAAATACCCCTGATTCGAGATTACTTTATGTTGGCGGTTTAATTTTAGTAGGCGGTATAGGTTTTTTATTGTATAAATCATCAAACAAATCACCAGAAAACTCTAAACCTATTCAAATAACAAAACCAAGTCTACCACAGAGTCAACCCGAAGAACTTTTAATGGATTGATTTTTTAAATGTTTATATATTAAAAATGGATGAAACAACCGTAAATGATATTGCCGCCGCAGTTTATATTTGTGTTTTAATAGCAGCAGTCACCATTGGCTTTCCCTTTTATCAATCTTTAAAAAAAGGGAACTAATTTAAATTTTAAAAACTTATATAGTAAGAATGGCAAATACAAATATTGATATAAACGGAATAGCAAACACAGTTTATCATGGTGCAGTGTTAAGCCTTTTAACCATGGGATATTCGATGGTAAGTAAAAAATTACTCAAAATTAAATCGCCTGATTTAGATAGGCTTAGCGTAGAAGATGCGGCTAAACTAACCGCATTAGTCGGAGGTTCTTTAGCAACGCAACAGTGGCTGGTCACACAGGGAATCTTACCGGGTAGTATTATAAATAAACCTACAGTTTAAAATGTGTATATAATAAATAATTAAAGATGGATGATTTTGATTATCAAGAAAATGATCCCATGTTAAATGAAACAGAAGATAGAGACGATCAACAATTTAACAACCCCGTTTATGATAATACCGAACTCGATTCTGAAGAAAATCAAGCTCGATTAAATAATTTACGAGGTGGTGATACACAAGAACAACAAGAGGAATTAAAAGATCTTCGTAATGGTGAAAATGTTTATCTCTCGTTTCAAATTCAAAATCAGTACATTGATAATTTTTATGCTAGCATAAGAAGTGAAGGTTATAAAACTTTTGATTTAATTCAACGCGAAAACTTTAGATTTGAAAAGGATGGAATATATTACGAAAAAGATGATATAAAAATAAAATTAACGTTGGAAAATGATTTTAAAAAAATTGCTTCTGTGAGTACAATATATTCTAGAACAAAAGATAAAGGAATTAAATATAGATCTAGTTTTATGCGAAACGATTTAGGAATTGTTGATTTTAAAACATCAAAACGCAGCAAAGAAGCAAGCGCAGCGCTTCAACAAGCAAGTACATCTTTAACTCATATTCAAAGTGAAAACATATCCTTACAAGATTTATCACAAGCAGCTGATCAAACGAGTAATGTTATAGAAGAACTCGAACAAGAAACCAATATTGATGAACAAAGCGAATTTAATATCAGAGAGCTACGCGGTTTAGACAAAACATTACAATCGATTAAAGGAAATTTATTATTAGAACAAACAAAGCTAACTGAGTTAAATGAGAGAAAAGAAAGAGTTAAAAAAGAATTAGACGAAGCAAAAAAAGCAGAAGATGAAGAACAAATAGGATCACTCACAGAAGAGTTAGAAAATATAAACATTGAAATACGAGAAAGGTCTAATAATATCATTAGAGAATCAGATAAAATAAAATCTCAAATCAATCGCGTCAAAGAAACAATCAATATAATGTTAGACAGCGATGTAACGCTTAGAGAAAAAATTAAATTTTTATTTAAAGAGCAAGGTGTCACGATCGCGAGTATTTTAGCAGCAATTTCTATGGCCATCAGCACACTGGTAAGCTCGGTGGTAGCAGCCGTTAGAGGCGTAGGTATCCCAACCCCAGAGCCACCCGCGCCTAAACCTGAGCCACCATCAGGAGGTGGCATCAAAGAGTGGGTACACAAGCACTTGGAAAACTTAGCAAACGCTTTGAAAAAATTAGGGTTAGCCGCATTAGGTGCGCTGCCGGGGGTCATTGGTAGCGTCATAAGTTGGTTACTAAATGTTTTAAGTAAATCAGTTGGCTGGCTAGCAGAACACGTGTGGGCTTTATTTATAGGTGCAGGTGCTTTAATTATTGCTTATATTAAAAATAATTGGTAGTTTTGTTTTTTAACAAAATAATAAAAAAAAATAACCCCCAAGCTCTTTTGAGCTTGGGGGTATTTTTTTTGGTTTAAATATTTATATTTTTCTAAGTCAAAATTTTGTAGACTAAAACTCCTATCGCAATGATTGCAACTGTTCCTATCGTTAAAGATAATTTTTCATCTTGATGAATGTCTAAAGATGCTTTAGGATTTGACTCTGAGGTTTTAGGTATAGGTGATAAACGTGGTGTAGGTTCTTCTGTTGGTTTTTGAGTGGGTTTGGGTTCAAGGGTTGGCTGAGGATCAAAGTCATCAACTTGTATCGGAGCGTTTAAGGTTGGTTGAAATCCCGGTTTAGCGGTTAAAGGTGCAATTTGCAAGTTATTATTGTAACCATCGTGTATGCCTACCCTTAAATCCATATCTGATGGAATGAGGTATAGCCCGGGTCTTACGACAAAGTTGAGTGGAGTTTTAGCATACTGCAGTGAATCTTGAAATTGATTGATACTCTGCTCTAAATCTGGTTCGCTATTAATAAGACTTTCTACGATGGTAACAAACTGATGCTGTGCATCTAAACCGGTTCCCGTGGTTAATGCACTGGTTTTTGTTTGTGCTTGTGCACCTAAAAGCGCGTACACGTAAGCCCTAATCGATTCGTTAATTTTTGTAATTCCAACATCGGTAAAAGAACTCGTCTTTGAAATAAAGTCTGTCCAAGCACCTAAAACATTATTGGATTGTTCAAGGTAAGTGACCGTATAGGTACTCGCGTGACCCGATCCTTTTGGTGGATCCATTAAACCAAAGCCCATAAAAGTTGAGCCTGCATACGTACCGTAGTTTACACCCAAGTCGTGGGGGTCATAGTTTTTTCCCGGCACTGGAACCTCCCCTGAATTGTAGTAAAAAGCAGTACCCAAGCCGTTTGAGGTCGTATCTCTTGTTTGTTTAAAAGACTTGCTTCGATCGATGCTAAATACACGGCACGTGTCCGTAAAAGCTCTCGTATCATAACGGTTATTTAACGCGTTAAATACATCATCACCAGGTATAGGTGCTACTAAATTATAAAATATTTTTCGTATAGTATAATACACGTGAAAATGAAACAGCGATGAAATATATTGGTTTTTATTGTGGAGGAGGTCAAGACCTACTCCACACGCGGTCGTGGCACAATAAATCGCAAAGTTGAATTGGTTTTGATAAAAGGACAAAGGGTTAGTTTGCCATCGTGAGATCGCTTCGTCCGTTTTAACGCGTGGTAATTTATACGCGGTTGACATATCTTTAAATTGTACAAAAAAAGTATGATTTTTATTGACGATAATAGCTAAAGCGCCTAAAGAGTTTCCCATTTATAATATAAGTCTTTTTATAATAAAAGTAGAGTAAGAATGGGCGGAATACAACACACATTTTATTTGACAAAAAACGAACAAACGTTTAAATTGCAAGAGGTGATTGATAATTTAGATGGCTCAAAACAAATTCGCGTTAAAAATCTCGTGTTTACGGTAGGCTATTTTAACATAACTAAATCCAGTGAGATTACTTGGGAAAAGGAGATAGATGGGCAACCCGCTTATACTAACGGTAGGCCTAGAGACAATAGACAAACTGATGAAAGCTCACAACCACAGACAAAGTCATTAGAACTGACCCCTGAGATAATGAATCAATTTCGTTTATCGATGACAACCGAAGAAATTCAACAAAGCCGAGAAGAAATCATAACACGCATTATTAAACAGATGTTTGATGGATATGATACTGGAATTCTTAACGAAGTGGAAATAAAAATACAAGAAGAAATACAGGTCCTAAGACAACGAAAACGAACCCTAGAATCATCTAGGGATAGACTTGATGATGAATTACAAAATGAAGTTAACTATGTAATACATTTATTAAATAAAAGAATAGAATATATCATAGAAGGTCAAGTATTAGCCGCAGATTTACTTCGATATGGATACAACAATGACAATCAAGAAAAAACAGAAAATATGCGTTTACCACAAATTAAAAACAGCCTCGTTGTTTTAGGACATAAAGAGCCAATCGTAAATGCGCTACATCCGGTGAGTGAGGTTACGGCTTTGCCTGAGGGCAAATCAGGAAGCATCATTATTTTACCTGGATTTTATGGTATCGATTGGTTCGAGTCATTGATAAACGCGATACCTGGTGTGAGCTTTAAAGTCTATAGAGAAAGTAAAACGGTGACCTTAAGGGTCACTGATATAAACCTTAATCTACGTTTAAATCGAGAAGTTTCTAATTTGCTCAATTTACCTAAAGGAAGGTTAATCCCAAATGTCATTTATAAGGGTGATTACGATATTAACCCATTTAACATTACGTTTATTCATTGCGAGCAGTTAAACACGAGTGATAATTTTTACAACGGGTTTCCTTCAAATATGTTATCATTTTATCACACAAGCCAAACAAACCAAACTCACGTTGGAAAAACATTAAAAAACGGTAAAATTAATAAACTTGCCTTTTCAATTAAAAACGAGGAAGGAAAAATCATCAATAACAAAGGCGCGGGGATTTTAATCGAATGTGAAATAATTTAAAAACGCTTATATATTAAAAATATGGCAAACATAAATGTAAATGAAATAAAACCTTTATATCCTGATCTAAACTTAAACAGCGGTGATGATATTAAAGACGAAACTAAAATTTATCGACTTCAAAAAATTGAAGATATTAAATCTCAAATCTGTAAAGAAAGAAACTCGCGCGAGGTTTCTTTTAAAAAGTTAAAAAGGTGGATCTCTGCGATTCAATATGTAGAGCACGGGGTTGAAGTACTGGGGGTCACTGCAGCCGCGATAGGGATCCCCGCATTAATGGGTGTTATTAGTGCCCCAATTGGCTTAGTCTTAGAGGGTACTAGCATAGGTGCCTTTGGATTTTACGCGGTACTTAAATACGCAAGCAAAAAATTAGCGGTAAAGAGTAAAAAACACGATCAGATTAAAATTTTAGCAGATGCAAAGTTAAACACGATAGATGAATACGTGTCAAAGGCCATCGAAGATGGTGATATTTCTCACGAAGAATTTATATTAATTACGTCAGAACTTAAAAAATTTAACGACTTGAAAGAAAAAATAAGATTAAAAACTTCTACAAAGTTAGAAGAAGCTAAACATTTAAATAAAGTTGAATTTGAACGACAAGTTGAAGAAAAGGCTAAAGCGATGGCGAGTGATTTACTCGCCAAAGAAAAAAAAGAGCTTATGAAAAAACTTGGAAATTAAGTTTAAGTTTGACAAAGTCGTTTAAAAACGAGGAGAGTAAACCTCCGAGTTATAAAGAAAGTCAAGCGAGAGTTAGCCCTACGGCTCCTCCTCTTTAAAAGTTTCGTTGTATCTTTTTAACGCTTGATTAAAATATTTTAATTCTACTTGAAATAACTTTTGTACTGTTTCTTGGGTTACGTTTAAAATGTTTTTTAGATAACATACTGCCATTAACGACCTGAGTGGATGACCCCTAGATATTTTTCCCTTTAATATTTGTTTTAATTTAAACTCGACGAGTTTAAGGTCACACATTTGGTATTGAATGTTTAATTTATCAAAGACTTTTTTTACTATAGAAGCCTTTGTTTTTTTATAGAAAAATCTCTGATTATACTTTCCATTAATATTTTCCGTAGAATAATCCATGAGACTATAACCTATAATTAATCCACACTTGTCACAATAATACTCATCTTTAGCCTCATCGATAATGATGTTATGGTTACACATATCTATCTCATCCATTTATATTTAAAAAAAAATAATGTTTTTTTTTTTTCAATCATTGTTTTTCACCTAATACTTTACTCACAATGCGTGGGCGTTTTTATAAAGAGTGTAAAGGGGCCGGGGTCTATGCCTTAAACTCATCAAAGAGGGCCAACAACACTGTTGACCCCCTTTTTTGGGGTACCGGGTTCAAAGTTTAAAGGTTTTTTTTTTCATGTTTTTTTATGTCAGGATATTGTTTTTTATGTTTCTTATTAAATATCACCCCAAATATTCAACGAGAAACATTTTCTTTCTTTTTCTATTTTTTTTCATGTTTTTTTATGTCAGGATATTGTTTTTTATGTTTCTTATTAAATACCCACATCAAATATTCAACGAGAAACATTTTTTCTTTTTCTATTTTTTATTCATAGTTTTTTGTTATGTTAATTTCAATTTTACAGACCGTGCGTCGAACCCGGTACCCCATGGTTGCAAACCGCCGAGCTTATCCACTGAGCTATCCTCCCAGCCCCGACTGAAAATGGTTTTTTAATTTGATATATATTATACTCGAAATGGTGCAATAACAACGATGACGACACAAAGGACGAGTCTATTTTTTGAGGGGTGTTTGACTGTGATTGTGACGGTTTACACAGGTTCAGTCATGTGTTATATTTCAATAACAAACCCGAGCGCTTTTAGGAATTTAACCTTTGTGTCAGCGGATGACTAAGCGTTTTACACTACGTTCAGTCATGAATGAAATTTGAATAACAAAAACCCTGTTTACGCTGGGGACAACCACGCGTGACATTGAATGGCTGTTTTTTTCAAGCGAGTGTTGTGTATACACTTAAGGTAAATAACCTTTAGTGCATTGTCAAGTGCATATGAGTAGTGTACATGCATACGACGTAAAAAAAAAAGCCACATCCTAATTTGGATGTGGCTTAATTTAGTGTGTAAATAAAAATGATAATTTTTTTGTTATTTTTTTTGGCTTTCTTTTTTATATTCTAGATTTAGTCATCAATATCTTCAATATCAAACATGACATTAGTGGGGATTTGTATAGTTTCATATTGCCTAATAAAAGCTTGTTCTAATTTAAATCTGATACTTGCACCAAATCCACTATTTCCATGAGAACCAAAAAATATATCATTACAGATGAGAACAGGTGTAACTTTACATGATTTATTCATATATTCATCGATGTTATCAATCTTTTTCTTTTTAAAATCAAACAATTTTGTATATTGTTTTAATTGATTTCCTTTTCCATATGATTTAAGTTTAATATACATTTTTTTGTTTTTATCATCATAAATTGGTTTAACACTTTGTTTTCCCATGTTTATATACATAGTTCTGGTTATTTTTGGTATATTTTTATCTTTATCAGATTCAATATATTTAGTTACTGTACATCTCATTTTATCAAAGTATTTAACAATTTCATCACAATCATTTTGTAAATTATATACAATTTGATAGCCAGTTGTGTTGTCTGGATTTTTTTCTTCACCAAAAGTATTAATTGTATTTATTCCAAAACAAAAATTTGTTGGTAACATAAAAATTAAATTACATTCTTTATCATCATGTTTATAAGTAATTTTTGATTTAGCACATTCTACTACTTCTTGTGAAGTTTTAATCGCTGGATTTATTATTAAATTTTTCTCATTAAACAACCCATAATGATTATATTCACTTTTATCTGCGTTTTTATATAGATCATGTTTTTCAGTTACAAAGTATGTATGTTTTATTGTTTTGTTTTGTTCCATCTTATTTATAATAATATAAAATAATATTATTTAATTTTCTCATTTTTTTCTGATTTTTTTATTATGTCCAGTATAAAATAATATTATTTAATTTTTTCATTTTTTCCGATTTTTTTTATTATGCCCAGCCCAGACTTGAACATCGAAAGCTCAATTGGGCAAGCATTGGGATTCTCTCCCTACTACTGAAATGTTCACTGATGACTGTTACTGTAATATCCTTGATATTTTTGCCCATGAATCTGCGTTTCTTTGACAAAAGCCAAAGTATGACATTGCCTTTGAATACCGCGTTTCATTTATGTCAGATAAAATCAATTATTGAAACTGCCATAATCGACAGTAAAACATTACTGTTCCAACCACAAGTTCCACAGCAATTATAGTGAACTAACTGTAAACCTGCACCCGGCGGCTTCGCTTACAGCGAAAAGGCTTGAGTAAGTCAATGCCTTGATGCTACCATCTTGTCTCTTCATTTTCTCCGAGGAGGAGTGCCAAGGCATCGGCCGGGATTCCTTCAGGAGGCCGACCGACCCCTCCTGGCCCCAATATTTCCTAATTTCTGAATTGTATTATTTTCCGCTCATATGCCCATATCTCGATTAGATTGTGCCCCGTTCATCTTCATATGAATCTAACAAAAATTAATCAAGTATACAATAATTTGTCGTAAGGATCGACTGCACTTGCCATCATTGTATTCTTTTCTATTGAGTCATGCTGTACTGTATTGTATTAGGCCTGTGTGGAATACTTGAATTAAAAATGTCTTTCAAATGCGGAAAATTTAACGGTACTTTTGGAAACATCCTACCCGGGTAATTAAGTGAAATTAAGTACAAGAATGATCGCGCCGAAATCTCGAATCCTCCAACGAAAACAAGTGATAAAAGTCGATCTACATGACTTTTAATGTTTGTTTGGATCGACATTGTAATGTAAAAGTGTGCACGTAAAGGTAATATCATACTTTGGTTTTTGTCGAAGAAATGCAGATTCATGAACAAAAATAATTATACTGAGGAAGATACAATAACAATCATCATGGAAAATTTCAGCACCCACTTTTTGAGAAAATAGTGAAAAACGGCTATAGTATTACTTTAGTCTTTTCACTTTTATTTTATTTTGATGCTTTAAAAGATCATTCTGGATAAATAAAAGAGCATTTCAGGCAGACAAATTTAAACGGTATGTTTCTACCAGGCCATCTTTCTACCCTGTAAGTTTTAGGTAAATCTGTTAAGATTTCTGTTTCTACCATTGATACTACCTTTAAAAGGTAATGTACAGGATTGGTAACATACCCAAACAGAAATGTTCCCACGTAAAACTATCAGGATAATGAAGACGGTGCTGGTAGAAACATACCGTTATAATATTTGTCCTGCTGAAATGCTGTATTTATTATCCAAAAACTAGTTAAACAACGACCGAAAACAGTTTTGATCTCGGGGTAAGATCAAAACCATTCTTGTATTATATACCTTTAAAAAGAGAAACCTTTCCATTATTGACAATCATGAATTTGTATATGGATGAAAAAATATTAGTGTAAAATCTTTTAAATGAAAATTATACAAATTGGTTTAAATGTACGAAAAAAACATTCTCGTAAAAACACCCAAAAGTCCATGAATGTGCACGTCCGTTATGTTCATCCTGTACTTTTTTCAACCGTTGGTGTCGCTCTTTTGTTTCCAAGCGCAGGGATTATATTTCCAAGCCTGACATTTTCCCAGTCCCGACAATATAAAAAATTTACCAACGCGTCCCGAAACTGACATGCTGTGCTTGTGGTGAGAGCTACCGTAAGGTGACCAGACGTGCCAGAAATGCCCCCGAAAATTCTAATTGTCCTAAAAAACAAAAAACTGAACACAAATGCTGTGCTGAAGAAGATCCATTCTTCAGAGAAGTATGCGAAGACAACCGCCTAAGACATGTAAGTATGTAACCCACTCATGTCAACTGGACAAGATGTCCATAGATGCCACCATTTTGCATGTAGGCACCATCTGGATTTAAAAAGAATTCAAAATTATACCCCTCCCCGAGGACACGGATCACTGTCCCCGGATCATCTCAACAAACTTGGTCACCTTAAGCTACCGTCATTACACCGTGGAGGAAGAAAGAGATGAAGTCTACATGTTCATGATTATTCTTGGAAGTTGGATGAAAAAATAATGATGATGATGAATTTAAAGCTATACAATACACGATTGGTAAAGGTGACAGAACAGCTGCGGTCATGATTATTGTTAAATTGTCATGAAATACAAACTAACAAACTTGTGAAATTTTCAGCTCAAGTGATCATTGGAAACCTGTTTATAAAAAGGTTTTTATAAAACATCTGAAATGCTGTCATATATTTTCGGGAAAACTACATCCTGGAAATTGCATCAACTAATTTCAAGGCATGATTTCCGCGTAAAAAGAAAAGCCGAAAAGTTCTAAAAAGTATCGGGAGCTATTAGACAAGGAGCATGGACCAACCCCGACTACATGGTCTGACTTTAGAAATTGATGGAGCAGACCTCCGGGAACATTTCTAGGTAGGCCTACTACGTGGCCTCAAATATTGTGGTAGCACTTTTGTGTAATATCCCAAAGATTATTGCAATATTTCCCCAAAATTAAGAAAAACAAAAGAAAATTCAACAAATGGGTTTAAAGGGATTGCATACGTTTGGTAATTTGAGCCTACTGTTTGTTTCAAACCAATATAATTGTATATATATACCATAAAACTAATTAACCTGTGAAAGTTTCAATTCAAAAGGTGGTAGCGTTTTTGAGATTTTGGCGACAAACTAGAGCGGTTATTTCACGCCAGAGAACAGTTAGTCAATAGCTGAGAAGCGTTACGGCCATAACGCTTCTCAGATTCATAATTTTTGGAGATAAAAAGTGACATATTTTTCCATAACCGCGGTACTTCGAATTGAACGTTTCTCAATATGCATTATACTATCCAAAGCAGCTACTTCTCACCAAGTAAGTTTTTATTGCCATACATTTTCAGAGTCATTACCAAACGTATGCAATGCCTTTAAGCTCTTCTGACATTTTTTTTATGTTGTTTATCTGTGAATGGATAATGTATTATAAAATCTCATAATTATTCACCAAAATATATCAAGGACTTGGGGGCAGAAAATACGACCACGCCCCTTTTTTCAATTGCATTGTGAGAAAGTGAATCTTGTTTTTTTTTATCCTCAAATGTTACCACAATTTTCTCAAGAGTGATACCACAACTTGAAGCCACATGCAAAGCTGTTAAAGGTATAAACTTCCATTTTATAAAGTCAAACCTTAGATGTAGTGGGTGTTGAGCTAACACGTAAATAAGAGGGTTTTCAGAACTTTAATCCTTGAGGATGCACCACACTAAATAGCTCAAAAATCAATGCGCGGAGCTGATTATCATAATGTGTGTACCCTCAAATGTTTTTTAAATATGCAATTTGGGGGGTCGTGCAATTAATATATTGTGTAATTTTGACTGGTTATGACAACCTGGGGGTTCAGTGCTTCAGGCTGTTGTGGAGACTTGAGATATTTTGGTTTAAAATCCGGTCCTACATTGTCTTGAACGTGGAGGGTTGCTTCATGAAAACCCGTAGCAAGTCGGTTACGGAAGAAGGAATTTCGGGGGTGTTTTTTTCTTGGGGCAATTAGAAAAACATTTAATCGGTTACCCAACCAAAAATTGAAAGGAATTGGGTAGATGAGAGTTCACACTATCATTTACACTATTGCACCAACAACTGAGAAACTTCTGGATGGGTTTTTTTGAACTGTGAAGTTGAGGGATTTTACACTAAGGTCAATGGGAGTTTATTTAGTGTGGTGCACCCTTGACTTTATAATTGTGTTGGACACCCCGCCCCCTTGCAGTACCCGGCCTAAATCTAGTCGGGATTCGATTGGGATTCCCAATCCCATTGCGAAACAGTTGACCGAGTGAGTTAATCATGCATCACCAATGATGACACATTCCAACATTGGCATTAATTTTATACAGAAAAATACACGAGCGCGTGTACAGGACAGTATCGCGACCGCGCCTGAAACATCCAGCCTCGACCGACCTTAGGTCATGGTCACAATAAGCTCAACAAACGTTAAACATTGATTTAAAGATGCCCAAACAATTAGTCTTGTCCCCCAGCGGAGTGTCGCAATTTTACGTGAACATTTCGACAGCGCGCCAGTCTATTTGATGACGTCATCTCATAATTGAATACAATGCCCAGCACGATGTCAACAAACACAGCACGGCAGGGTTGCACGACACCCAGACTCCTATGTGTATCTTTCATATGGAGGTTAGGCGATGATGGGATAGGGTATCAGTCTATCTGTAGATCATACCACTTCGGAGGTAGCGAGGTCATTAACATTTTGGACCTCTGAAGTGTTGCTACGCGTTTACTTTCACTTGTAACATTAACCACTGGCTGCCGATGATGGTTTGAAATAGCAGATAAACTGTGATTGGATTCTGTCTTCATTTTGAGACCAACATAGGGTAAGAAGAACGCTTTATTTCTGGTGAAATGGAGGACATTTTCGATTCTGTTAAATAGGCCTACTACTAGCTGCAGTAACTGTAGCCCTATATTACTCCTGACGTTGTTGTCGTATATAGGGCTACAGGAAGATATATATGGAAATCATCTGTTGAGAATTCCCCACCCCTAAAATGACCGTTATTTAGCGATCTGTGGCATAATGACTCACCCTGGTGTTCCTGATGTCGTGAAGAAGCATTCAGAAGAAACAAAATTCAATTCCCATTTCAGATTTCAACAAAACGAGCAATTTTCCATCTCGAGAATTCTGCACGTGTAGATCAGGGAGTAGACTGGTGCCGTTCGCTCCATTGCACGTAAATGGAATGTAAACTGGACAGGGTACTAGGGTAGAGTTAAATTCTTATGTATTTCATTATATTATTTCGCAAAGCACTATGGGAGATTTGACTCAGAATCCAAGTCATTTTGTATGTACTGAGATTTGGGCCGAAAATTGCTCGTTTTTCAACCCCAATACGCACAATGTGTTTTTTAACAAGGACCTGTATTTTTCCACTTGTAATGTGCGGGTATCTGAACAAGAGCTTATTTTTTCGGGTGTTTTTGAAGCCCGAAAGATTGATGGGAACTTCGACCGACAACCATTGGCACCGCAAAGTACCGTAGGGGGCCTACAAGTTGTACGTTCATTCCTCTTGCACCGTGATGTGGTGGATGGTATGGTGCGTGATCGTATTGCAAGCGAGCGTTGGCCAGTTCGCAATTAGGCAGGAGTAAACATGCTACACAGCCAACACTGTTTCGCAGCAAATACGATCGACTCTACGTACGGACGGTGTTGGCCCTTGTGCTCACTGTGCGTAAGGCTTGCTGGTGATGTGATGTACTGTTGTCGTAAAAACATAATGGACTACATTTCGGCAGAATTTACATTTGAAAAGAAGTCCGGGATTTTACGTTCATAATGACACTGAGTTCAATAAGTAAGATTTGGTTACCGTAAAGTTCCATGTATACGGCGCACTTTTTTTCACCTCGCCAAAAATCAAAAGTTGGGGGTGCGCCGTATACATGGGTACAGCCCGCTGGCGGTCTCGAGAGTGTGGGTTGTGATCATTGCGCCGCGCCTAGTTAAACCATATGATGCAACGGTAACCAATTAGTATAATGTCTGACTGAAAATTGAGCAAATGATTCCTGAAAAATACCATTTAAAAAATCTAATATTTCTCTTGCGATTGGCCAAGGAAAACGTAAGTGCAAAAATCGGTTAGGGTTTGGATTAGAGACACCGAAAATAGCGTGCGAAAACACGGTTGGAGCGCCGTAATGTGCACGCGGCGACGGGCGAGTGGACATGTGCATTTACATTACATTACAGTAGGCCTACATGCAAGCTCCGGGCCGTGACGGTCTGATCCGTTGTAAATGAGATTTTTACAATGACTTTCACGCAACTGGGTCAGCCAAAAACGCTCGTATTAAAAGTTTTTTGTATTATCAGTGCTCGTATTAAGCAAATATTTCCCCATAGAAAAGTGCACAACTCGGTCGGGACTGGCCGAATATGCTCGTCTTAACCGAGATCTCGTCTTAAGAGAGCTCGTATAATGAGGTTCGACTGTACATGGAACTTTACGGTAAATATTAGGCCACATAAAAAAATTACTTGTTTAGCGTCCCCGCCCGACCTCCGATATGAGCCCGACCTGTATTATTATTATTTTTTTTATTTGTCTCAAAAAAAAAAAAATATTGGGGGAAACAATTTTATCTTGTATGTAAAAGCAGTGTGCGCTAATATCTACCGTAATTTTCGGACTAAACATCATGAAGGCCACCTGGGGTAGAAGCCGCAGTATGCGAAAAATGTACAAATTTAAGCGGAAGGGACATTTGATATTAAACGTTCCGGAAATTTGTACCGATGTGGCGGACTGAAGGAATATCAGCCGAGCGCATGACTAGAACTACCGTAACCCGACTTGAGTCAAGTCTACATACTTTTTCTAGTCTACTGAAATTTCCAATGGTCAGATATTTAGATTGAAAGCTTCTATGGTCTTCAGTATCTTCCTTACATGTTTTCTGACCATGAATACCATGTATCTTTTCTTCCACAGGCATGTTGCCATTCTATCCTTAAAATAAAAAATAAAAAAAAAAACCTCCCTCCCTACCTAGAAAATTTGGAAGAGGTGGACGCTAAACAATCTTTTTTTTTATGTGGCCTTAGGGGAGAAAAAACAAGTTGACTGCTTTTGAAGTTCTCTACCCTTACTAGAAAAGAAAGAAGATTACTCCAAAATAATGTATCAAGTCTTGCAACTTTCTCTTGGACAGATAAAGTCATAATGAGGACTGCGGGACACTTGGAGGGGGCTTGAGCCACCTAAATCAAGAATCATAGCAAGCTATCCTGAAGATCACAGCTACAACTCTTCCAAAAACTCTTCAGCAAACCTCCTTCAACCCATCTGCAAGGAGAGACTCTCAATCAAGTCGCCAGGATCCCCATATTTCCACTTCCTCCATCATCTTTTGGACCGTTGAGATGGCAGCAATGGCCAAACCTTTCGCCGAGCATCTGAGGCAGGTGACTTGCCGTCACGGCGGCGTCTGCTTGAGGAGCCTCAGCGTGACGTCGACAGCCAGCCGGGCAAGGAACACCGACAGCCAGGGGTTCTTGAGCCCAAACTCACAGGCGATCCAGGGTAATTCTAACCGGTCAGCGTCCGTGGTCCACGAATACAGTCCAGCCAAGGAGAAGTCGCGACACGTAGTGTCATTCTACAATCAGAGAGCCATCGATACAGCTGCTGTTAAGGTATGTTGCTGAACTACCCTTTTTTTTATTTCTTAATTTAACCTTAAACTTTTCATCTCGCACGAGACCACCCTCAAATTTCCATACTTCACATAAACACACTTTTTTGTATGGTATCCAGGACCCCTATCCCATCTCCTGTGTCTCCGCCCAAAATGTTTCATAGGGGGTTTACGAAACGGCGGCTCGGGCACGGTCTCAGGCTCCAACTCTGACATCCATATTCTGAAAATATATGTTGTGGTTTTTTAATGAAGCTGAAGCTCTCTTTTCCTTTTGAAACTAGAGAATCTACTTCTGAACCGCTACGAAAAACATCTATTTTGACTAGTTATTTGAGAATGGATTCATGAAAATGAATCCAAAGCCCGAGACAGAGCCTGAGCCTCCATTTTTGTAAACGCCCTAAACATCTTGCGCCAGGCCACTTCCATTCCGGTTTTTTTTTCTCAAAATGTTGATGATTTATGATGTGGTATTGCACTGCCATATATGACAGTTGGTGGTAACCTTCCAGTACAAAAACAAAGAAAGTACTTAAAGGCTGCTCTTACAAATATCTTATATATTATAATATCATATATTTCTCCAGCTATTTTTTCCCAATATAAAAGCAGCTTCAGTGGAATGTACATGTACACTAATAACAGAACTTTATCTAGAATCAATGTCCTGAAGGAGATAAGGTGATGTGGTTGAAGCCAGTTCCCCATCATTTATTTGTGATGTGCTTTACCCTCTACATTGTACTGTAGCTTGTTCAATGTCCAGTTTGGGGCATATATTGAAATGCTCGCAATATTCGATTTTATCATGGTGACTTCAACTTTATTTTCTTAAATTTTTCATTATAAATGTAGCATGCATGGAAACCGATTGCTAAAGATGTATCGTTGCGAGATCCCCGTGAAAATATTCTGACTGTCCTTCCAAAGAGCCGTAAATTGTTTTGTTTTGTTTTTCATCATTGGTTTTATTGTGTTGTTGTTGCTGCAGCCCTCTGTGCGCCTCACTCCAGCGACGCTTCTCTACACGGGCAAGTCACCCGATGGTAACCACCTACTGGTAAGTCCTGGTTGATTTCATCTCCTTCCCCTATCACAGGTCCTTCTAGGGCTGTAAGTTTACGAATAATTTTGTAACCGGTTACCCGTCTGTTTTTCGGTTACGGTTACGATTACCGCTATAACAAAGAAAACAAAGAAAAACAAAGAAATAGTAAGTTTGGGTTTTTTAGGAACTTGGTTGACAACATTCTTTTGTCACAACATTTGGCAGTGGTAGACATAGCAAAATGTCTGGCCTTTGCTTTGCATAAGCCTGCTGGTCCAATTTTCAAAAGATCATTGACATTTTTTTCTTTGTGAACTCTAGATGTGTCTATGTTTCAAAAAGAAGATGCCATTAAAAAGATACTTTTCGATTAACCTAACTGGGAAAATGTACCCGGGTACCCTTTTGAACGGTCGGTTAACCGGATACAAACTGCAGCCTTAGATCTTCCCCTCACCCCTGCCCTACCCCATGATATGTACATGTACAGGCCTTGCACTCACTTTAATCCTAGCCAGCGATCCTAGCTATCCCAGTGACCTATCTGGCTTCAGACTTTGACTAGCCCTTAAACATTTTTAATACACCTGGGCCAAAGCCTGTTCATATTTTGGGGGTCTTGTGTGTTTTACTAAATGACTTAATCATAATCATATCCAGGTGATGTATGACAATAACATAAAACTAAGTTGGTATAAACTTGAGTAAGAAGAGCTTCTACAGTTTCATATGAAATGTCACTTGAATCACTGTGAAACATCAGGTTTTTCTTTCTTATTTGTATTTATTTATTTATATTAAATATATAAATACAAGTAGGGGGGCCTAATAAACTGCTGCAAACTGCTCATCAGCCAAAATTACCTGAGTGATATCAAATGCTTAAAGTTGGGAGGGCCTGACGCGTTTCGATCCTAACAGGATCTTTCTCAACGTGTTTTTTTTTTCCAAAGTTTGTCTTCGAGAAAGATCCTGTTAGGATCAAAACGCGTCAGGCCCTCCCAACTTTAAGCAAATAATTATATAAATTTAGTATTTATTCCGTAATCATGGTAATAGGGTGACATTTCCATGTATAGGGTTGTGCACAAAATTTTACTTACCTATTTCTAAATATCCTCTAAACTGATGAACTTGAAATTGACACAAGTATTATGTTCATATTGAGAGCCTTCTCCATTGATCATGTCCATAGGCAGATAGGACCTTAAAGGGCATGCAGAAATGTTCACAGATTTACTTATAACTTTCAGGGTATGAAGATGGTGCTGGTAATAGGCCTAATAATAATACTGTAATAATAATAATTACCATTTGTATTGCGCGGTCTTCATGACAATGATCGATCGCGCATTACATGAAATTCAATGAAATTTACTTAAAAACAAAACAAAACAACAGAGTGTAAGTCTACAACTTTAAAATGTCATAAAGGCTATGATACACTAGTTAAAACATAGAAGAGAGAATTAATACTCTAGATAATAAAATAAGACTTTAGATAATAAATACAAATGGGGTATTAGGGAGACACGTTAGCATCTAAAATGGACATTAGGAGACATCGTGACTTAGGGAGACTTTTCGATGTCTCCCTAAGGTACCAGCTACCTTTTAAAGACATATTTTTATTGTCCATATTTTAATAGAAGACAGAGAATGCTCTCAATATGAACATACATGTATGTCAATTTCAAGTTCATTGGTTTGGAGGCTGTTTATAAATAGGTAAGTAAAGTTTGTGCATGACCCTATGGGAAAGTCTCCCTAAGGTCCCATCCTCGGTTATCATAATACCTACAGTAATTCAAGCAATTTGATCCAAACTTATTACAGGTATACATGGTATAGGTTATATTTTTTTCTACTGGGAAACCAAGTATGTGTTTTTGTTGTTTTTTGTATGTTGGGCTAGTACTATACTATTTCATGTATTTTGAGCCTCGCATGTACATGTCGAATCCTCTTGGCATTTTGTTATTATTTTTGTATTCAATCAAAGTTGAGAAGAGCATTGGGCAATTGGGCCATGCAGGTCATGATGCCACGTTACATGTACGTGTTCATGTACTTTTAATACTTAGAACCTTTGATGAAATATGATCAGATGGTGCAATTCCGACTTCTGTAGTCATAGTAGTTCAAGATCACCTGATCATGGATTATGTGTGTGTGTGGGGGGGGGGGGGGGGGGGGCAGGTGTTCGTGATGCATTCATTACTGACATTGCATCAGCTTGAATTGCACAGCAAGGTGGCAATTACTGTATTGTCTGTTGAACTCAATGACAGCTGTATCATGATGAAACGGGATCACTCTTCCATTGAAGCAATAGGACAAGATGTTATAACGATATATGCATTTGAAAACCTGACACCAGTACGGAAAAACCTAGTAAAATTAAACCGCTTAGGCCTACTGTTAATTCTTTAACTTCCACATGAAACACAAGAAGATTAAGTGGGTTTTATTGCTGTTTTCTTGTCAGTGTAGCAACCGGACTGAAATTAAAAAGTCATTGAGAAGTGAACAATCGAAATTTGACAGGAGAGGGATTTTTCCTTTGGACTTGTACCCTTCTCAAATACCTAAAATTAATCCAGTCAGTTTCCTTTGTGGTTATTTGATGATTAAAAACACAAAAGGATGAAAAGCTACAGTATACATACATGTGTATGTTTGTTGTCTGTTTTCCAGGGCAGTTGTATTAAATATCAGCAAAGCATTATTTAATTACCCTTTCGCAAAAACAATTTATTTTGGTATACAGTGGTACGCCGCTGTAACAAACATGGCGGGATGCATAGATATCGTCTGTTACAGCAATGACTGCAGTTGTTTGTTATATTTTGCTAAAAATGTATTTTACACAAAACCTGGAAGCCAAGGATGGTGTTTGATACTATAGTGGCATTCCATTGTACATAATGTGATTGATGATTGGTAATAACAAACATTTTGTACTATGGCAGTTTAATTTCAAACAGGTATGCTTGTGTGTCGCAATGTAAACATACATAAAATCAAGCATGGATGTTATTGTTTGAATGTGGTAGGTCATAATGCTAATAAAAAAGTCAAAAGTTACCAAATAACAAACAAATTTCGGTTCTGGAGGTTTCTTAAGGAGCCAAGTATGCTAATTAGCATGTATTATACACAATTGCAGACTTTTGAGAAGTCAAAATTCTGAACATGCTCACATGCTCACAATTGCGCGCGCCGTTTGTTGAAGACCGATTCTCCAAAGTCTCCCATTTCATGTTCTTCTGTGATGGTCAGTTATCAGAGTGTGTTGAATTGATTCTCTATTCTCTATTTTATACCAACCTGTTTACAGCGGAGTGGCCAGTACCTACACAAGGAGCTTCCCGTACGAGTCGCTCATCGCATCGCAGAGTTCCGGGGCCTTCCCTTCATCGTGGGATGCAACCCCACCATCCTTCAAGTCCATGAACTCTACATCCGGGCATTTCACATGCTGTCAGAGTTCCCTCAGGTAAAATCGGGTTTGGAATAGGCCTTTGGGCGAGAGTGGGATAAGAAAGTGTATGAGTGTCGTGGTCTGGTGGTCTGTTGTGTCGTATGGGGCCGTCCATAAAGTACGTACGCACGAAATGCCAACTTTTGTGACCCCCCCTCCCCCTCTGTACGCATGGCGTACGCAGTGGTCCCAACCCCCCCTCCCCCCCTGTACGCATACGCATTCCACATTAGGTTTTTCACTTCTCGTGGTCCCTTGCTTTATCATCATTAAAATGCCACCGTAATCCGGGCCGGTACCGTTATTGGGACGTCACTTTCAAATTCTGAAATGAATGACTAAAGTTTAACAGGTTTTTATACATTTAGGCCCTACAGATGGATTTTACTATTTTTTACCATGTTGAATAAGAAAAAAAAGGAAAAAGCAAAACAATCGCGGTGCTTTTTTTCACGTTTTTTACCTCTCTTTTTGCGCGATAATGCTATGCAAATTTTTCGTTTCCATACGGTACGCATTGGCCTTAACCCCCCCTCCCCCCCTGTACGCATGGCGTACGCATCAGTAACAAGCCCCCCTTCCCCCCTTCGTGCGTACGTACATTATGGACGGCCCCTATGCTCAAGATCCTGTAGTCAGTCTGTAGACTGTAGGGCCAATGATTTTCCGTTTCAGAAAAGGGCAAATTCCGTTTGGAACAATCCTGAATTCCGCTTCATGCAGGGCAAGGCTGAACAAAATTCTGTTTCACTTTTTTCAGCAGATAAAAGCGCATTTAAAAGGATAAGGCCTATTACATTGGTTTATTATTAACAATCAAAGAGTCTGAGTTTTATGCTTCAATTCATCCATGGCGTGGTCGTTAAGTGTCATGACTGCTTACAATATTGCTCAGTTCTTAAAGGGTTTTGGTCTCCAGCAGTAGTAATTTCACGCTGATTTGGTCTGTCTCTTTAGACAATCAGCAACATTTCATATTGGAATCAACATGCCAATTTTGGCCGCCGGACAAAGTGGGCACTGCGGCCAAATATAAGGGCACCGGCGGCCATGGTCATGGTCAAATGGTGGTGGCCGCGGTGACATTTGAGGCCTGAATCAATAAATGTGACAAATTTCATACATGTGTTAAGTCAATAAAATTTTATGTTGTCATCCTTTTCTATTTCGAGGAGCTGATTCCGTGAATTCCGTCCGTTTTCCACGATCGCAAAAAAAATCAGTGGCCCTAAGACTGTGGGTTGGAGTCCACTAGCCATGGGTTAATGGTGCTTGCATCCTTGGGCAAGACGCTTCTGCCTCCGACTTGCTGATGGTGGTCTCTGATTATAACACATGCTCTTTATTCCAGATTGACAGTCACGAGACGGAGCAGAGATACTGCCAGATGGTCAAGGGTCTCCTTGACGACCACAAAGATGTGGTCACTCTCCTAGCCGAGGGTTTCCGAGAGTCAAGGAAACACATCAAGGTGAGGACATGCAATACTAGTGATTCAAGCACCGGTTTGATTGGTACCAGTCACGTTCTGGCAGTCTTGTGATTCTACCATCAAATATTGGTATAATAAATTTGTAATGCGCAGTAGAGTATATTCATATAGTAGCTGCACAATATAAATGTCCGATATCATTAATATTATTTGACTCGACTCCAAAACTGCTTTCCACTCTAATTGTCTGTTTCTACCCCTCTATCAAGGATGAGAACATGATCCATAAATTCCTGGACCGAACTTTGACCTCTCGTCTCGGCATCAGGATGCTGGCCGAGCATCACCTTGGACTTCATCAAGACAGGGTTGGTACCAGACATTTTTATCAAGCCTAAAATTTGGCATTTTAAGGGAAAAAGAACCAGGAACTTTTCATGCAATGCAGGGTGCTTTTGTGAAACCAATCCGGGCGTGGTCTTTCTGAGAAACCTCCCCACTGTTAAAGGGATGGTACAGAATTGGTAAGACAAAATACACTTCAAGATCACAGATTCACATAAAACTTACACAGTATAATGTTGATGATAGGAGAAAACATCCCATGAAATGTTTTTGTCTGAAATGCCATATTCGTTGAGAAATAAATGAACCTATTTGCCGATTGCCGATTGGAATAAATCGTTTCGAAGCGTTTTATTCGTTCGTTGAAATGTGTAAACGGGTTTTCACTATTTTCTCGTGACCCAGATGGCTGATTGACCTCAAACTTCTACAGGTTTGTCAGTTAAGGTATATGATGGATTACATTGTGTGCTTTCACTGTCAGCAACGGTTTTGCCGCAAAAACCAGTTCTGTACCATCCCTTTAAATGAACTCGGTGATTATTATTCTTCTTCTTATGTGTCCACTAGCATGTCACTTGCTTAGTGGTAGTGATAGGATAAGCAGTATGTCGTCAACTTAGTTGATCTTTGATCAACTAAGTTGATTCACCCTGCAGACCCCAGCTAGCTCGGTGGCCTAGCAGGTAAGGCATCTGCACTAGTAAGCAGGAGGTCTTGGGTTCGTATACAGTGCTCATCCACATCGGTGAAGGGCAAGCCTAATTTGCATATTAGTTGATCTTTTAAAACAGAGAATGGTTTCGATTTTACCCTGAGATCAAAATCAAGGTTAGCCTAGAAATTCTTTGCTAACTGTTTAACTGCTGAAGGTCTTGCTTATGGATTCCATTCAATAGATTCCGTGTGTAGCAGTGCGTGTAAGCACTAAAATAAGACGTAACAGATTCCATGGAATCGGGCCCTGGTATAATCTCATTGTCCCAGATGCTGTATTCAAACTTAAAGGGAGCATATAGGATTTGCAAGGCCTAAAAAAAAAAATTATTGAGTTTGAGACAGAAAATGGACTCAACAGTTCGTAAACAGTGCAAACTGTCACCATGGGAAATCTTGGTTCATCATGTAGGGTACAGGGAACGCACTGCCCTACTGTTTAAGCCACTCCATGTATCCCCCCCCATTGGTGAATGGTACAGTCCTGTAGGGTGGACAGAGGGTGGGCTGTGAAGGGGTGTTGATCACTTTTAGCAGAGCTTTATAGTGAGCAGCACTCATTCACGGCCCCCTTCTGCTTTACATTACAGGTATGTGTACTGTTTCACCATTCATTGCTTTGTACTTTAAGATGTGCTTTGTTTTAGTGAACTGTATTTGTTTCTTGCCTCTTTCATTCGCCTTTTTGTATTTTGAAAGGAATTCTGATAAGGGAACTGTAGGAGTTACTTTTCATTTGTCTTTTAAGTTTGGATAATTGTCATTTTGTAGTTCTTATATTTTTCTAAGTTTAATTCAGTATTTAGGTTCAAATTTAAGAACAGGGCTTTGCTTTTGAATACTTGCCTTTTCTTGTCTAAACTTTGGTAACAGTTTAAGGAAAGATTTTAAGAGTGAATTTATGGTTAAGTTTATATTCTTTCTTGGTTTGAGTTATGTACGTAGACTCTAGTGTTCAGTACATGCATTGTGAGTCTGATACTCAGTTGGGTTGTTGGGCTAGTGGTCCACATTCCAGTGACAGGTGGTCAGCTCATTAGTTTGCCCTGTGGGTCTGTCCATGGTCTGTCCAGTGCCTTGTGTAGTGCATTGGCTTAAGATAGATAAGGATTGTCTTTGGTGTAGTGTTTCTCTCCAGTGTTTACACTAGGGAGGGCCAGGGCCAGAGTTACTTGTGTTTACAGTGGTAGTTGGTTTTAGTGTTATAAGTTTTTCCTGTGCTTTATGGTTGATTACTCCCTTTGGCCACGGTGAAAGTAAATTGTGTTTCTTTGTGGTTTAAGTTTAAGTTTTTCTTGTGCCTTACAGTAGGTTATTCCTTTTGGCCACAGAGAATCTTAATTGTGTTTATTGTGTTATATGGTAGATAGAACTTTTAGCAGAGCTTTAAAGTGAGCAGCACTCATTCACGGCCCCCTTCTGCTTTACATTACAGAGTCCGGCAAATAAAGATACCAGTAAACCGGAAATTTGACTTCAAGCTTGCAGTTCTTAATACGCCCAATAAAGATACCCACCCGCCCGCAAACCGCATCCGCTACAAGTGTCAGAAGTGGGATTGGGCAAGATGTCAGACGTAGTAAAGGTACATCAAGACGGGGGGCCTCCCGTGAAGTTCATACTCACCAAAGGCAAGCTGCCGCTCCCGACTCTGAAGGTCCAGTTCCCGAAGGCCTCGGGATTGAAGCATGAAGACGGGGACGAGATGGTCATTCTCCCAATGGCCAATGATGTTATTCTTCCCCCACCCGACGGTTGGAGTGGTGTCTTTCACGTGGTGATCCCGTTAGGTGGTGAAGCATCAACTGCATCAGCCCCTGTCCCAGTCGTGATGGCCCCTGAGAAGAAAATGCCAGTTTTTGAGGGGAAGGAGGATGCCGCCGGCCGCAGCATGTCAGTGGACGAATTCACCACGGCCATCAAGCATGCCTTTGAGAGGTTCGCCATACAACCCCATCAACGAGGGCAATACCTGATCGACGCACTAAAGGGTAGTCCCCGGGTGGAGGCCAAAGCTCTACTGGCTGGGGGGAAATCGGTGGGAGATGTCCTTCAGTACCTGGCCATATCGTACGCCGAGACTCTGACCGCAGGGGAATTGCAACGGCGACTCTTAGAACGGAGGCAGCGACCCAACGAGACTGTCCGTGACTTCTCTGTTGAACTGCAGAGAATATTCTTGCGCCTCCAGAAGATAGACGGGCACCACTTCCCTCAGTCGGACAAGCTGCTGAGGGAGCAGTTTGTTGATGGGTTAGAGGCGGAAGGTTTGCGACACTCCTGCCGTGACCTGTTAGATCGTCGGCCCGACATCCCCTTTGCCGAACTGAAGAACTGGACGATCCAGCGTGCTGAGCGGGAACTGGCACACCACAAGATGGCCACCCAGCAAGGCACTATCTCATCCCTCAAGCTCCAGGAGGACGACCGCGTGGGTCGACTAGAAGCACAAATGGAGCAAGTCCTGACCAAGCTAGATGAGCTGTCCCGATCCTGTACTTTCCTCCCTGGCCCTCCTACCCAGCCGGTCCAGCAACCTTCCGGCCCCTGGATCGACCCCATCCAGACGCAGAGTCCTGTTCGTTGTTTTAACTGCAACGACTGGGGACACTTCTCGAGACAGTGTCCGAGGCCCCGCATCCATCGCCGCCAACCATCGCAACCCCCTCGTCAGCCAGCTCACCATCAGATGCAGAACCAGTGGCAGGGAAACGATCACCCCCAGCTGTCAGGAGCCAAGCAGTTGGAGGGAGGTCAGACGGCTCCGAGCTCCACTCAAATCAGGCAGTAGGTGACTGCTACTCAGTGCCGGTGCTGTTTGGAGGTATCCCCATGGACAGTCTGCTGGACACTGGTTCTATGGTTACGACAATAACTGAGCATAGTTATGTCACAATCTTCAAAGGAATGGGATACAGATTACATGACATACCTCAGAGTTTCCAACTCCAAGCTGCTAACGGGGCCGACATTCCCTATCTTGGTTACATTGAGATTGACATTAAAGCTTTGGACGTCCGGGTTCCTGATCGTTTAGTGCTGGTACTGAGGGATCTCCACACATCAGGACAAGCGCGGACTCGCACGATACTCGGCATGAACGTGCTAGGAGAGTGTTGGTCCCAGTTGGCAACACACCAGAAGCAGTTGGGATCACAAGGTGCCGGTCCAGTCTGGCAACTGGCGATAACTGCAGCCAAGAAGCGCTGGAAGTTCCAGTCAACTGAGGGGCCCATTAGCCGTGCGTATCTGCCTCGAGATGAGCAACTAGTAATACACGCACGACAAGTAGCAGTCCTTTATGCATCAGCACGACCGGGACCTGACCATATGGAGTATGATGCCATCCTTGAGCCAGATGAGAACTCCAACCTGCCATCATCACTTGGACTGGAACGCTCAGTAGTCCATGTGACCGAAGGCAGATTCGCTGTAGCTGTGACAAACGAGACCGCGGTTGATGTGATCGTGCCGATACGTGCCTGCTTGGGCGCCCTATACCACATAGGTGAGATCCACTCGACTAAGGAGGAGGAGGTAACCAATACCGATGCCCAACCATCTGCCGCCCTGTTGTCATCTGTGACGGCAGCACAGACCGAGGCTGTTGCAGATGCGGTGGGCATAGGAGAAGAACTGTCTCCGGAGCAGAAAGCACAATTCCATAATCTTCTGGGGCGGTATGACGATGTGTTCTCCAAGCATGACCGTGACTTGGGCTTCTTCAACTCTGTCAGGCACACTATAGACACTGGAGACGCTCGCCCCATCAAGCAACGATATAGATCCCTCCCCCCATCTCAACACCAGGAGGTACGTAGGCACATTCAGGAACTGTTAGAGGAGAATATCATCAGAGA
Organism: Astropecten irregularis; assembly: GCA_963971285.1. Classification (NCBI taxonomy): domain Eukaryota; kingdom Metazoa; phylum Echinodermata; class Asteroidea; order Paxillosida; family Astropectinidae; genus Astropecten; species Astropecten irregularis. The sequence goes on from OZ020247.1 coordinate 9,008,201, forward strand.
GAGCAACAGTCCCTGGGCATCCCCGATCGTGGTAGTCAGAAAGCGAGATCAGTCGATCCGCCTCTGTGTTGATTACCGCCGGTTGAATGCAGTTACCACTAAGAGTTCGTTCCCCCTTCCCCGCATTGATGAGTCCTTGCAAGCCCTCGGAGGGGCCAAGTATTTCAGCGTGCTTGATCTAACTTCTGGGTACTACCAGGTTGCTATGGAGGAGAGAGACATGGAGAAGACAGCCTTTGTAACCCCGTTTGGATTGTGGGAGTATACCCGTCTACCGTTTGGTTTGTGTAATAGTCCGGCCACATTCCAAAGAGTGATGCAGAGGTGTTTGGGCGACCAGGCACTCGAGAGTCTCCTCATCTATCTGGATGACGTGATTGTTTACTCCGACACGTTTGAGGAGCACCTAAGACGTCTGGAAGTTGTCTTCTCGCGGTTTCGTCAGCATGGGCTGAAGCTCAAGCCGAGAAAGTGCAGCTTCTTCCAGCCGGAGGTCAAGTACCTGGGACACTTGGTTGTTGCTGGGGAAGGAGTCAAACCGGACCCAGACAAGATAAAGATCGTTGAGGAATGGCCAGAACCCCACACAGTGACACAGCTGCGCTCCTTCCTGGGGTTTGCAGGCTTTTTCCGGAAGTTCGTGCGTGGCTTCTCCGCAGTTGCAGGGCCTCTCAATAAATATCTTCAAGGGACATCTACCAAGAACGGAGCCAGGCGGGGAAAGGTAGATGTACAACTGGACGAAGCAGCCCAGGCGGCCTTCCAGACACTCAAGCAGAGATTGGTGACTGCTCCAGTCTTGAGGTTTGCTGACTTCTCCTTACCCTTCATCGTAGAGACGGATGCCAGCATCAATGGACTAGGAGCAGTGCTGTCACAACGGCTAGCTGATGGATCGCGGGCAGTGATAGCGTATGCCTCGCGGACTCTCCGTCGGGCTGAGAGGAACGACAAGAACTACTCGGCATTCAAGCTGGAGCTCTTGGCAATACGCTGGGCGGTCTGTCAAGCCTTTCGTGACTTCTTAGCCGGCAACAGATGTACCATTGTGACGGACCACAACCCACTGAAGTACCTGGACAGTGCCAACCTAAGTTCCACCGAGCTCCGCTGGGTTCAACAGTTGTCTTCATTTGACTACCAGCTCGAGTATCGCCCTGGAAGGAAAAACACAGCAGCTGACGCACTTTCTCGCTTGCCGAGCAGTCCTGTTGGGAGAGACGAAAACCCAGAAGTTCCGGAGGCTGAGATATCTTCCGGGGCCATCGGTGCATTTGTAGGTCTCGCAGAGGAGACCACTCCCATCCCCCCAGCATTGTGTCATCAAGTTCGAGTGGCAGAGACAGAAGACAGCAGCTGCCTACCAGGTTATTCGACTTCCCAGCTGAGGAAATTCCAGCGGGAAGATGTTATCCTGAGGAGAGTCATTCCCTACCTGCAGAGGGAGCATAAACCCACCAGGGATGAGAGATCCACAGAAATGAAGGAAGTCCTCAACGTGTTAAAGCACTGGCATCAGCTGTACCTCAAGGAGGGGGTCCTTTTCCGTCGTTGGAAATACCCAGATGGGACCAAAGGAGAACGCCTTGTGGTTCCAGCGACGCTGGTAGATGATGTGTTACGCTGTTTACATGATGATGCTGGGCACTGTGGGGCAAAGCGTACCTTACAGCTCATCAGACCACTCTTCTTCTGGCTGAGGATGGAGACAGCAGTGAGGTCCTGGTGTGAGAAGTGCAGGAGGTGTGCGGTCGCCAAACCACCAAATCGTCACACAAAGGCCCCGATGGGTACACTTCGAGCAACTGCCCCGATGGAAGTCCTCGCCATGGACTTCACCATCCTAGAGCCGTCCTCAGATGGGTATGAGAACATACTTGTCATCACCGATGTCTTCTCAAAGTACACATGGGCGGTGCCAACAAGAGACCAACGCGCGGGGACTGTGGCCAAGGTACTAGTTAAGCATGTTTTCCATCAGTTTGGGGCACCGATGCGTTTGCATTCGGACAACGGAAAGTGCTTTGAGGCGAGAGTGGTACAAGAGCTCTGTTCCCTGTATGGCATCGCCAAGACCCACACCACCCCGTACCATCCCCAAGGAAACGGGCAATGCGAGAGATTTAATAGGACACTCCACCACCTTCTGATGACGCTGCCGGCTGCGAAGAAGATCAGATGGACAGACACCCTCCCTCATCTTATTAACTGGTATAACAACACCCCTCACTCCAGCACTGGCTACGAGCCCACATATCTGATGCTAGGAAGGACGGCCAGACTACCTCAGCATCTACTCCTAGGCGTGGACCACCCCAGGGTGCATGGCGATACCCCTCATGAGTATGTTCAGCGGTATACACAACTGATGGAGCGAACCCGGCAAGCCGCAGCCACCTTGCTCGACAAGAACGCTGAGATTAGGAAGGCCAGACATGACAGGGATTTGTTCGAACGGCCCTTGAGCAGGGGCGAATATGTACTCGTTCGGGACCGAGCGAAACGAGGGAGAGCAAAGATTCAAGACTTCTGGGAGCAGGAGCCCTACCTCGTAACCGGGCATCCTTACGAGGGACAACCAGTGTATGTTGTTCGGAACGCAGCCGGAAGGGAGAAAATTCTGCACAGAGCAGAGCTCAAGCACTGCCCTTGGGAAATTCACCTGAAGGAGGCATCCCAGTCCGAGGATTCTGCTTCTACCAGCGGTGACAGCACAGCTTCCTCATCCAGTAGTGACTCTCCGGGGAGTCACATTTTGACTTGGGTACCCAAGGCAGCAGAGGATGTCCCGTCTTGCCCGGCCATCCCCCTGCCAGTACCAGGCCCCACTAAGGAAGACCCTGACTCTACAGTGCCGGAAGCTCCTGTCCAAGACCCCGTGGATGAAGATGCACCCCGACCTGCCCAGCCAGATCCAGTAGAGCCAGAGACAAATAGCATTTCTACAGTGCCAGAAGCTCCTGTCCAAGACCCCGTAGATGAAGATGCACCCCGACCTGTCCAGCCAGATCCAGTTGAGCCCAAGACAAATAGCATTGTCCGCGATACCGAGGTCCACTCTACTTCGGATGAATCTGCAGAGCTCCAACCATTACCACGGCGCTCTCGTCGGACTACCAGGGCTAAACCACCTGCAAGATACCAGTCGAGCGTCCTGTACCTTCTTAACCAAGTAAAGAACCTAGTTGCTGGCGATGAGAACGATGATTCTTCGGACTCTTAGTAATTGTAATGCCAAGTTCATGATGTGTTTTTTTTGCTACTTTCCTTTTACGCCAGTCGTCGAGGGCGACGACTTAGTACTGCTGGTCGATTGTAGGGTACAGGGAACGCACTGCCCTACTGTTTAAGCCACTCCATGTATCCCCCCCCATTGGTGAATGGTACAGTCCTGTAGGGTGGACAGAGGGTGGGCTGTGAAGGGGTGTTGATCACTTTTAGCAGAGCTTTATAGTGAGCAGCACTCATTCACGGCCCCCTTCTGCTTTACATTACAGGTATGTGTACTGTTTCACCATTCATTGCTTTGTACTTTAAGATGTGCTTTGTTTTAGTGAACTGTATTTGTTTCTTGCCTCTTTCATTCGCCTTTTTGTATTTTGAAAGGAATTCTGATAAGGGAACTGTAGGAGTTACTTTTCATTTGTCTTTTAAGTTTGGATAATTGTCATTTTGTAGTTCTTATATTTTTCTAAGTTTAATTCAGTATTTAGGTTCAAATTTAAGAACAGGGCTTTGCTTTTGAATACTTGCCTTTTCTTGTCTAAACTTTGGTAACAGTTTAAGGAAAGATTTTAAGAGTGAATTTATGGTTAAGTTTATATTCTTTCTTGGTTTGAGTTATGTACGTAGACTCTAGTGTTCAGTACATGCATTGTGAGTCTGATACTCAGTTGGGTTGTTGGGCTAGTGGTCCACATTCCAGTGACAGGTGGTCAGCTCATTAGTTTGCCCTGTGGGTCTGTCCATGGTCTGTCCAGTGCCTTGTGTAGTGCATTGGCTTAAGATAGATAAGGATTGTCTTTGGTGTAGTGTTTCTCTCCAGTGTTTACACTAGGGAGGGCCAGGGCCAGAGTTACTTGTGTTTACAGTGGTAGTTGGTTTTAGTGTTATAAGTTTTTCCTGTGCTTTATGGTTGATTACTCCCTTTGGCCACGGTGAAAGTAAATTGTGTTTCTTTGTGGTTTAAGTTTAAGTTTTTCTTGTGCCTTACAGTAGGTTATTCCTTTTGGCCACAGAGAATCTTAATTGTGTTTATTGTGTTATATGGTAGATAGAACTTTTAGCAGAGCTTTAAAGTGAGCAGCACTCATTCACGGCCCCCTTCTGCTTTACATTACAGAGTCCGGCAAATAAAGATACCAGTAAACCGGAAATTTGACTTCAAGCTTGCAGTTCTTAATACGCCCAATAAAGATACCCACCCGCCCGCAAACCGCATCCGCTACAATCAGATGCTGGGTTTTTCAAGGAAATCCAAATTTAGTGTCTTCCAAAGACGATTTTTGGAACAAACATAAAGGACACCCTCACTTGAGTTGTTTTAGTTATCCACTTTCACTCGAGGTATGAAGATGGTGCTGGACACTGCTGGTAGAAACATTCCGTACAAATATTTTCACCTGAAATGCTGTATTTATCCAGAAATTAGTAAAACAAAGACCGAAAACAGTTTTGATCTCGGGGTAAGATCAAAACCATTCTTCATGTTTTATAAGAAAAATTGAGTCGGGTTTTCGCTATTTTCTTGTGACTTACATGTTCGATTGAGCTCAAATATTCAGAGATTTATTATTTCGTGTACATATTGGATCAGACAAAGTGTAAGTGCTGTCCCTGATCCTGTGACCTTTACCAATCATGTATTATACCTTTAACTTACAAAGAATATTCCATTTTTGTTTGCATCCATTCCTTTCCTGCTCAGAGTGATTTTATTGGAATTATCTGCACTAAGATGGCTCTGCGGAGAGTCATTGACAAGTGGGTAGACTTTTCAAGGTGAGAATAATTCGTTTTGATGATGAAAATATCAAAATAATGATCATCTAGATTTCTTTTCTTCGCCCAGTTTGATGTAGTGGATTTGGAAGAGACACTGGAAATTTGCAAGGATTTCAAGACCTCACCTTGGCTTGCCATTTCCCTCTTGCAGTGTCTTGAAAATGACGTATACAAGCCCTGCTGTGACGTATTTGTGATCTCGCATATGAAATTCACTTAATTTGGCAGCATCTCAGCTGTGATTTGTTCCACCTATTTACGGAATTTTTGTTATTGGCTTTTCCGCGTCAGCGAAAAGCTTTTATTTTTGTTCTGATTTTTGTTTTTTTCTTCCTCTTCTTCTTGTTGTCACTGCCCATAGACTTTGCACACGCTTGGTCCTGACACCCACTTTGGTCACTTTTAAGCAGTCAATCTTAGCCAAACTTGGTTAAAACATCACCAGGTTTCAAATTACAACCAATTTAGATTTAATAATCAAAATCTTTAAAAATCAACAACAAATCAACCATTTGAGATATTAAGTTGATTCTTTCACCAAATGTCAATGTTAGGCTAGGTCTTTCTTTGTGAAACATTGCTTGACCTCTGTGACCTACTTCCAGTCAAACAGGAAGTATATGTAGCTCCTGATTTAAAAGTGGTAAGAGTTTTCTCATGATTCTTTCGCCGAATTTCAATGTTAAAGAAGTTCTCTCTTTTTGACACAATACTAATTGACAAGCAATTTATATCATATGAGGAAAAAGCCTTATTAGCTGTTTCCAACAGCCATAAATGTCTAGTTTTTATCTCTTTTTACTGCCTTTTTTATATTTTATGGAATCTTTTTCACTGATTACCCCCGCGTCAAAGTTTGTGAATTACTTATGGTTTTCGTTGGTATCTAAGAGCTTGTTTCCACAGAGCCAACTTACCGCTAAATAACGCTAAAACACGGCATTTCATTTCTGTACGAATCAACTCTATATCGCCTTTTAATCGGCATCGCTATCGCCTTTTCATCGGTATCGGCAACCTACTCCGAGTAGGTGTTTGGCGATACTTGCTGATAACTTATGAAAGTCATGCAACTCCATCGGCACTAAACACGCTAATTAGCGATAGTGTAGGCTGTGGAAACAGTGGCTTAATCGGAAAAACTTAAAGGTATTTAGCGATATCCACTTACGGTACCGCTAAATAATTATGGGCCTGTGGAAACACGCACTAGGACAACAAGGGAAACAATTTTAATATTGTACACCAAGTTTCATGCCCCAAACGTTTTGTGTTTGGGTGCCCCTTTTTATTACTGTGGTTCTCATTTCCGACCGACCCATATTTTTGGCTCCGACCAAAGTAAAAAAAAACCTTTTTTTTTTGCCGCCAACCCTGTCCAGAATGACATAATATAAATTATAAAAAAAAAAAAAATTCCCAGAATTTCTGGAGACAAATTTTGCCAATAGGCCTACATTTTCATACTTTCTATCACAGAATTAATAAAAAAATATTCAAACGAGATTACAGTAAAAACAATGAACATTTCTCATCATTTTCTTGAGGTTTTTGTGTATTCAGCCAGATTTTTTTTCCGCCAAACTTCTTTTTTTTGACTGTCCGACTCTCTGTCAAGGTGAAAAAGAATTGAGAACCACGGTAATAAAAAGGGGCGCCCTATTTGAAAAACATCATACTCAGCCTTTGTTCCCAGTGATGAAACATATAGCTGCCAGTGATTTTGTGTAATGTTCAAATCGTCCTTTTTTTTTTACAATATCAGAGAGCAGTGCGAATTGAGATACGGCTTCACGCCCAAGGTACGCATCAGCGGACACACGGGGGCGACATTCCCGTACATCATGCAGCCGCTGGACTACATGCTGCCGGAACTCATTAAGAATGCACTGAGGTAGGTCTGGTACCCTGCGGTATATGGACAGACTCACTGTAGCCTTGTTATATGATTTAGATACACCATTTCAGGCAGACATATTTCAACGTTATGTTTCTACCAGCACCATCTTCATACCCTGAAAGTTATATGTAAATCTGTGAACATTTCTATTTGGGTATGTTACCAGTCCCAAGCCTGGAATTTAACGGAGGCCACAGCGGCCATGACCTTCATTGCCCTGGTTCTTGGCCTTGGTGCCCCCTCAAATAATTCCATAGACATTATGATTTTCCAATGGAAGTGCCCCTTAATAACAATAATAATATCTACTTATATAGCGCATAATAATCAAAGATTCTCTATGCGCTTTATTATCCAGGGTCACCGGACCATAATTTACATTCCTGAAACCATCTCAACTCCCTGGGGAGTATTCAGCACCAGCTTCTTTAAAGCGCACAGAGGCTAATCAAACCACAAAGCCATCTCTACCCTCGCAGGTACCCATTTACACCTGGGTGAAGAGGAGCAATATGTGACAAAGCATCTTGCCCAAGGACGCAAGCACCACTAGCCGATGGCTGGATTTCAACCCACAATCTGTAGATGGACCACAAGACCTTGAGTTTGACACATCAGACCACTCGGCCACGGTACCCCACGGTTTTCTTGCAATGGAAAAGTTGCCTTGCTCTTTCAGAACCAAATTCCAGGCCTGTGTACTGTAGCTCTAATAGTCGCCGTATTCCACAAGAGACTTCCCCCAGGGTAACATGATTTTTCTTGTTGTGATTGCACCCCTAGGGCCACCGTTGAGAGTCATCTTGATACTCCTCATAACCTCCCTGATGTGGTCATCACCATCGCCAACAGTGATATGGACTTCATTATCAGGTAAGGCATACACTACACGTCATGCCTAGATCCCATGATAGGGACATGCTGTAGGGGAGTTTACGTTTCTTATCAATGGTAACCCAGATTGTTGCATAAATTTGTCATTCATTACAATCTCAGGAGGACATGACGTTTCGATCCTCGCAGGATCTTTCTCAAAGGCTAAAGAGAAGGGGCCTGGGGCCAATTTCACGGCGCTGCTAAGCACAAAAATTTGCTAAGCACAAAAATGTCTTGCCCAATAAAACAAACCACAGTTAAAAATTCCATTTGATATTCATGGTCAGTCAACAACAGCCAAAGAACAATCATAAGCGATACATAACACATGGATATTTGGTTGTTAACCCTGTTTTTAGTAAGACTGAAATGTCATGCTTAGCAAATTTTTGTGCTAAGCAGCGCCGTGAAATTGGCCCCTGTTTGTTTCAGGAACGTGATTGTTCCAGGATCCCATTTTAGCATATCCTGCATGGTAATCAAGATCCAAAGATCCTGCCAAGATAGAAATGCAGGATCTTTGGGCAACTATCAGAGACCTTGTAAACTCCTAAATCTAATAAGTCAATTGCATTTATATGCACAGTTTTCAATTATTCTTTTCTGAATTCCCTCTTTGTGTGTTCCCAACAGGATATCAGACAGAGGCGGTGGCATTCCACACAACATCTTAAACAAGGTATTCCACTATCACTTCACCACGGCGCAGGATAGCACTGACCCCAGAGTGACCGGAGGAACGTTCGGAGCCCTGACCAACACCAGTAGCGGTCCAACTGCTGGACCACTGTGCGGGTAAGTCAGGGCATTTTTAGAATCAAAAATGCGAAATGATTTCGACCGTTTGAAGTTTTTACCAGAGGCACTTCCCTTTCTCTTTTGAGAATCAGTTGTGGGAAAGAATCAGTGTTGTCATGGCTGTATCTGACACCTTGATGACCCAGACCAAGACCAAGTCATAAGAGGCCGAGACCAAGGCCAAGACCTACTCCTTCATTCAAGAACATGACTTCGAGACCAAGACAAAGCCTCTTGATTGTCTCGAGACCTACATCACCGAGATGGAGACCAAGGTATAAGAGACCAAGACCAAGGCGACAAATACTCCTTCATTCAAGACCAGGACTTCAAGACCGAGACTGCAAAAAAGGTTTCTAGACACTCTCGAGACCAAGACCATGTCTCGAGACCTACAACACTGGAAAAAAATCCACGTCTGTTATTATTGGATTTAATCTTCTTTTCTTTTATAGGAGGGGGGGGGGTGTTCATTCCAATGCAGAATTTGTAAACTGAGACAAACAAAATCTTCCTGTAGTTTATAGATGGTTGTGCCTTGGTTTCACCTCTTTTGTTTAATAAACTAACGATACCTGTTTATATTTTCAAACTCCCCTCCCCCAGGTTTGGTTTTGGCCTGCCCGCCTCCCGTGCCTACGCCGAGTACCTGGGCGGATCTCTGGTAATGCAGTCCATGCAGGGCTACGGCACGGATGTGTACCTACGGCTCCGACACATCGACGGCAAGCACGAAAGCTTCCGCATCTAGAGGGCGCCAGACGATGACAACGCACGGGGAGAGACATAGCCGTAAAAGATGGAGGTATTGTAACAAAAAATAGTTTCTGCTTGGAGTATTGGAGGGAGATTATTGGAGACAACACCATCCCCACTCCACCCAACCCCACTGCCACCTACCCCCACCCTACCATGCCTACCTAAAAAACTTCAGTTAATGTTTGTATCCAGAATGTGGCGATGACACGTTCAAGTCTAGCTTGAACTGAAAACAGGGTGTGTCCACATTCTGAACCTGCCATATACAATGGAATGCCACTATAACGAACATTTGGCTATAACGAACATCATCATTGGCTCCCAATTTTTGTGAACAATACATACCCAATATGGTTCTTTAAATCACTATAACGAACGACCACTATAATGAACAATGTCTGTGTATTTCGCTCTGTTTGTTATAGCGGCATGACACTGTACGTTTTCCGTTTTGCACAAATTGTAAAGATTTGAACAGGGTTCCCCCAAAAAACAGGTATTTAGGAATACAACAGGAATACAAGGTATTCAAAGGCCGGCCAGAAACCTCTCTAACCTGGCCTATCCGTTGCTTGGTGGTTCTAACCCCCTCCAAGTCATCAGTGGATGGGGCTGGGAAGACCCTCGTACATTAAAGGTATGATACATGATTGGTAAAGATCACAGAGCAGCACTCACACTTGGTCTGATCCAGCTTGTGCATGAAATAACAAACCTGTTAAAAATTGAGCTCAATCAGACATTAGAGTCACAAGAAAAAAAAGCGAAAACCTGACTCAAGTTTTCTTATAAAACATAAAGAATGGTTTTGATCTTACCCCGAGATCAAAACTGTTTACGGTCTTTGTTTGAGTAATTTCTGGATAAATACACCATTTCAGGCAGAAATATTTGAACGGTATGTTTCAACCAGCACCATCTTCATACCCTGTATTTACGTAAATCTGTGAACTTTTCTGTTTGGGTATGTTACCAATCCTGTACTACCTTTAACCATAGTAGCAAGTTGCACAAATCCAAAGCTACCTCTTTAATTTTTTTCGGGGAACAGTATAGGAAGGCATTTAAGAACTATTGAAAATATTTGAATGATAGTAATTTGAAATTTGAGGCTGTAGGCTATACAATATCGGAGCCAAAAAATATTAAATCTTCCTGAAAGAAACCGGTTGTCTAAAAATGAGACACTGAAAAGTCGGATAATTGTTTCAGATGAGCCAAAAGAAAAAAAGACAAATTACACCCAAACCTCGTGGTGACTTTCACCAGAGCTATGATGCAACATTATGGAGGCTTCTGTATGCCCTAATGTCGGATATCTTTGATAATGGTACGGCAAACGCTGTTCAGCACAATGATGGAGGCCTCCGTATGCCCTAATGTCGGATATCTTTGATCTTGGTATGCAAACGCTATTCAGCACAATGAAGGAGGATTCCGTATGCCCTGTTGTCAGATATCTTTGCTCTGGTACCATAAATACTATTCAGCAGTATGATGGAGGCCTCTATATGCCCTAATGTCTTTGCTCTGGGTACCCACTAGAACCCAAGTCTTCCTGCAGGGCATCTTACTGGGTCTTATAATTTGTGACGATTGCAGTTGAAAGCATGAGACATGGGACTGCTTTTAGACGGAATTTTCCCATTCAGACGGACAAAATTACTGATGGATCATATTGGTCTAGTACAATATTTGTATCATTACAGCTAATACAAATAGTCTTTCTTTTGTTATCGTTTTATGATGTTTCTGTGTAGTCACACTAGAGACCCTTGGTTTGCTGTAATTATACACCTTCTGTAAGTGCAGCGTGGTAGGACCCAGAAGCATGTACAGATTGATGCTTGCCTTGCTTCTTGCGTGTAATGAAAACAACAGCAGACAAAGACTAAAACTTGCAGAGACCTAGGTGTCCACAATGGACCCTTCCAGCCTGTCAATCAAACTGTCGCTTTGACCAATAATTGTAGGACACCTTTTAATCAGGTGACCACGAAAACCTTTGGTCAGACTTGGTCACATGCTGTATGTTAAACACATAATGTGGGCGGGGCTTAAGAGCAAAGCTGGAATGGTCCATTGGGGCATGCATTCTATTATTTAGAAGAGTACAAAGCTGTTTCAAAATCCTGCTTTTTTTTTCTATCATGTACAAATTAATATGATAACAAATTATAGATATTGACGTTAATTTTATCAGCTGCGCTTATTGTAGAGAAAAAGCCAAAAAATAGTTGATTTAGACTGTGAAGCAGTTAAAGTCTACCAAAGATTTGATTGTTTTTTGTTTTGTGGATTTACCTTTTTTATTTATTGTGCAACGTTGCTTGTGCCTTTGATTTTTAATGTCAGTTTGCATGCCATAATAACTCAACCTAAAAAGCATGTAATACTCGTATTTAATTAGTTGTACAAGTATGAGTATGCATTATTGTACCAGGAGACCAAGAAATCTGTTTTAATTTTTTGGTCCAAAACTCCAAATTGAGCGAAGAGAGAGGAATGATTATTAAGCATTATTGTGAAAAAAATAATGATTTGGAGAAAAAGTATGTAAAGATGTGAAAAGAGCCTTAATTCTTTTCTATATTTAATAATTATATGCCTTATTTGCATACATTTTTTGAATGCATTATTAGTAGAACATTGTGTATTGTTGAGATTGGAGGTTTAGTGTGTCTGAGACAGAACAGTATTAGATTTGGTAGAGCTCTGTGGGAATAATATCAGGGAATAGAGAACGAATGATACTCTTAAAGGTAGTATAATACTTTGGTTTTTATCAAAGAAATACAGATTCATGGGCAAAAATATCAAGACAGATACAGTAACAGTCACCTGTGAAAATTTCAGTCCCATACGGTGCCCACTATTTGAGAAAACAGTGAAAAACTGCCACAGTATTACTTAAGTTTTTCTCTTTTATTTTTTATCTTTTAAAAGATCAAAAAGATTTTCAGTTGTTTTGAGAAAGTCCTCAGATGCTCATTGAGTCAACAGATTCTGTGTATTGTGGTTGATCAACATGTTGCAAACTCCTGAACTTCAGACTGAAGACGCACTGTTGTGAATCGCCAGTACTGTATAATGAATGCTATTTCTTCTTGGAGATTGCCTGGAACTGATTGCCTGTAAATTGCCTCATGTGGCAGGGGCTGAAGTGTTAGAACTCTTTCAGAAATCACTCTCTCATTGTCTTGTTCTCTAATTAACAAGTTGCGTTGCAAATCTCTTAGGTTTATCGTTACATGGTCATTTTGCTCAGGTGTTTAAAAAGAGGGTCTGGTCTTTTTTGAGATATGTACAGTATGTATTGTGCTATTAGCAGTATTGTCATTGTAACAAATCTTAGACGCTATATCGGGTGTGTTTTTACACTTTAGCGCATAGATAACTTGTCCATGTTACCCGCGTTGATCTGCCTTGTTGTGTGTCCTATCACGGACTCCGTATCGCCGTGTGAACGATCACGACAGCGGAATTTGTCTTCAACCTGTGCCTGTCCTAGAGCTGTCAAAAGAGGGCGCTGTTAAACAACTTCCATGACATTCAGTGACTGACCCACAGTGTGTGTGAATTTTCTCTTTTTTTAAGGCCAAGTAAATATTTAAAAGTGACAAGTTTTTTTCCATAGCGGTATTTAGTCAATGGAGTCCGCATGATTGAATACGTGCTATATGTCACACTGTGCAGCTGTCCTTATGCTAATGACAGTTTTGCATGTAATATAATTCTCTTGTATTTTCTTAAAGGTCATATCATACTTTGGTTTTTGTCAAAGAAATGCAGATTCATGGACAAAAATATCAAGACTGATACACAGTAACAGTCATCTGTGAAAATGTCAGTCCCATACGGTGCCCACTTTTTGAGAAAATGGTGAAAAACAGCCACAGTATTTCTTAAGTCTGTTCTCTTTTATTTTTGATCTTTTAAAAGATCAAAAAGATTTTCGGTTGTTATTTTACATTTGTTTTTTTCATAAATACACCAATTCAGGCGGAAAAATTGTAACGGTATGTTTCTACCACCACCATCTTCACACCATGTAAGTTATACATAAATCTGTGAACATTTCTGTTTTGGCTTCTTACCAAAGTATGATACTACCTTTAAGTGTCAGTGAAAACAAAATCACAGTGATACGAAGCTTGCATGTACGATGTTTTACCATTTGAATCTATGTAATGCCTTTTTCATAAAGGAAAATTTGTAATATTCCTGGAAATTAAAAGTAGCTTGAATTAGTGCTGTATCAGTGCTTTTCCTAACATCAGCTGGATTGTACAAGTTTAAAATTTCGAATACTATTTTTTTTTTCTAAATTAAAAAGAGAGATTTGTTGAAATGAGTTTGAATTGAAGTATGTAACGTGTAACGTAGGATATAATGTAGCATGGAAGTACTGTGGAAGTGTAAGTTTTTATGATTTTTGAAATACTCATATAAACTTCGAAATGATTAATTGGTAAAGCATGTGTTGTACACGTATAATTTCTTTTCGTAATATTCATTATTGTATGTCAGATGTACCATGGACGAGTTGTGCGCGCGCGTTTTTGGCCGTATAACCTATGAAATTCAAGCTTCACTGCATGTTAATTAAAGGTAATATCATACTTTGGTTTTTGTCAAACAAATGCAGATACATGGTCAAAAATATCAAAGAAACGGTGAAAATATCAGTCCCAAACGGTGCCCACTTTTTGAGAAAACAGTGGAAAAAAAACCGGCTATAGTATTTTTTGGTAATCTTTTCACCATTATTTTTGATCTTTAAAAGATCAAAATTAATTTTGGTCATTGGTTTTACTCTTCTGGATGAATACAGCATTTCAGGCAGAACAATTTTAATGGTATGTTTCTACCATCAGCATCTTTATACCTTGTAAGTTATAGGTATCAAAATGTGTGAGGATTTCTGACGGTATGCTACCAAAGTATGATACTACCTTTATGCAATTAACGATTCCAACGAGTCGAATATCGGATTTAATCAATAAAACTGAAATTGATTTACTTAAATGCAAATGCAGAGAAAACTGATTGAAGTCGATGTGTTGGCAATGACGTGTCTCGTGGAATATGTCAGTGAGTTTGGACAACTTTATTCTTGCCGTGGCTTTGTTATATTGAACGAAATTTAATGTACTTGGTGCGGTGAAGAAAATGTTATAATAGGTGATGTTTCTACGATGCATGGTCCATCAAGCTTTATAATGAGATTAAAGGTAGTATCATACTTTGATTTTTGTCAAAGAAATGCAGATTCATGGGCAAAAATATCAAGGAAGATACAGTAACAGTCATCTGTGAAAGTTTCAGTCCCATACGATGCCCACTTTTTGAGAAAACAGTGCAAAACGGCCACAGTATTTCTTGAGGCTTTTCTCTTTTATTTTTGATTGATCTATAAAAGATCAGAAATAATTTTGGTCACTGGTTTTACTCTTTTTCTGGATAAATGCATGCAGCATTTCAGGCAGAACATGTTTAACGGTATGTTTCTACCATCACCATCTTTAATTATACCCTGTAAGTTATAGGTAAATCTGTAAAGATTTCTGTTTCGGTATGATGCCAAAGTATGATAGTACCTTTAAAACAAAACAAGGCAGGACAAAAGACATGACTTAAAAAACAAAAATAAAATCCTCTGCGAATTATAGCAGAATGGTTGGTTGTTTGTGTAACGAAAAAAGAAAATAAAGAAATTTAGCTCCATTTTTATTGAAACGGATTTCATTCGATCAGCTGATAAATACATGTATATGTTCTTCGACATGTATGTTTTAATTTGGTTGTTTGTTTTTCTATTGATTGATTTTAATTAGGTCTAACTTAAATTAATGCTAAATGGACCGTTACTGAGTCATCAGTGTATTTTTTCCCTCATTATTATCAAAATTGTAATTGATTATTTTTAGCACTGAAAATGTTTGTTAAGAAATTGGGTACTTAAGGGGGTCGCATTTCATTCATAATTATGCTGCGCACGGCCCGGTGGCGAATTTTCCCTTGTACGGCAATGTTACTAATATTTTTTTATCAAAAAGGTAACAAATTTTGTTTCTTTTCTTTTTCTTTTCTTTTTTTTCCCCTTGAGTTTCTTTTTTAGCAGTTTTATCCTAGTTACATTCTTTGGTTTTGTTTCTCTTTAGGTAGAGTTAAAGGTAATGTCATACTTTTTGGTTTTATCAAAGAAATACTGATTCATGGGCAAAAATATTAAGGAAGTACGGTAACAATCATCTGTGAAAAATTCAGTCCCACACGGTCCCCACTTTTTGAGAAAACAGTGAAAAAATCCCACAGTATTTCTGAAGTCTTTTCTCTTTTATTTTTGATCTTTTAAATGATCAAAAAGATTTTCGGTCGTTGTTTTACTATAATTTCTGGATAAATACACCATTTCAGGGGGAACAATTGTATGGGTATGTTTCTACCACCACCATCTTCATAAGATGTAAGTTATACATAAATCTGTGAATATTTCTGTTTTGGTTTCTTACCAAAGTATGATAATACCTTTAACTTCTCTTAAAGTCTTGGGGATTCATATTGTAAACAAATGAAATGAGAAATTCGATGTGGCTAAAGAAGGGGTTCATTTGCCACTGCATGTTCATCCGAGGCTAGGGCCTATTTATGCTCCTAAAATTCCACTTTTTGACACAAATTGGGCGAAGATGCGCTTTTGCGTGAATAAAGCAACTTAGTTCGGCTATAGAAATTGCTGTAATGCATCCCCGACTCCTATTTAATGGTTACAATCATACCTTTTTTAAAGCTGTGCATAATTTGATTTGTTATGAAATAAAAACAAAGTTGTGTGAAATTTTCAGCTCATAATTGTAAACAATAGAAAACAGCGTCAAACCGTTGCAATTGTTACGCGAAATTGTAAGGTAATTGTAAATTGTGAGTTTTGATCTCAGAGATCAAAACTGTTTTCGGTCTTTTGTTTTACTCGTTTCTGGATAAGGCCACATAAAAAAATTACTTGCTTAGCGTCCCCGCCCGACCTCCGATATGAGCCCGACCTGTATTAATTTTTTTTTTTTATTTGTCTCAAAAAAAATTGATATTGGGGGAAACAATTATTTCTTGTATGTAAAAGCAGTGTGCGCTAATATCTACCGTAATTTTCGGACTAAACATCATGAAGGCCACCTGGGGTAGAAGCCGCAGCATGCGAAAAATGATATTAAACAAGTAACCCCTGTGTCTGTGTGAGTCATTGATACATTTTTGTTATTTTAATGCTTTTACTAAGGTTTCTCTAGTCTACTGAAATTTCCAATGGTCAGATATCTAGCTTGAAAGCTTCTATGGTCTTCGGATCTTCCTAACATGTTTTCTGACCATGAATACCATGTATCTTTTCTTCCACAGGCATGTTGCCATTCTATCCTTAAAATAAAAAATAAAAATAAAAACCTCCCTCCCTACCTAGAAAATTTGGAAAAGGTGGACGCTAAACAATTTTTTCTTTATGTGGCCTAAATACAGGATTTCTGGCAGAAACATTTTACAGTAATGGTTGTACCTAAGTATTATACCTAGAGCCTTTCACAACACACACAGATCTTTTTATGTATATGACTTTAGTTTCTTGTACAAGTCCCTTTTGGTTTATATTTACAGAAATCACAGATCGTGTTCAGTGTAGGCCTACATGTATTGTAGCACCAATGATGAAGTCAGACCCAAAATACATACTGTCTTATTGATTGGTAGTGTTACATTGATCGATTGAAAAGATAGTCTTGGTTCACTACTATATGTTATTACTCGAACGTACGAACCGATTATCCGCACTGGTCCGCACGCACGTACGGACATGTACGTAAAGGCCTCTCTCAATAGACAGGTCTTTACGTACGTGCGTGCGGGTCAGTGTGGGAATCGGTTCGTACGTTGAGTAATAACATACTCGAGAACCAAGACTATTGAAAAGTCTGTTTCATAAGTTTAATTTATGCTGCTCCGACGTTCATCTCCATTTATTTACACGTTGTAGTCACAACATATAATTTCCAATGCCATCAGCATGGTGATTTTAGCCAATGAAGTATTAACCCCCTAAAGAGATAATTTGCATAATGCTCGATGGATTTAACCATTGTTATTACTGTGTGGTTCAACAATGTTATTTTAACATGATAACACAATCATGCATACGTCCTTGCAGCACAAACCTTCCGGATTTACCTATTACCTACAGGGTATAAAGATGGTGATGGTAGAAACATACCGTTATCATTTGTTTCTGCCTAACTGCTGTATTTATCCAGAACAGAGTAAAAGTAAAACAACAGTTTTGATTTCAGGGCGATCAAAACTCGTGAATAGATTTGAAAATACCGCGAGCCCTTTTTACCTCTTTTTTTAAAAAATGAGCGTCGTATGATGGAACTGGAACTGTGATATCTCAGATGACCCTGCTTTTACTGTATCTTTCTTGAAATGTTTGCCCATGAATCTGCATTTCTTTGGCAAAAACTGTATGAATTACAACTGTTACATCTTAAAGGTAATTTCATACTTTGGTTTTTTTGTCAAAGAACTTTTGCAGATTCATGAGCAGAAATATCAAGACAGATACAGTAACAGTCATCTGTGAAAATTTCAGTCCCATACGGTGCCCACTTTTTGAGAAAAAAAAACAGTGAAAAACGGCCACAGTATTTCTTAAGTCTTTTCTCTTTTATTTGTGATCTTTTAAAAGATCAAAACGCTTTTCGATCGTTGTTTTACTCATTTCTGGATAAATACACCATTTCAGGCGGACACATTTTAACGGTATATGTTTCTACCAGCACCATATATCTTCATACCCTGTAAGTTAAAAGTAAATCTGTGAAGATTTATGTTTCGGTTTCTTACCAAAGTATGATACTACCTTTAAACGCACATTCAACATAGACAATTTCGCGTAAATAGTAAAACTTTGCCAATTATTATAGTTGGACATATACTACGTCCCGTGCATTAATTGCCTCGGATTGTCCACATCGGGTTTCACGTTTTCAGTGCATGCGCTGTGTATGTAACAATGCTCTGTTACTTAGCTGGAAAAATATTAAGCATTCAGGTGACACAGCAAAATAAACAATAGACCTATACACACAAGTGTTGCGTAAGTAGTATTGACATTTCTTGGTGTTGGAATACATGCATATGCATTTTACCGTGGAGGAAGGGTTTCATGTGTTTGTTATTCTTCCATGCTTCATACCAACAATTCGGGAGCTTATGTTTTTTAAACCTATAGCTGCATGCTTGTGTTTTGCTTTAGGTGTGGCGTTGCTATGAACAAACACCGCAAGAGGTCGTTAGTCAAACAATTCTCAGCTATTATAATCTTGTCTGCGCCTGCATTTTTAATTGATGTGTAAATAACATGGCACCAAGCTTAGAGATACCGCTAGTTACATCAAATCTCTTTTACGACTGACTGCAATATTTGCTTATGCTATCCCCTTTTCACTTTGCTTAAAGGTAATATCATACTTTGGTTTTTGTCAAAGAAATGCAGATTCGTTGGCACAAATATCAAGGAAGATACAGTCACAGTCACGGTCGCATACGGTGCCCACTTTTCGAGAAGACAGTGAAAAAAAGACCACAGTATTTCATAAGTCTTAAAAAAATGTCACTGGTTTTACACTTTTCTGAATAAATACAGCATTTCAGGCGGAAACATTTTAACGGTATGTTTCTACCACCACCATCTTCATATACCCTGTAAGTTATACGTAAATCTGTGAAGATTTCTCAGTGTTTTAGTATTCTATCAAAGTATGATACTACCTTTAAAGGTAATATCATACTTTAGTTTCTATCAAAGAAATACAGAATCATGGGCAAAAATATCAAGACAGATACAGTAACAGTCATCTGTGAAAATTTCAGTCCCATACGGTGCCCACTTTTTGAGAAAACAGTGAAAAACGGCAACAGTATTTCTTGAGTCTTTTCTCTTTTATTTTTGATTGATCTATAAAAGATCAAAAATAATTTTGGTCACTGGTTTTACTTTTTTTCTGGATAAATGCAGCATTTCATGCATGCAGAATGAAGTTAACCGGGTATGTTTCTACCATATCCTGCAATAGAATTTTTTTTAAAAAGATTTCTGTCGTATGCTACCAAACTATGATAGGGTTGAACCATTCTCAGAAAATTACAGATTTCAATTTGAGATGTCAGCCATGGTTCTCTTTTCCTGAAATGAGAACATGGGCGTGTCAACAGACCGGGGGGGGGGGGGGGGGGGCGGGGCTGGGCACTTAGAAGTAAGCAGTACCAGCTCTCTGGAATACTCTACCGATAGGCATTCGCACATCTCCATCCTTAGACAATTTCAAATTGCAACTTAAGACCCATTTGTTTCAATCACACTTTAATCAGGTACTCCCATGATCCTTATTTTTGTATAAATAATTATTTGTATCAATCGTTTGTATCTTTTCTTTGTATCAATTATTTGTTCTCTCCAGCGCCTCGGAATAGTTTTCTAGATAGATGGCGCTATATAAATGCTTATTATTATTATTATTATTTATTATTAAGGGGACATCATATTATTTGTCGCCCATACACTTTTTATTTACATTAGAAGTTTGACAAATTCCCAGTGTGAATCGCGGCCGATTTCAACCCCGCGTCAACCCCGAGATTTGTCTGGTCGGTGAAAAGGCCTTCGTTCACACACATAATGCCCCCCCCCCCCCTCCACGCATAACACACACACCCACTTTTCAGAACCGGTTGACACCTCCCCCTCCCCTCCGCTCACATTTGTCACATCACAGCGGAGTGGAGTTCTAGGGAGTCGAGTACATATCGTAGCTTTCCACGCCACGTTTACATTACTTCTTTAGAAGCTAATTGTTCTGCTTTGGACTGCAATTTTACACCTTGCTTGACAACTCTCAGGTGAGTACCGTGAGTAAGTTGGAGGGTTCGAGCTTTATTTCGATTCATGTATATAAGCCTATGATGGCTGCCGTGTAATGTTGAGTTTTTGTGTGTATTATATAATTCATTTAAATGGACTTTGTAGTGTGGAATTCTGTAAACGGTGCCTGGGACATCCCATTGGCAAATACATGCAGCTAGAAATAGATCATGGAGGTACTCTCTAGCCCCACACAAATAGGGCTGTAGAAAAAGGGCTGTAAAATTACAATCCCCATGTACAGTTTTTTTATTGGCACATGTTCAAGCCATAATATTCCCATTGCAGAGACCCTTTAAAATATGTCGGGGTTCCTGAAGTTATAGTACCGTAGACTCTGGTTAGCTGATACCCAGCTTCTACTCACCTAAATTCTAGTTAAGTAGAAGCTGGGTATCAGCTAATTTCAGGAACCCAAATATGTCTATCTCTGGTCAATGGCGACCAGGGGAGACAGATTTTAAAAGAGAGCCATCTACAGCCATTTAGGGCTAGGACTATAAGGATCGAGGTAGGCCTACTCCTACTTCCATGGTCATTAGGGTATGTGGATTTCTGTTCATGTTGGCTGCATGTACTGGCATGGTCATGTAAATGTACTTCCCAGGCCCACGGGACCTAGTTTACAGCCGGCCTTGCACCGTAAAGGCAACACGGAGCCCACCTGATCAGGGAGAAAGGTGGGCCCCCAGAGCTAGAGGGAGGGCCGAGGGTTGAACAACATGGTTCAACATTCCTATGGCTTCCACGGTACATCTCAGTCGTGGAATGTCGAGATGCATAAATGCACAGTCAAACTGTAATAATTATTGACACAGGACTGGGAGAATACAACCATAGAGCTAAGTCGAGTGCCAGCGTGACTATTGTTAACGTGCCCTGTGACTCGACTCGATTCGACTACGATGTTGTGAGGTCGTCATAATAATATCGTTCTTTACATAAGTTCCCGTCCTTAATACTTATGCAACTGGGTAACTGTTTACGTTAATGCTTAACAACGTGAATCTGGATTGCATCCAGTAGAACACACGTATACATCAATAGGGTAATTACAAAGGATGCATGCATTGATGAACAATAGGAGGGTCTTAGCGTATAGCCTGTAGCGTTATATGCGATGATGTTGCACTTTTTTTCGGTCGCTGCCGCGTTTGGTGTTGAAGTAACGGTAGCAACCACAGACAGTGCATTGCATCTTCACCCTTACTCGGAACCGGTCGTTACTCTCGCTAGCTCGGGTAAGTTCCATCCTGATTCTTTTTTTATGACATTTTTGTTTAAATCAGATTCTATAACTTTAAATTTACTTTATAGTTTAATGGTATTATCATACTTTGGTTTTTGTCAAAGAAATATGATTTATGGGCAGAAATATCAAGAAAGATACAGTTACAGTCATCTGAAATGATGTTTTTTCAGTCCCAGACAGTGCCCATCTTTTTAAAAAAAAAGTGGAAAACGGCCACAGTATTTTAAAATCTTTCACCATTATTTTTTTATCTTTAAAAAATTGTTTGGGTCATTGGTCTTACTCTTTTCTGAATAAATAGGCATACAGCATTTCAGGGAGATTTTTTTTAAGTATGTTTCTACCATCACCATCTTTATACCCTGTAAGTTATAAGTAAATCTGTGATGATTTCTGTTTCAGTATGCTACCAAAATAGTACCTTTAACTCTTCCGCAGAGACGGTATGCAAGTATTTTAGAGACGTTTCCAACGTTGTTGTGTATTCCACTCTAGATTCAGGGTGGTGAGTGGCATGGGGGCGGGGATAGAGATTCGGAGGTGGGGTCCGCCCTTGGCTGGATGTCACCAAACATTAATATCATAAGATGACTTGTTGAGTATCACCATAGTGATTTGTATTGTGACATCACAATGTTGCTTAGCAACTAAAGATGAAGTCACACTTCAAGGTAGAATACAATCGGTAAAGGTCACAGAACTATTACTTTGCCAGATTAACATTCTGTGTACATGCTTAGTTTGAATTGGAAAGTAAAGGTCAAGCCCTTATTTTGAAAATTTGGAGGAAAAGATTTGAGAAAGAAACATAAACGCGCACGTTCAAAATCACCGCGCGCGCTGAGACTATTTGCTTTTAATGAACTTATTTGCATCAATTTTTAGTTTAATCAGCCTAGTGCAGATTTTGTCTTTGGCTGATATGGAAATTTACCCGATGTATAAAAAAGAGATAAAAATATGACTCTCTGATTGAGCAAAATTACGATATAGCAGTAATAATTGTTCAGAACATCGGTTTCGTTCTATTTTAATTCTTTTTTTCTTTGATAACATATGAATTTCAGATAGAAATTTCATTCGAAAAAATCCCCGAATCTGCCAAGTTAACTCGAGCCGGACTTGGTCAAAAAAGACGACTTTTGGGTCTCACTATTTTTACACTGCGGCCAATTTCATAGAGCTGCTTAGCACAAAAATTCGCTAATCATGACATTTCTGTCTTAGTAAAAACAGGAATAAAAACAAATTTTCCTTGTGTTGTGTATCACATGCAATTGTTCTATGGCTGTTTTTCGCTGACCATGAATATCAAATCGAATTTTCAATGGTGGTTTGCTTTATTGGCAACACATTTTTGTGCTGAGCAATTTTTTGTGCTAAGCAGCTTTATGAAATTGACCCCAGGAAGGTTCGCAGCATGGTGTGCTCAAATTCTCGTAAGATGTAGATTAATCTTTTTCGGTGGGTCCCAACGATAAACCGTACCGGTAATGAGTTCGCGGTCGAATATTTCGGTGTTTTTTCCAAAGCCAAGTTAAAACTTGGGCTGCACTCCATTTTGGGCGTATGAGGGCGCTCTTCGGTCATCAGAGTCGTGCAACAGATTGAGTTAATGTACTGAGCGACGCTTTGACCAAGGCTACTTTAATGTACGCAGTTTCAGCAGACGTCAAATCAATGTGTGAGGTCAATCTGCTGACTTTCTCACGAAACCATCAAAGTGAACAGACTTTTTTCTTAATCGGTATGAACGAATGAACTTTTTCTTTCAAACTTTTAGTATTTTTAGTAAAATATACGAAGTTAGGAGCACATCCCTAGAGTTTATAGGCTCATGCATTTTTTTTTTCAGAACAAAATATTAAACCATACCTGTTATTAGCACTTTTCACTACGTACAAATAGCTAGGCCTACTGACCACATAGCACTATAATCTCACAACCACCACCATACACTGTTTGCTTATAGGGCGTTTACGAAACGGAAGCTCAGGCTCCGTCTCGATCAGGCTCTAGCTCCATTTCGTGAATTAGTTCTGAAATTTTTGAACAGGTACCAAAATAGAGGCTTTTGGCTGCGGTTCGGAAGTATATTGTCTGGTTTGGAAAGGGAAACAGAGTTTCAGCTTTCCACAACGAATATTTTAAAAACCACAACCTATATTTTCAGCATAATGGATGTCAGAGCTGGAGCCTTAGCCTGAGCCTAAGCCTCCGTTTCGTAAACGCCCTAAGTTAGGCAGATAGTGTTGACGGTCGTAGAAGTGCGTAGTTCGTTGTTGCTATGGAGTACAGGTGCATTCACTCTGCTGGGCCGCGGTATAGCTGTCAAAAAAAGGGGACAACCAAATCAAAACGAGCCAAACCCAAGCGAGAAACGGCGTGCATCATCTAAACCACTCTTTCGTCATTCTTACTCTGAACTTATAATCATGGATTCTTTCTGTGTCCATCTTTGTTTGTTTTTTTTCTGTCATGTAGACTAGACCTACAGGAAATCCTGCAAGCATTTTAATCACTGGTGCCCCGTAAGCAGCGTTTGGGATGGGCTGCGTACCTTCAAATAGCGGTACTGCTGAGAAGCCGCCGACCAAGAGGTTATATGCGTGTGCACAGTTTGATAATTGTTTGTTTGTGTGATGCACATTGTTGCTTTGACAATTTCATCTCCTAACACCTGCGCCGTTAAAATGTTGCGAATTTCCACTTAACACATGATGCGCTGCGTCACCTGTACCGTATACGCGTAGCGCGCGTCACTATGACAAGCCAGAGATACAGAGAATATAACTTAACATGGATATAGAACGTTATTCATGTACTTAATTTGGACTATTTTTCAATTATGGCCATTATAGGGCCTAAATTTCTGACCGTGAATCCCTTCTTTTTTGCTAGTTTTGTATTCCGCGGCACCGCGCCAAAAGTACCTTTTATTCCGTAGCAACAACACTCTATGACCACTAAACTGCGAAACGTGCACTGCACACTTATATTGATAAACACTATTTTTTTTTTAGTACATTGCACACTTCTCAATATATAGGCCTACATTTTCATTTTGTTTTCATTTAGTAAATTCTTTTTTGAGAACGGTGTATAGGAACACAGTCTAGTATTTCAATTTTGTATTTACAATGACAATAATTAACACGATTTACGAACGAAAAATCACATAATTAATACCCACAAATTATCGATTTGAAAGAAATCATCATTAGGAATTAGGATTGAATAATTAATTTATGATGACATGCAAAATCAACTTCATGTGTACTAGGAAATTGTTGTTTATAGCTAGGTTCTAACATTTCAATTAATTTCCAAGCAATAACCAATCGTAGACAAATCGTCTGGTACCTGTACTCATGCCTGGTTATTCCGTTTGTTTTGTATAGGCCTATGAGCCACCAAACAAAGGTTGGCAACATGGGACTAACACTCTACTACCACCCACTGTCTCAGCCGTCTCGAAGCGTCTACATGTTCTGTAAGCTCAACAAAATCCCATTCACTGAGAAAGTTGTGGACCTCATGCATGGTAAGAAGATTTCAATTTTAATGTAAAAATTAGAACATCTTTATCTTTGATAAAAGAACAAAACAAAATGTTAAAGTATAATGCATGTCAATGATTGGTTAAGGTTACACAACATCGCTCACACTTGGTCTGATCCAACATGTTCATGAAATAATGAATTCCTGTAAACATTTGAGCTCAATCGGACATTTTGAGTCACGAGAAAATAGCGATTATATAAATAATATAAATTATAAAATAATTATAAAGAATTGATCTTACCCCGAGTTCAAAACTGTTTTTGGTCTTTGTTTGACTCATTTCTGAATACAAACATGTACACCATTTCAGGCGGAAATATTTTAACAGTATGTTTCTACCACCACCATCTTTATACCCTAAAAGTTATACGTAAATCTCCGAACATTTCGGTATGGGTATGTTACCAATCCTTTATTGTACTGTTAAACATAATTACTTCTTTGGAAAAAACCGGATGTTTTGCTTTAGTCGTAAGCCTACAAGTTGCCAAAGAAAATGAGTCCTCATAAATTGTCCTATCTCATGCATTTTGAAAATGTCTCTCCCATTCAGAAGGAATATATAGAACGCAAGAATTATGTGAGCCGTTTATAGTTTATATAAGCAAAAATAATGGAAAAGTTGAGAGAAAGTTAGATGACTTGATGTGTTTGGCGCCCTCTATTTTAAAGATACCAAATGCAAGCGTCCTTAAACCGTCGCCTTTCGTTGCCAGCTTTTGCACGTAAACCCATTTAATTTGTAACAAATTCATAGAGATATCAAAATGGGCCGATTTTGACAGTTATGTCCCAGCTTTCATTAGCAAAAAACGGATATTGCATTATTTTCTGTTATTATGGAAACAAAAATAAAATGTTGCAGTTTCATCAGCTTCTCACGCATTGAATAAGAAAGACTCGACGGCATTGATGACACTTTCTTATTTATGTCAACAGGGGGCGCTATTGTTTATGAAATCCTGAATTATTTTGATAATGTTTTTAATTTGTTTGTTTATTTGTTTGTTTTAATTAACAGGTGAGAACAAAAAAGAAGAATACCTGAAGATCAATGCAAATGGCGCCGTGCCTGCTATCGTGGATGATGATTTCAATTTGTCCGAATGGTAAAAATTTATTCATTATAATTATAATATCGTGTTAGAAATAATGTTGTGCTATCGAAATTTGTCATTTTGCATCAGCAGTGTATGTGCCTTTTCGCACGACGCCAGAAAAACTCTCAACCATTTAGAAATTCTCCCATGGTTAGGAAATCTTACAAAAAGATGTCATCGTGTGAAAGGACACCAATGCTTGAGAGTGACCGACGTCCCTGGTGAATCCTTGAGAGATTTTGACCGATGTCCAGAGTCATGAGAGAATTTCACAATGGTTGAGTCTTTTTAGCGTCGTGTGAAAAGGCTTTATTGCTTCAAAAATGGCTGAAGAAATCACCTCTTATGAACATGGTGCAAAAATTATGATCGTGATCAAAACTAGCGAGTGACAGTTTGCATACATTGTCTGCGCTTTGATAAACTCTTTGATTGTTTTTTTTTTTTCGGGAAAGAAGGGGACGGGATAATAGTGTTTCATTCGATGTACAAAACTGGTCCATTCGATAGACCTTTCTTTTGCAAAGTCACAGCCCCGGGGTTTTTGCCAACCAAGATGGCGGAAACTATGGAGGGCCGTCAAAGCCGGGCATTAAAAAATAACCACAATTTGTACATAACGTTGCTGAATGTAAAGGAAGCACCACAAGCAATGATGGTGTGTATTTTGAACAGCTGTTGGGAGTTTGTAAAAATGTTGAATTTTTTTTTAAGTTGGTCACGCCGTCTTTCGAGAAGACGGAATTATTTGCAACATTTGGCCGTCCATGTAAACCAGCAGTAAACAAAAGAATGGTCTATTGACAGTCTAATTTAATCCGTTTTGAAAGTTTCAACTCCTTAAAACAAAGTTAATGGATCAATGATGAAATAAACCGAATCAATACTTTTGGAAGCATACATATTCCATAGCTATAGTTTGTGTTGCCTGATTTTGGGCCAGTTCCTTTGCCATATTTGCAGCGTACTTAACTTTTCCCGCCATTTTTGTGTCTCCACAGTATGACAATTCTAAAGTATTTGGCGCGCAAATACAAAGCGCCCAATCACTGTTACCCGGCAGACCTGCAGACGCAAGCCAGAGTCAACGAGTACCTGGACTGGCACCACACCGGACTCCGATCCAAAGGCGTGGACGTATACATGGGCATGGTATGTATGATTCAAGATGGACTTTCGTATACAAAACTGGCCCAAGCTGCGGTTTTTGCGATCCAACAAAACGGATAGGGAGCAGCTGCGGACAACAGACTGAGGGCGTGTAAGTGCTGGAGTAGAGTCCTCAGATCCGAGTACAGAGTACTCCGAGTACTTCAAGGTCTGAGTACTGGGCCGAGTCCGAGTACATTGCTGTCGAGTCCAAGTCCTAAGTATCGAGTCCGAATAGTACCCGAGTACATTCAAGGTCGAGTACAGGGCCGAGTCCAAGTACCAAAGTTCAAGTCCGCGTCCGAGTACAGTACCAACGCATGCACAGTGCAAAAAAAAATGCATTTTGCTTCACAAAGATGTTTACAATTGGATGTTGATCTTGTTGTGCCACTCTTCTCAAAAATTAATGTTTTTCAAACCTTGCAAATGACACTGTGCTGCTTACACCATTTGATACTAAACTCCCAATGATCTTCATATTCCCATTGTATAATTTCCCGGAAATCGGCATTATTATTAACTGTAAATGGTAACGAAAATTAAATGCACTACACTGTAAATGGTACTCCCAAAATTCGAGTACATGGAATCGAGTACGGTCCAAGAAGATTTTCTTGTCGACTACTTTTTAACGAGTACGGACCAAGTACATTTTATTTTCGAGTACTTTTAAATTTTAATCGAGTACGGGCCGAGTATTTGCCGGTACTACTCGAGTACGAGTACGAGTAATCCAACTCTGGGGCACATGTCATCTCGCTGATGTATACGCCGAACGCAAAGGCCGAATTGAATGACTCTGCACAGTCTCCGGTCATTTCTATTGTAATATAAATGCTTCTGTCTTTCCCCCACCCCAGGTGCTTATCCCCATGACGACCGGCAACCCGATAGACGAGGACAGCCTAGCCACGAATCTGGAGAAGCTGGACAAGTCCTTCAGCACCATCGAGAAGACGTTCCTTGGTGACAAGAAGTTCATTGCTGGAGACGAAATAAGCATCGCCGACCTTTGCGCCATCAATGAGGTGATTGCTCAATCCTTTAGCCCAGATACCTTTCTTGATAAACATGTACAAAAGGTAGAATACATGATTTTGTGAGGGTAAGCCAAAAATATCAGCTTCGGTCTGAGTCTGACTGGTGACTATTATTTCTCTTTCGCAGATGACCCAGGTGTTCTCGGTACAGCGTACCGACCTGCTGGCCTCCTACCCCAAGCTCCAGGCCTGGAGAGACCGCGTGTACACCCAGCTCAAGATGGACCCGTCCTCCGACGAGCTCCATAGCACACTGCGGAGTTTCGCCGCTAAGGCTCAGCAGAAGTAAAGTCTATAATAATTATCCGGGCACCGCGGTCAATCTTCGGAGCAAACCAAAGGGTGTCTGCTTATGTTGCTTGGCTATGCGACTTGCCTTTCATCCCTTCCATCATACTGAATATTTTCCATCATAGAATGGGCAAAAACAACATCGTTAACAAACCAAAACAAAAATGTTCATATATTTACCAATAACTTACAGAGTATAAAGACGGTATAAACATACTATGAACATATTTTTGCCTGAAATGCTGTATTTATAATTATGCAAGACCAAACACAAAAACATTTTTGATTTTCGGCAAGATAAAAAATGAGACAGCTATTCCCACACAAGTTTGGCAACACAATTGTATCAGTTTTTAGCTGTTTTCTATTGTTTCCAATGATCAATTGAGCTGAAAATTTCATAGGTTTGTTTTTATTTCAGAACAAATCAAATTATGAACAGCCTGCCCTCTGATAAGAAATCGTTCTTAAAATCTGACAAGAAAGCACATGTATTTTTTGTCCTTTTTGTCTCTTTCTAGTAAACCTTTATACGCACGTTTTTTAAATACGATATTTTAATTTATGTGGAGAGTCTTTATACACTAAAATCTTAATATGATATACTGTAATGTTTTATATTTTTATTTAACAGTTTATCCATGAGATTTTATGGATGAACTTGTATGTTTTTGTAATTGATAAATCAACTTTTATATTCGTTTATTTTATAAGTTTCATTTACGGTGAAACGATTTTGTATTAAGACGCAGAGGCCTATGTTCTGTAGCACGTGTGGGATTCCGTTTAATCTATAAATAAAGACAATCGTGTTTTCATTTCTTTGTTTATTTGTTGTTATTTATGAAAAATAATACCAATTCGTGTGTAATTTACTTCACCGTTTCAATTTCGCTGAAGAGATTATGCAGAAACGGATATCAACACGTCACTCAAAGCACTGTGTGTTCTGGGGCTAATTTCATAGAGCTGCTTAAGTAAAGAAATACTTCAAGCATGAAAAGTCTTCCTTGATCAAACAGGATTTATACCAACCAAATTGTCATGCGATGTTTACTGCTTTTGACTTGTTTCCGGCCATTGTTTGCCGAGCATAACATTCACAAGGAGTTTTGGCTGGCATACGGTACTGATTTTATGTACCAAGGTTTTTGGTGCTTAAGCAAAATGTTGGTGCTGAAGCAGCTCTGTGAAATAAGCCCCTGTTGTGTGGCCGATTGGTGGAGTTGGTTGATCAACTCAGCATCATGTGGATGAATCCACAATTTGTGAGTTTGGATCCACTCCCTAAATGTCTTTGCCTTTGCACATGCACTCATGCACGCTTGCCTATCTTCCATTTTTCTATTTAGTACAAGTCCAACAAAGGTTGACAACATGGTACTAACAGTCTACTACCACCCGCTGTCTCAGCCGTCACGCAGTGTCTACATGTTCTGCAAGCTCAACAAAATCCCATTCACTGAGAAAGTTGTGGACCTCATGACTGGTAAGAAGATTTTAACTTTTATAGAAAAATGGGAAACTCCTTTATCTTTGTTTGATAAAAGAAAAAAAGTACGCAAAAATTTGTCAAATAAATACTTCTGTGGAACAAATGTTTAGTGCCCTTTTTCATGGATTTTTAACTCGAGAATCAACATCAATGTCTCTCCTATGCCGAACGAATACCGCAATGTGAAAGCCGTCCGTTCGTAAACGAGAATTTGAGAGGAAACGTTGGATGACTTAACGTGTCTGGCGCCCTCTATTTAAGGTAGTATCATACTTTGGTAAGAGACCAAAAACAGAAATGTTCACAGATTTACGTATAACTTACAGGGTATGAAGATGATGCTGATAGAAACCTATCGTGAAAATTATTCTGCCTGAAATGGTGTATTTATCAAAAAAATTGTAAAACAACGACCGAAAATCTTTTTTATCTTTTAAAAGATCAAACATAAATGAGATCGAAATGACTTAAGAAATACTGTGCCCGTTTTTCACGATTTTCTCAAAAAGCGGGCATCGTATGGGACTGAAAGATGACTGTGACTGTATACTTTCTTGATATTTTTGCCCTTGAATCTGTACTTGAATCTGTGACAAAAACCAAAGTATGATATTACCTTTAAGGATACCAAAAGCACGGGTCCGTAAAGGCACAATAAACCGGATTGGTAAATGTGACAGAACAGCTGTATGCGGTTTGCTCCATACTGTTCATTTGTCATGGAATAAAAACAAACCTGTGAAATAGTTTCAGCTCAATTCATCATTGGAAACTGTAGGGAAAAAAACAGTGAAAACGCTCACGGTATTTTCGAATCTATTCACCCAGTACAGACACAGTAGTTTTTATCTCACCCCGAGATCATAACTGTTATTCGGTCGTTATAATTTTAGCCTTCTAATTTCTGAATAAATATAGGCATTTCAGCAAGCAAGTCATCTGTAAAATTTCCAGTCCCATACGGTGCCCATTTTTTGAGAAAACAGTGAAAAAAAAACCGCCCACGATATTTTAAAACTCTGACAGAATTTTTGATCTTCCGAAGATCAAACTTGTTTTTTGGTTTTTCCTTTTTTTTCTGGATAAATGCGGCATTGCGGGCAGACAAATTTTAACGGTATGTTTCTACCATCACCATCTTCATACCCTGATAGTTAAACGTAAATCTGTGGACATTTTTTGTGTGGGTATGTTACCAATCCTGTCCTGTACTTTTAGAGAGGCTTATTTCATTTGGGGTCCGTCCTCGCTAAATTTATGACTGATTATCATCCATTTTGTATCAAATTCATGCAGATATCAAAACTGGTGGATTTTGACCGTAATTTCCATGCTCTTTTCTGCATTCTGAAACTGGATATTGTATATTTTCTACAACTGCAAGAAAAACATTCAAAACGTGTTTCAGCTTCTCACAACGGAGGAGAAAGATGGAATTTGTGTCACGTTCTAATTTATGTCAACAGAGGGCGCTGTTGTTCATGAGATCCTTTAATTATTTTGATATTGTTTTATATTTTGTTTGTTTTAATTAACAGGTGAGAACAGAAAAGAAGAATACCTGAAGATCAATGCAAATGGCGCCGTGCCTGCTATCTCGGACGATGGTTTCAATCTGTCCGAATGGTAAGTCCAATTAACATGATTTTGTTTTATCAGGTCCATGTCAATGTATAGGCAATCAGTCCCAAGCAGTTTTCAGCAGCAATTAAAGGTGCAATACATGATTGGTAAAGGTCACATGACTGCACTCATACTTTGTCTGATCAAACATGTACCTGAAATGATAAACCTGTGAAAATTTGAGCTCAATCAGACATCTGAGTCACGAGAAACTTTATAGCGAAAACCCGATTCGATTTTTCTTAAAAAACATAAAGAATAGTTTACTTTATGTTTGTTCCAAAAATCATTCGGACGAACCATCTTTGGAAAAGACACTGAATTTTGATTTGCTTGAAAAACCCAGCATCTGATGAACCAATATTTCCCATGGTGACTGTTTGCACTGTTTACGAACTGTTGAGTCCATTTTCTGTCTCAAACTCAATATTTATTTTGGAGGCCTTGCAAGTGAAGGTCTTAAACTTCTGTAGGCGCGGTTCTACGGGGGGGCTAGGGGGGCTGTAGCCCCCCAAAAATTTTGTCTAGCCCCCTCAAAAAATGCAAGTGAAAAAAAAAAATTCTTGAAAATACTGAATTTTTGCAGTTATTAAGCGCAAATTACATAAAAAACGCGTTGTGTGGGCTATAATGTGCATGTTTTTCGACCCCTAATAAGACATAGCAGAAGCGAGTGTTAGAAGAACCCAAAATATTGGGTCTTCTAGCCCCCCCAAAAATAATGGCTCTTCTAGCCCCCCAAAAATTTTGGCTCTAGAACCGCGCCTGCCTTACAGACGTTGTTTCATGTACCTTTTTATGCTTTGATCATCTGGATAGCAGAAATACGGCCGAAATAATCTTGCCCCCTCCGAATTCTTCACGGTACCGTACCACGCTTTCGAAATGCTAAAAAGATTGTTCAGACGAACGATCTTTTTAAAAGACACTAAATCTTGATTTCCTTGAAAAACCCAGCATCTGATGAACCAAGATTTCCCATGGTGACTGTTGGCACTGTTTACGAACTGTTGAGTACATTTTCTGTCTCAAAGTTGTCTCTGAGGGTTCTCAGTTACTTTTTGTTCTTTTCTTTCTTTCTTTTTTTGTTGGGGGGGGGGGGGGGGGGGCAGTTAGACTTAATTTATGCAGGGACTACAGCCCTCTACAGCCTTCCGTAGAACCGCGCCTGGTTTTGGCCAGTTCCTTTATCTTTGGGTCAATTTTATGGAGCTGCTAAGCACTAACCTTTTTTATATTCATGGTCGGTGAACAACAGCCATGCCAAGAACAATCACAAGTGATACACAGCACTTGGAAATTTGGTTGTTAATCATGTTTTTATCAAGAAAGAAATGTCATGGTTAGCAAATGTTTACTGCTAAGCAGGGCCGTGAAATTGGCTCCCGTTTGTTGCAGTGTTCTTTAATACTTTGTCATCATTTTGTTGTCTCCACAGTATGACGGTGTTGAAGTATTTGGCGCGCAAATACAAAGTGGCCAATAACTGGTTCTCGACAGACCTGAAGACGGAGGCTAGAATCAACGAGTACCTGGACTGGCACCACACCGGACTCCGATCCAAAGGCGTGGACATATACGTTGGCATGGTTTGTATGATTCAGGCTTTACCTTCATATATCATAAGCCAGGCTCAGTGTAGTGATTTTAGCGGCTACTCTAAGGAAGTATACAAGGGGACGGGCGCAGATGTTCAAGAGGCCTTTCTCAAAACTCGACTCCGGTTCAGGCTTCGGCTCAGGCTCAGGCTTCGTCTCTGTAATCCATTATGTGACCTGGGGTCGATTTAACCAAACGTATCGTAACTTACAATCAATCGTATGACTTTTAATGTATTGAAGCCCTATACGTGGGATAGGTCCCCTACGACGGGTTATCCTTCGTAACTCGATTTACGATCGATCGCAGGCCTTCGTGAAATCCACCCCTGGAAATTTGTGTTTTTCATTGAAGCTGAAGCCCTGTTTTCTTTTTTCAAACCAGAGAATCTGCTTCCGAACCGTAGCCAAAAGCCTCTAAATTTATACCAGTTATTTCAGAATGGATTCACGAAATTGAGCCGTAGCCTTAGCCAGGGCCGAGCTTTGAGAAATGCCCGTTGTCGATTGTTGCTCGTTGCATGCCAGGGATACCTAAAGAGTTGGAAGAAACTAGAAACACTGTAACTTTCGTCAGTTAGTGAATGGTTATCACTTTTCATTCTTTTGTGTTGTTTTGCCGTGATGGGACAAAACTAGCCATAGCGGTTTTGCGATCCAACCAAATTGATAGGGAGCAGCTGCAGACAACAGAGGGCGCACATCAACCATCTTGCTCATAGTACATGTATACGCAAAGCAAAGGCGAGGCCTGAATTGAGACAAGTATAGAGAATGACTCGATCCACTCTCGTGTCCTTTTATTGTAATAATATGCTTTTGCCTCCCCATCTCACACCCCAACTACTCCCCACCCCAGGTGTTTACCCCCATGATGACCGGCAACCCGATAGACGAGGACAGCCTGGCCAAGAATTTTGAGAAGCTGGACAAGTCCTTCAGCACCATCGAGAAGACGTTCCTCGGTGATAAGAAGTTCATTGCTGGAGACGAAATAAGCATCGCCGACCTTTGCGCCATCAATGAGGTGAGATAGCTCATTTCTTTAGCCCATACTTTTCTTGATATAGGCCTACCTTAAAGGTAGAATACAAGATTTGGAAGACAAATATTGTGTGACCAAAATACCAAAAAATACCACTCCGTACCATGGAGTACTGTGGCCTAGTGGTCTGGCGTGTAGAATTTAAGTCTTGTGGTCAAGCTACAGATCGTGGGTTCAAAACCAGCCATGGGCTAGTGGTGCTTGCGTCCTTGGGCAAGACGCATTTGTCACATATTGCTCCTCTTCACGCAGGTGAGGGTAGAGGTGGCTTTGTGTGCTTGATTGGCCTCTGTGCACTTTAAAGGTAGATTCATACTTTGGTAAGAAACCCAAACAAAAGTTTTCACAGATTTACGTATAACTTTCAGGGTATGAAGTTGGTGGTGGTAGAAACATACTGTAAAATTGTTCCGCTTGAAATGGTGTATTTATCCATAAATTTGTCAAACAACGACCGAAAATCTTTTTGATCTTTTAAAAGATCAAAAATAAAAGAGAAAAGACTTACGAAATACTGCAGCCGTTTTTTACTGTTTTCTCAAAAAGTGGGCAACGTATGGGATTGAAATTTTCACAGATGACTGTTACTGCATTGTCTTGATATTTTTGTCCTTGAATCTGTATTTCTTTGATAAAAACCAAAGTATGATATTAATTTTAAAGATAGAATACAAGATTTTGTGACCACAAAATACCATTGTTAAGCTTCGGTCTGACTGATGACTATTATTTCTCTTTCGCAGATGACCCAGGTGTTCTCGGTACAGCGTACCGACCTGCTGGCCTCCTACCCCAAGCTCCAGGCCTGGAGAGACCGCGTGTACACCCAGCTCAAGATGGACCCGTCCTCGGACGAGCTCCACAGCACCCTCAGATCTCTCGCCCCGAAGAAGTAAAAGCCTCTTTTACACCCGGGCACCACTGTTCATTCGCCAGAACGAAGCAGTATGAAGTGGTGTCCTAATGTCGCTTTGCAGCTGTGCGAGTTAAATTGCATCCCTACCATCGCATATGATTATAATGTTTTATAATATTTCTATCGCGCTATTCCTTTTTCCATGAGTAATCCCATAGAGCTACAAACAGATCTGTTTGTAGCTCTACGGTAATCCGAACACAAGTTTTTGAGTGGCGCCCTCTTTTGATTAGAAAAGAAACTGCGGTTGTGTTTATCGATAAAAATGCACTACAACTCCGACTCCATACGTGGTGCGCGATTTATTCCTCAAATGAACACAGAACAATATTCGGCATTGACAACATGTCCTAGATTTCCCACCTGTTATTTGCTCATGATTAGCTTTCCAGCTTCCCAGATTTCAATCAAAGATGATTGGCGGTGTACACAAAAAATATACCGACACCACCGCATTGGTCTTTTTAATCAAAAGAGGGCGTACTTCAGAAACTAGTGTTGGGATTACTGTATAGAATGCACTTTAGAAATCTTTTCTCAAACTGACAAGAAAGTACATGTACATGTTTTTCTTTTTCCAGATAAATTATTATTACACAATAATAACGACTAATGGCAAACTGCATTCCTCTTTGTTACACAAAATCCCAGCTGTGTTTTATTCCGTATGTTAATTTCGGTGGACAGTTATGCATTCAAGTCCTAATATATCATTTCGATTTATCTTTAACAGTTACCCATGAGATTGTATGTATGAATACTATACTGTAGTTATTTTGTTATTGATAAATCGACTTCTGTATTCGTTTATTTCATACCGGTTTCACTTGCCGTGCAACGATTCATAACGCAGAGGCCTATGTTCTATAGCACGTGTGAGATTCCGTTTAATCTATAAATAAAGACAATCGTAACTTCACTTCTTTGTTTATTTGTTGCTATTCAATATCAAATAAGAATTTGTGTGTAAAACAAGAATTCGCGTGTTGGTCATCGGTTCAATTTCGGTGGAGAGATTATGCAGAAACTGATATCAACACATGATTCAGTGATGTGGTGCGTGACCAATTGGTGGAGTTAGTTGATCAACTCGGTATTTTGTGGATGAATCCACAACTTGTGAGTTCGAGCCAATTAACAGTGTTGGAGTACTCGTAATGTACTCGAGTACAGACAAATACTCCGTACTCGATTATAAGTACTCGAATATAAAATGTACTAGGCCCGTACTCGATAAAAAGTACACGAAAATAAATGTACCTGGCCCGTACTCGGTAAAAAGTACTCGAAAATAAATGTACTTGGCCCGTACTCGATCGATTCCATGTACTCAAATTTTGGAAGTACTTGACCATTCAGTGCAAATTTCATTTTTGTTAGAATTTCACGGTTGATAATGTTGCCGATTTCCGATAAATTATACAATGGGAGTATGAAGATCATCAGGAGTTTAGTATCCAATGGCGTAAGCAGCACAGTGTCATTTGCAAGGTTTGAAGAACATTAATTTCTGAGAAGAGTGGCACAACATCCAATTATGAACATCTTTGAGAAACAAAATGCAAATTTTGTACTGAGCGTTGGTACTGTACTCGGATGTGGACTCGGACTTTGGTACTCGGACTCGGATACTTAGGACTTGGACTTGACAGCAATGTATTCGGACTCCCCCCAGTACTCAGACCTTGAAGTACTCGGAGTATTCTGTACTCAGATCTGATGACTCTACTCTAACACTGCCAATTAATAAAGCCTTAATAAGTCTTGGCGTTCGAATTTGTTTTGAAGTATAAGAGTCAACTTATTATTAAGAGTCTCAAATTACCATTTTGATCTCTTGAAACTGACGCAAAACATTCTATAGGTAAAATGTAAGCCGGAATATATAGTACCACGTTCTCAGATTTCTCATGTTTTTTTTTCTTTCTACCACCTCGGTCTGTTCTCCTACAGTCTAGTTCACACAACTTGTTTTTGTACATATTTAGTGCAGTTTATACCTACCCTGTTTTTGAGCTATCAGCAATAGGAACACACTGACCCTCGACCCCCCCCCCCACC
The DNA here is from genome assembly GCA_963971285.1 of Astropecten irregularis. Taxonomy (NCBI): domain Eukaryota; kingdom Metazoa; phylum Echinodermata; class Asteroidea; order Paxillosida; family Astropectinidae; genus Astropecten; species Astropecten irregularis. Next base: position 9,045,644 of record OZ020247.1, read on the forward strand.
CCCCGCCCCCGGAATATAACACTCAACCTGTGTAAATCCTTGGCCAGCAATGAAAAGTACACATAAAGATTACAAAATGTAGACCAACTCTATAATTGATAATAATAATTAATACAGTCTAATACATTCTTTTTATATTTACATAGTACATAATTATTAAGTGCATAATGCAAGTCGGCTTCATGACCAATAACTTTAATTATTCTCAGAAAAAAAGTAAATACTTCCGGGATGTGAATTTGTATAGTTTAGCCATTGTGGACCCTTGTATGATTTCAAAACAGTGGATTAAGGCTATGGCTTCGTCTTATCACCATCTTAAGGCTCAAAGTATAACCTGTTCAGAAGTCGGTGTCTATGTTCGTAAGATGTAGCCAAAGGTCCGGCATTTGATGCCTTGTTTCTTTAGAAATGGATGTTAGTAATGACAAAATATAGGACCCAAGTCCAGCTGAAACTGGTTTGGAAGAGTTCCTATTACGGCCTAGAACATAAATACGATTAGTTGTGATGATCGTAACCCCATGTCAGACCCAGGGTTACGATCATCGCAACTATAGTCTTTACCATATCGTGTATCATATTAATCCGAGGTTTCCTAATGATGATGCACAGTGAAATGCAGGTCTGTTAATAGTACTGTGTCGATTTCACCAAACTCGTCGTAACTTACTATTAATCGTAGGACCTATGATGCATTGCAGCCTTACATAGGATACGATGGATTATCCTTCGTAACTTGAGTTACAATCGACCGTAAGGCTTCGTGAAATCAACCCAAGTAGTTCGAGCAAATTGCTTTAAGTACACATTAAGAATAATTATTATACTTTATAATATGAAAGTTAAATGTGGCTCAGAATGTTTTTCCCCACGGACTCATGAGTTTGTAAGTCCCGTCATCTCCACGCTGACTCGCCACAGCTTCCGGGCCAGCTTGTCGTCCAGGGCCGTGGGCGCCACCTTCTGCACCCGGCAACCCTTGAAGTATTTCCCCGAGTGCTTCTGCAGGCCCTCGGCGACTGCGCAGTGGATCGTGGTCTGGGCGCCCTCTGTGGCCGTCTTCAGGAAGAAGAAGGAGATGACTGGCGAGATGGTCCGCAGCCACCAGGCCCAGTTCCTTTTGATGTCCGTGTCGATTGAACCTGGATAAGAGAAGAAAAAACAAGGGAAAATCATTTAAAATGCTTGCCGTATTTTACCTTTTATTGGCATAATTCGCTGATAAATTACCGAACGTCAGAGTTTTGTTCAGGAAATTCCACAGAAGCAAGTTCGATTTTGTTTCTCAGATGAATGAAAAATGCAGTGGTTTATTGGAATCGCTGCTGATCTCAAGATGATCTGCCATCTCGGTTTTTCTTTTATTTGCCGCAGAACTGTAAGGAGTATGCAACATTTGACGACTGCTTCGAAATTATCCGAAGCCGATTATTTTGTTATGGGCTCCGCGTGCAATGTACTCCCATATGCTCTAGCGCCCTCTGTTGACTGAATGGTGCAGCTGATCTGCGTATTAAAACTTGCTAGCCTTCGATATGGTCAGTCCTGCTAGGATCGAAACGCGTCAGGCCCTCTTAACTCCAAGTCTTTTAGACGACAATGTCGCAACCTTGTGAAAAGCAGAAAAGGCTAAGGCTAAGGCTCTGTATCGGGCTCTCATGTGAACACTGTACATGGAGATCGGTGTTCATGTAGCAGCCACATCCAAAGAAATGTCTTAGAGACTTGTGGCTTACCTGGATGCAGAGCAAAGGTGGAGACGTCCGTCCCTTCCACAGCCTTAGCCAGCTCGTGTGTGAACAGCAAGTTGGCGAGCTTGCTCCGGGCGTATAACTTGACTCGTCCTTCCTCGTTGTCGAGCTGCGGCAACTCTCCGTCGGAGAAGCCCAGCCGCCCCAGCTGGTACGCGTCGGACGACACATTGATGACGCGGCTGGGCGGACTACTTTGCAGCTGGGCCAACAGGAGGTTGGTGAGGAGGAAGTGGCCCAGATGGTTCACGCCGAAGCTGAGCTCGTATCCCTCCGCCGTTCGGGAGCTGCCGTCGTTGATCACACCTTTACATTGATTCCAGAGCAAGCAGACACAACAAGATTTATGAATAATATGCAAATTAGGCTTGCCCTTCACCGAGTGAGCACTGTAATTTTATATGCTTGTGAGTGCACGTGAAAAATCACGTGTTGGCTCAGGTGGGATTCGAACCCACGACCTCCTGCAGATGTACTATTCAAAATTAATGAAAATGAAGATTACAATGTATGATCAAATCAATAATCAACTGCAATAATAATAACAACAACAACAACAACAACAGCAACGTCAAAAACACCAACATCAGCAGCAACATGCAGCTGCAGCAGTAACAGTAGCCGCAGCAGCCGCAAGAAAAGGCAGCAGGCCGGCGGCCTCAACAACACTTACCGGCAGCAACAGCATTTTAAAACACCAACAACAATAGCAGCAACCGCAGCAGCAGCTACAACAGCAACAACAACAACTTCAACAGCAAAGTTTTACTAAAATGAACCTCCAGAGTCCAGTGTTTCGAACAAATAATTCTAGCGGGATTTGACCCGATTGTTCCCCGGGAGCAATGCCAGAAATCACGGGGACTGATCTGGGTCGTGTGTCTCCATAATATGGCGTCTCACCTGCGTTGTTGATGAGGATGTCCAGGCGGGCCTCCCTGTTGCAGAACTCCTGAGCGAACTCCTTGACCGACTCCAGGCTGGCCAGGTCCAGGCGCATGAAGTGCACCCGGCCGTTCCCCGTCCGCTCCCGGATCTCTTTCTCCGCCTGCATCCCCCTGGACTCGGAGCGGCAGGCCAGTATGACCCGTGCGCCGCGACGGGCCAGGTCGACGGCTGTTTCCTTTCCGATTCCAGTGTTGGCACCTGATGGTGAATGACAAGAACGGCAAGCCGATTAAATAATGAAGCCCCTTCGCCTTTTAAATAATATCTGATTGATTTATCTTTATCAGTTCGTGTTCAACATTTGGCTGTTTGTTGTCATGTCATGTTTCCAGTGTCAAACATTTCGGAGTGTGTATCATTTCTGAATAATGGTAAATTGAGTTAAAAGCTAATTTCATACTTTTTTTATCTTTTAAAAGATCAAAAATAAAAGAGAAAAGAAATACTGTGGCTGTTTTCCACTGTTTTCTCAAAAAGTGGGCACCGTATGGGACTGAAATTTTCACAGATGACGGTTACTGTATCTGTCTTGATATTTTTGCCCAATCTGTATTTCTTTGATGAACCAAAGTATGATATTACCTTTAATAATGGATGTCAGTACAAATCCACGGTAGTCTAGGCTTAACGTGAGCTCAATGGCTTAATGTCTGGTATATATCACAGATAATCTTGGGCAAAAATATTTACACGCGCGTTTATCATCAGTACTCGGTGACAAGTAAAAATGACACTGAACATGGTGTTGTTCAAGATGAAAACCAAACTCGAGTATAGGGGATTATACCACACAGTCTAGGTCGGGACGGGTAGGCTCAATCGATTTACAGTTTATATCCAATAAAATCTAACAAGAAAGGGGCCAAAAAAGCGGGAATTTGACAAAATCTAATTTCGCCGGTGATTCCGCGTGCAATTTGCGACCGGCGCCAAATCGTAATAACCGAGTCTATATCCTACCCACAAGGCGGCATTCTACTCCTCCGTGAGTTCCCCTCCCCTCAAGCTTCATGTCGGAACTTGTTACATAAAAGAAAACCTATACACATAGTTTGGAAACTCCAAGACTAAAGAAAGAAAGACCGAGCAGAGGGGACCCAGCAGACTCAGTTTCGTTCCCCGAGCCCAATAATAGCGGTGTTGCCTTCCGAAGCCTGAGGGCTTACTTGCTGGGATTGCTTTCATCTCTTTGGTTGCGCACTTTCTCAAGTTCACCAAAGTGCAGGGTTATATCCCCCAACGGTATCTTAAATCAACTTTGCGGCAGAGCACTCTGGAACAAACACGGAACAATATTATTTCAGAAGCTGTAAACTGTAAGCGGAGACATTAGCACGTACAATAACAGGCCTTGTATTTAAATGCCGCTTGAATAGCTCGCCAAGTGTGTGTGTGGTTGTGAGCGTGATAGAGAAATTGGGGAGAAGGAAGGAAGGTGTATAGAATTTTCTGAAATTGTACCGAGTTTTGAGGATAAAGGTTTGGGATCAATAAACCATATTTTGATAAAGGAATGAAAAGACTAGTAGGAATGTATTAACTAGTATTGTGTGCGTGTGGTGCTGCTTTAAGAATAGGGCCGTGCAAGCCCACTGTGGGGTTTAAACCTTAACCCAAAGAGTACACGATACCTATGGGTCCATTCCGAGACATTTGATATTGTGCTGCTTTGTTGGTCAAAGAAACAGAACTCCTAATAGGGGAGGAGGCCCGGATGTACGTTTCCTCCGGAGGAAGTGAGGGATTTCGACATGGCCGACGCAATAACCTTAACAAGCTTTCGTTCACGGTATATGATGCTGGTGATGTTATAATTGCTGTATATGCTGTTTTCTTTTCCTTTGGTTAAATTCAAATCCCTAGCAAACGGTATTAGGATCGCATTTCAGGCTGTGTTATGTTAGCAAATCGAGTAAATCTCCTGACCCTGCCGCACGGCTCAGGCTGTGAGGATAGGAAGACATACAAGGCCCGACCGCGCACCGGAGCTCGGGTGAAGCAGGCCCTGGCCCGTCCCCAGCTCCCATCAGTCCCCGGAGGCTGGTCCAATTTGCAGGCGTAAGTGCTAGGCGCCAGGCGTCGTGGGATTACCTAAATTGTACGTCCCCTCGAGACATGTAAAGTCCGCTAAATCGGTACAGACGCCGCGGCAGAACACCAATTTCAAAATCAAGTCGTGGAAGCTGACTGATCATATTTTTGTGTGCAATTTTTTTCAGCAGTGGTTGTGTGAATAAGTTTAAATGGCGATTTTTCTAAGTTTGAGGTTCATTGATATCTTGTCAGTTTCTTGAGTTGTAAGGTATCGGAACTTTTGGAGAAGCTCATAGCATAGCTCATAGCAAAGAAACAATATTGAGGAGCCGAGCTGAACGACTTCCGACTGGTCTAGCTCAATAACAGTAAGCCGTGTTGCTGCTTAGGCTGCTGCTGTTCCTTCATCTTGCTGCTGCTGGTGCTGCTGCTTCTGCAGCTGCTGCCTGCTGCTTGTTATGACGACACTATTTTAATAGCTTGTGGAATTATCGGCAGTTGCAGCAGAAGCTAGCTACGCGAATCCATCTCAAGAGGTGAGGGTGGTTCTGTGAGCCGACAACAGAAGCGCCAGCCGGCCCCGGCACCTTGCCACCGAACATACAGACGTGTGGTCGGTAGAAGTTCGCACCGTATCGATGATTAGGAAAGCCGGTACAAGAGGGAGGCGACCACGGGCAAATAACATAATTTTCTCGGAGGCCATATTTCTTCCAATCAATCATAACTTGAGGCTGTCTGTATACGTTTGCCTTGGCGACAGCACGCCCTTCGCCGCAGCGGTCCAACTTACCACGGAGGTAGAGAGATATCCCCTATCCCCGTATCATACCTCCATGAACTCACAAACGCCATGGATGATGGTTAGATTAGGCCTAAGTCTCCTGAAAACATTTACGGTCTCCAAGAACCACTCCAGGGATGTTGAGTTAAAAACACTGCCCGGCCTCGCGACGGGACATCATTGATCGGGTCGCGGGATGCAGCCAAAACAAAAATGTTGGGAGGATAAAATGATGGAGAAATCACGTACGGGGTGTGACTGTGAGACGGCGAGCCGTCCACAGCTAGCTAGGGGCCGGGGCCAACCTCGGCGGGCCCAGGGCAAAATAACCTGGGACTTTTGACAATGACACCGACAGGAGAGAGGTAGACAGAGGCAGAGTCACGTAGGACTAGGAGGGACAAGGGACAAGGGATGGCATGTAGAGGGTGGTGGGGAGAACGTTTTCTTCTCGCCGCATGAATACTGAGACCATCCGCCGTTTGTTGGAACATCCACGGCTCATCTTGGCATGGACATGCACCGCACGGAAGCACCGAGATCTCTCAGCGCACACAAGATATCCATGCTTTGGATCGATGTGTACTTTATAGACATATAGGGCCTTTTCGAAACGGAGGCTTAGGCTTAGGCTCAGGCTCGGCTCTCGTTCATAATTATGCTGAACATTAATGTTGTGGTTTTTCATAGGAGCTGAAGCTCTGTTTTCCTTTTTAAACCAGAGAATCTACTTCCGAACCGCAGCCAAAAGCCTCTATTTTGATACCATTTATTTTATAATGGATTCACGAAATGGTGCCGGAGCCTGAGCCCGAGCCTAAGCCTCAGTATCGAAAAGGCCCATAATAACCAGCATTTGAAACGCTCTTTTTACCGAGCTTCAAGTTAAGTTCCTCCAACGTTTCGGAAGCGATGGTACCGGCAAAAATAACCACAAAGATTAACATGTTTTCAGTCAATCAATCATTTAACTAAAAACGAATCTGTTATAGAATCATGCTTCAAAGCCAACCCCTTCACCACCCCTCCCCTTCCATCCCCACCCCTACCCCGCCCCAACCCCGTAAATCCCACGGTTTGCTATCATTCACAAGATTCTACGCCAGTCAAAATAAATCACATTTAAAAATCAACAATCCGACAACGATATACTTCAAAACAATGCCATGTGAATTGCACAAAAATTGACTCCGCTCAGTGGCAAAGGTTGCAATTTGTGATAAGAACACAATTACTGCAAGTGCAGGATATATCAATATCTCCTGTTGACATTTTACCTGGCTGTCATACATACGTCGCTATCTTGTTTTGTACCCAAATATCCATGTCTTATTTTAAAGGGATGGTGCAGAACTGGTTTTTCCGACAAAACCGTTGCTGACAGTGAAAGCACATTATGCAATCCATCATATACCTTAACTGACAAACCTGTAGAAGTTTGAGGTCAATCAGCCATCTGGGTCACGAGAAAATAGTGAAAACAACATTTACACAATTCAACGAATGAATAAAACGCTTCGAAGCGGTTTATTCCAATCGGAAAATAGTTTCATTGATTTCTTAACGAATATGGCATTTCAGACTAAAACATTTCATGGGATGTTTTCTCCTATCATCACCGTTTATACTGTGTAAGTTTTATGTGAATCTGTGATCTTGAAGTGCATTTTGTCTTACCAATTCTGTACCATCCCTTTAAATCATGTTTATTAATAATTATGTCAGAAAAAGGTTGCTTTGTATCGGGCAGAAACATGGTTGAAACATGTACGAATGATGCGTGAAAACAAACTTCATCTTGTAAAGACATCATCGGGATGGGCACTTAGCTATGGAAAAAATTCTTCAGTTATAAATGTCTTGAGGACCTACAACTCCCTACCCCCCCCCCCCCCCCCCACCCCCGGCAAATTCAAGTCACAGTCGTTATAGCGCCCTATTGCGGTTTAAAGTGCCACCGTTCTTGCGTTCGATAAATCTATTGATTTATTGTGATGTGATGACCAGTGTGTTCAGGACCTAAACTTGCAAATTGGGGCACTTGTGCAGCGTGGAGATAAATCACTGGAAATACATGTACTGGAGGAGACATTTTCCAACAACAGTTTGAGCACAGAACGTCTGTTTGTAGCTCTGGTTTGAGTGAAATACTGACACCGTGTCTGATGAAACCCGATATAAATCTGTGGACTACAATCTCTTCATAGCTCCAATGGGGTAAGTCAACAACATGCACCCTTTTACATACACTGTGGGCATGGTGTAGAAAGACTCATTAGGCCATTATTATTCTAATGTGTAGCTACGTGCGGTCCAAAAGTCTCTTCATAACCAGGTCTTTTTTTTCTAACGGCATACTTCATATTCAAATTAGGTATATACGGGACGTAAGCCTTCTATAGACCTTTCTTTTGCAACGTCACAGACCGAGTTTTTGCCAACCAGCATGGCGGAAACTATGGCGAGCCATCAAAGCCAGGCATAAACAATTACCACATATTTTACCCAATTTGTACACAACGTTTCATAAACATTAAATATATTGCTGAATGTAATGAAAACAACACAAGCAATGATGGTATGTATTTTGTACAGCTATGAAAAGTTTTCAAAAATGTTGAATGTGGTCACGCCGTCTTTCGAGAAGACGAAATGATTTGCAACATTTGGCCGCCCATGCCAACCAGCAGCCAATGTTTATAAACAAAAGAAAGGTCTATACAATTAGAACATGAATGTCAACATTATGCAAGGCTTTATGTTGTATTTTGAGTGGGAGTCGCAAGTTACACGTGGCGATCTCGTAGTTTAGCTTGTTTTACTGATGGTATCATGCTTGACGAACGTACAGGTTTGGGGCTGTTCGGATATTTTTCAAAGGTAATATCGTCCTTTGTTTTTTTTCTTCATTTTTTTCATTTTTTCATTATTTGTCGGTACTTCAGATATTTTGTCGATATTAAATGACATTTTACCTCCAAATATCAAATATTGGGGGGATGATAATACACGCCATCTCCCACCTCAAATATGGGGGGGGGGGGAGTATATCCCCCACCTCCACCCAAGCTCGACACACATGCAGTGTACACAGAGCAAAACGAGTTGGGTAACACGTCGCAGTCACATCTCGGTATAACATGTTGGCCAATGTTGCTAAAGTGTACACAGTGCTCAAAGCCGTGTTGCCCAGGTGTTACCGAAAATGTTACCGAAATTGTTGACAATGTACAGCCTTGTACACTCTGCTTTATTCAGTATTCGTACAACTCCCTATGATCATGGAGTCCATACTCCATGCTATGATCAAGTATTATGCGTGAGGTTCATGTGACGAATTACAATTTGCCAATAAGACACCCGCCCAGATCTCAGTGCGACACCACCACTATTTCAACCGATCCGCTCGGCCAACTAGGAAATTAAAACAACTTGAAGTCGCTAAGTCATTCGCCGCGAGAACAGTGCCTGCTTTGTGGGGCACGGACGGTGGCTAGTGGCTTCACCGCCATGGGAAAACAATTGATAATCACAACCATTGTTAGATTCTATAATCCAAGCTGTAGTCTAGGAAGGAATAAAGAATCCAACATTTTTCACAATCCTGGTTTGATCCGAGAACAATACGACTTGCAGTTCGTGCCAACTCGGCCGTGAAGAATCTTCAGACGACTTGTTTCTTATTATTAAGAAGGAATGTACTCCGTTTCCCATTGGGCTGAACCGTGGTTCGGGCTTCCGCTGTTTGAAAACAGGCGCATGTATACTTTGGTAGCGTAGCATACCGAAACAGAAATCTTCACCGATTTACCTATAACTTACAGGGTATAAAGATGGCGATGGTAGAAACATGCCATTAAAATCTGTCTGCCTGAAATACTGTACGGTATTTTTTATCCATAAAATGAGTACTAAAAACCAAAGATCGCAAAACAGTTTTGATCTCAGGATCAAACGCCATAATGAAAAGATTTGAAAATACCGCAAGCGCTTTTCAGTGTTTTCTCTAAACGTGGGCACCGTATGGGACTGGAAATTTCACAGATGACTGTTACTGTGTCCTTCTTGATATTTATGCCCATGAATCTTCAGGTTTTTTAACAAAACCCAAAGTATGAAATTACCTTTAAAGGTAGTATCATACTTTTTGATAGGAAACCAAAACAGAAATGTTCACAGATTTAACTTATAGGGTATAAAGATGGTGCTGATATAGAAACATACCAATATACCCTTAAAATTGTCTCGCCTGAAATACTGTATTTATCAATAAATTAGTAAAAGCAACGACCGAACTGATATTTGTTATCTTTAAAAGATAAAAAATACCGGTGAAAAGATTCCACGAGTATTTGACACTGTTTTTTAAGTGGGCACCGTATGGGACTGGGAATTTCACAGATGACTGTTACTGTATCTTTCTAGACGTTTTTGCCCATGAAGCTGTATTTCTTTGACAAACTAGCTATGACAGGTACGAAATTACCTTTAATAAAAAATTCGTTCTTTTTTTCTGGATGATTCCACATTATCAGCGACAGTTTTACGGTGTTTGTTTTAAAAGGTGAAACCATTTAAGTGACCTGTGTTTGGTACCGCAGCAATATCTGGGTTTCATCCACGTATATGTACCACTTCGTTTTATTGTGAAGTTTATTTTTTATGACTTTACCCTGTGACCTTCACATTGTAAATTACAAGGATTATTTGTTTTGCCGTTCTGCTTGAGACAGACGGTTTTAAGATGCATTTTTCCCGAATGTATCCATATTTCAATTTGTAAGTAGATGGATTATAATACTGGTGTCAATTTCTTTTCATGATTGGATGATTGGGGGAATGATTGGTTATTTTGTGTCCTGTGCGAGGGAGGCTGTGGGAGGTGGGATACCCCCTCCCAAACCAAGGACTTTTTAATAAAACCAGAGTCGAAAAGTCGCATTTTAGAGCATTTAAAACGATATTCAGAATAATTAAATTAAACATAGTATAAATTAACTGCGAATACTAAAAAAAACAAAAGGAACATGTAATATTTCTATACAATAAACTTTAATGACATTCAACCTCAAAATATTGGGGGGGGGGGGGGGATGATAATACACGCCATCCCCCCACCTCAAATATTGGGGGATAAATCCCCCCCCCCCCCATCCCCCGGGATCGACACCCATGCTAGATTGAAGTACACGTATAGAGAAAGTGTTAATGATTGCAAATTTCAATATGAAAATTTGTGATTCTTTAAAAAATGCGTAGGCCTATATACAAGATCTTATTTAAAATCTCAAAACTGTAAAATATTTACAGTTTTGTAACGTTCATTCTAACCCCCCCCCCCCCCCCTCAAAATAAAAATACACACACCCATGATCCTCAATAGTACTATGGGCTCGTATTTGCCTAATTATTTCAATGGTATATCATATTGTTTTCGACAGATACATGTTGACAGGGCATTTTTTTCTAATTGGATAAGATGCACTGTTGCCAGGGAAATTGAAATGTATATATAGGTCTTAGATATTTTGGACCTTAACGATTGGTTTTAATTTGTTACCTCCATTTTGTGTCCTGAATAAAAAGAATGGCTTGAGATACATGACGAAGGTGGGGCCTTTCTTCGGCTTAGTCATGTGGCCCAATCCCTTCGGTTTGGTTTTATGGGCCTCAAATGGCGGTAGCGAAATAAGTCCCATGCTTAGCATCAAGCCAGGGGCCAATTTCAGAGATGCTTAGCACAAAAAATATGCTTAGCACAAAAATGGCTTGCCCAGAATAAAACAAACAACCATTGAAAATTCGATTTGATATTCATGGTCAGCAAACAACAGCCAAAGAACAATTGCAAGTGATACACAAGACATGGGAATGTGGTTGTTATTCATGTTTTTATTGTTTTTAATGTCATGCTTAGCGATTTTTTTGTGCTAAACAGCTCTGTGAAATTGGCCCCTGGTTTCGTAAAGGCCCTTTGAATGGACAGAATGGCAGTGACCATTCGGGCCTCCGGGGTATGTTCGCCGTGAAATTCCCTTCCAGCACCCCCGGTGTGCCACCGAAACTGCCCCCTGGCCCTCTGAATGGCAAAACTGAGACCGTGAATTCATATTATGCATTCCATTTCAATGCATATCTCCATTTGTGATTTGTGGCTTCGCTTCTATTATGGTGGACCCGGCCACTTGGAACTTGACTCGGAAAAGCAAAGTTTCGATAACTCGACATGAGGCTACACAATTCCGTGTAAAAAGAATTAGCCTGCTCTAACAATAACCAGATATTCAACATTCCACTATAGCCAATGTGTTCAGCATGAACAAAATTTGCACACCGAAGTATATTGGTCCCTGCATTTTTCTGTAAGCAACTTGCTTACAGAAAATGGTGATTATCACCATCACTATATCAATAATTTTTTTAATGCAAAATAAAGTTCTGTTGGACCTTTGGCAGTTTTATGTTTCACTCGAAATACGTACATGCTATTATAATACAATAATGCAAATTTATGAAATCTACAATGGCTTTTATGCAGTGGTGCCAAATTTCACCCACTTTCTTTACCCGTATCAGGGTGTAAACCGTAGTGGTTTCATTTTACATTTCAAATTCATGATCACGAAACGATGATACTTGTGTACTTTAAGTTGCAAGACATTATCTTCGTTTTAACTTACGGTACTGTCATGTATGTTATTTAGCAGGGATGTTGTTAACCAAACCCTATGACCAAACCAACTACATTATATAAAATGTAGGGTGTTTTGCCGTTCTTTCTTAGAGAAATTCACGGCAACTTAAGGTAATTTGATCGCAAGCAGTTTTTTCCTTGCACCTTGCAATCGAATGTTTTCTTATACATACACTTCTGTTGCTCGTCATGACTGCAACACAAAATGCACCCGTGATGAACTGGGTCGAAAACAACCAAAGTTCGAATCCCACCTGAGCCAGCACGCGATTTTGTCACGTGCACTCACAAGCACTGAATACAGTGCTCATCCACGTCGGTGAAGGGCAAGCCTAATTTGCATAATTATGATCTATTTCCCGACCAAAATCATTTAATATTCATAACCAAAGTTGTGCCAAACTCACAATGCTTGCGACTTGTTCTCATGCTTGAGAAATCTTACAAAAGTATCATCCCGTGAAATGACATCAATGCTTGAGAGTGACCGACGTCCCTGATGAATCCTTGAGAAATTTCTCAAGCATGAAAAGAAAATCGCAAACATTGCCAGATAGTTTAGCATCGTGTGAAAAAGGTGTTTGAACTTATAATTAAGGAGTATTGGACTATTGGCAAAACCGCACACGAGGCGGCTATAATAAACAAAGACCGTAGAGTGTTAATTACCTAATAATGGCGTAAGCTGATATCCATTAGGCTGACGGGAAGTGGTTATTGCCTTGTTAATTACAGCATTTGATTGTTTAATGAGAGGGGCGGCTGGTTGTAGGAAGTGATTAATTATAACACCTGTTGAGCTGCGGTTTATTTAGAGGCGAAGCAATGGTGATTAAATTGAGTACATAGGGAAACCGCGATTGCCTTCGTTAGCAGTTCAGCATGATTTGAGTAATATGGTTTGAGCTTCGTAGGCCTATGATTGAACATGGAGGTGAGAACACATGATCTTAAAGGTAGTATCATCCTTTGGTTTTTATCAAAGAAATACAGATTCATGGGCAAAATATCAAGACAGATATACAGTCACAGTCATCTGTGAAAATTTCAGTCCCATACGGTGCCCACTTTTGAGAAAACAGTGAAAAACAGCCACAACATTTATTAAGTCTTTTCTCTTTTATTTTTGATCTTTTAAAAGATCAAACAGATTTTCGTTGTTCGACTAATTTCTGGATAAATACACAATTTCAGGCGGAAAGATTTGAATGGTATGTTTCTATCACCACCATCTTCATACCCTGTACGTTATACGTAAATCTATGAACATTTCTGTTGTGGACTTGTGGTTTCTTACCAAAGTATGATACTGCCTTTAAGTCTAGTTTTAGGACGGTATTTGAGCATGGCTTTCACGGTCGATATGGGTTGGAACTATTTGAACAGAAATCTGTAAAACCTAAACAAAACAAAACAAATTCAAGATAATCCAGTGGACTCTTTTTCTGTTCTTTTTGTTTTGTTTCCTCCTTATATACATTATGCACTCTTGTCTTGATTGAGTTAGTAAGCAACTTGGGAACTGACTATTAAGCGAGAAAAGTTTGGGCCGAAACGGGAATTGCACCCAAGACATATAGGCCAATGCATCCACCTGTCGTCTGCCATCTAAACGATCCACCATAATCTTATGGAGGCCTCCAGAAGTTAATGGTCATTACATCTTCGCTTAGGCTGTCAATCAAAGTCGGATCCCCCACTGACCCTACCCATGAGTTGTAAACCCAGTTGCTTCCTAATTGAGGAAGCAAGTTAATTTGCAATAAGTTCCGTCAAGTTGCAATAAAAACTGCACCTTTTTGTACCAGCTACTTCAGCAACCCAATGTAATCACTGGTCTATTGTTCTATTTCCCAGAAACTTAATAATTATACGGCCATTCAGACAAACAAAACACACCGAAAGAACTGTCAGTACAGTGTCCCCATGGGGACATTAATACTGTCGGATGTCTGCAGACCTGGTACTCGTAAATCAAGAAGTGAACGACCCAACACTCTGCCAGAATTAGGCCGCAAGTATTGACCAATTAGCCAAAAATAACCACCGCGGTTTGCATGTATGTGTGCATTTAGAGCTATGCACGGACCGTACCGTGGTCCCACGTACGGTACGGTCCACAACACGGCCGCCGCGGCCAACCTCGTCTGGTGACGGCACGGTGACTCATAACATCGGGGGGATTTCACCGCGATACCTCGGTAAAAAAACCAAACCCATGGCCCCGTATCCGTCCATGTCATGCATATCGCAACCGACTTTCTTCCGGAGTTTCAGCGGAAGTCGTCTGGCTGTCGCCTTCTTGTTTTTTACCCCGCGGTCAAACCTCCCAAAAAAATACCTATCGATTTTTGTTGTGAAGTTTGTTTTCAAGCATGAGGTGTAAATATTATGATGATGAGTCGGCGCGGTAGGAATATCAAAGAAATTCGACGAGTGACAAAGAGGCTGAATATTTACTCTCACAAAAGCCAAATTTTCTCCACATACAAAAATTATCCATCCTTTTTTTAAAACAAAACATTTGATAAGCGTTTTGTTTCTCGATACTGTTGATTCTTCGCTTTGGTTTATAAACAATTATTGTATTCATCTTGTTTATCATTATTCTCATGTTATGATAAAGGGCATTTATATTGCGCAGCTACTATATCAATATACTCTACTGCGCATTACAACAAACTAATAAGCATTAAATAAATGGGTCTTTAACCTGGTCTTGAACTGATCTAGAGAGTTAGCCTGCCGAACAGAAACAGGAAGATTATTGTACAGTTTGGGAGCAGCATACACAAATGCCCTGTCACCCAGTTAAGTGTAATCTTTGATTTCTCAGATGGGTATTTTAGTAATGTGCGGTCTTCAGAACTTTTTTTAAGTCTTCCTGCTCGGATCGAAACGCGTCAGGCCCTTCTAACTTCTAGTTTTTTACTAGTATAAAGTATTATGTGGATCGGTTTGCGGAAACACCATGTAAGAATCATTAGTACTTTCGCACTTCTATATCGTTCACACGTCTCGTTGGTTTCAACGTTTCGACTAGAATGCTCTAGTCATCATCAGGAGACATTATTGTGGAATACATGCAGCCTGAGTTCCAATGCCGAGTATGTACTTGTATGTGGCGATGGATTCCGTAAACAAAACGGGAAAATTAAAACAAAAGTGAAGCACTTAGTTCATGAGATGATATAATTATCAGTTTACCTGTGATGATGACAGTTTTGCCATCCAGTCGCTTCGCACACGTGCACCTATCGGCCACCTTCACAAAGTAGTAGTACAAACTGACGCACATAACCAGCACGGTAGACACACAGATGCCCAGAAAGAAACGGTTGTACTGCAACGGCCCGTCAGCCCACAATTTCCACTGACCAAGAGTCGCGCTCGTCTGGTCGGCCATTCCGTCGCAGATGCCTAGCCTCTCAACTTTGGTGGCTCAAGTTTTCTTGTCGTTCTTGATTTTGTTGTCAATTGTTGTTGTTTTTTATCAGCTTCAAAGTCTAAGGAAATTCCTGTGCTTTCAGAATTGATACTGCAATTAGTAAGTCCTGCGAGTTGTAGGAGGATACCTCTGACCGCTTTCAATGTTCTAGTCCGTTCGTAGGCGCAGTCACTACCTCATCTGCTTACACAACCGTAAAAGCCCGAGCGCTATGACTTGTGCGCCTTGTACAGTGTGCGAGCAAGTCTTTCTTTTTTTATCAATGAACGTGACGACATGCTGGTGATGGACTACGTAAGGTTCTAAGACGTTCTCATTGGTTCAGAGTGGAGATGGGGCTATGACGTATCGTGTATAGGTTTGTGGCAGTGCATGTAGCCTATCATGTACATGTACATTGCATAGTCGTCCCACACGCTACACTCATCCACACACATTGGCATCAAGTTACAAGGATCCGCTACCGCTTGCTTACGTGCCTTACATGCATGTCCAAGGACTTTCGTCGTCTAGACTTTATTCAGGTCCGTTAATTGTGTGCAATGGTTCTTGCCTCGTGTCCTATTTTCTGTCGCAATAATCTATTGCTGAACAAACTGAGTAGGCCTACACACACTGCTTTATCGGGCACCTAGTTATCACAATGCAGCTAAACCATAGACTCTGCTTCACACTTTGAAATGAAAATGCCCCGTGTCGTGACACTTGTTGATGTCTGGCCACATCTACTCAGACTTGTTCTAAGACTAGCCGCCAAGTTCCTTCCAAGGTTTTTGCGCGGGTGTTTCTAAGTACCAACCAAAAATAAACAATACGTCTCATAACATGAGTGTGCACTATAATTCATGTAACTGGGCGCGTGTGTAACTGTGCGTCACTGTTAAGACGGATTTTCCGAAGAAAAAGAAGGAAGCTTTGTTTCGGGAAAGTGAATTCTTTCCGGAAAACGCCCACTTTTGTCTTTCTCGCAGTCGAGGTTTTAGTGTGTATGCCTATACAATTACAAATCATTCTCGAAAAATCATACAAAATTTCAAAATATTAAAAACCATAGAGATTATGACCAACGTGTCAGTGACTTGCCTTCGAATCAATACGCCCTCTCCCGTCACTCATAAATTATTAAACTCTGACGTCATAGACACGTGTTTTAAAGAAATTTAATAATGGTCATGTGCTGAGATCGGTTTTTAATGGCAATTGCATTATATGAACTTTGATGCGACATTCAATGTGCACGTCATGTTCACGAGTTTGTTCAACCGTACACGGAACATTGTTCCACCGCAGTGAGAATGTGAGCTTGACCTCATGCGGAGTTCGCCAAGTTCTTTGGCAGAAGTTCAGGGGTCCTCCTCAAAGCTCGGCTCCAGCTCCAGCTCCAGATCCGGCTCCGGCTCCGGCTCCGGCTCCGGCTCTGTCTTCGGCTCCGGTTCCATTTCGTGTATCCATTCTAAAATAGTAGGCCTACAGGTATCAAAATAGAAACTTTTGGCTGTGGTTCGGAAGTAGATTCTCTGGTTTGAAAAAGGAAAACGGAGCTTCAGCTTCAATGAAACACCACAACCTATATTTTCAGGATCATAGAGACGAAGCCGGAGCCTGAGCTGGAGGCGGCTTTGAGAAAGCCTTCAGAACTTGCTGTATATAGGATATTAATATGGCCAGTGCCTGGTAACATCACAGAGCGAGAGATTTCGACTCCAGGGGTCAATTTCATAAACTATTAAGCACAAAAAATTGCTTAGCACAAAAATGTGTCGCTCAATAAAGCGAACCACCATTAAAAAATTTATTTGATATTCATGGCTAGCGAACAACAGCCAAAGAACAATCACAAGTGAAACACAACGCATGGACATTTTTGTGTTAATACTCTCTTTATTTAGATAGAAATGTCATGGTTAGCACGTTTTTGTGCTAAGCAACTTTATAAAATTGACCCCTGCCTAAACGAAGTGCGTCCAGTTAATGCAGTTCAAGACATCAAGTACATTACCTTTCTTATATCTTGCTTCCCAGGTTCTACCGGTGTGTTTTCAGGTCGCCTTGTTGCCCGATCACCTTCCTAGCGAGATGATCACCGACTATGGGTCTGTTTCTAATTCTCTGCCCCAACCTATGGAGGATCGGAAGGCCCCAACCAACACAAGGACTCTGAACCAGGCCAACTCGTCCCAGGTCAGTTCATCATTATAAACTCGTACCTGTCCACATATAAACATAAAACACAAACACATCCATGTGAAACGCAAGACAACTCGTACCAATGTTAACTCATTATATACCTCATTACCCACCTACACAGCCTTTCAAATCGAAATTTCATGGAGTAAAAAACAAATTGGTTTTATTGGTTTTATTTTAAGGCAAACTTTGCGGGCACCCACCGGCATTCTAATTCCTGTAAACGCTATTTTGCCGTTCCCTTATTCTGATTGGCCAATATTCATTACAGGTATAGGCCATGCCATATGCACAAAGCGTAAAAAAAGGTACATGAAACAACGTCTGTGCCAAATTCAGCCAAAACGCGCCGTGCAAATCCTATAGGCTCCCTTGAAAGGATTTAGGGCCTATTGCCAGTCTACATTTACCGTAGATGTTCACTTCAGCGATTTAGTGTCAACTTCCGGATTAGATCTTGACAACAACGCGACATGATACCGGACCGCGTAAACACTATAGGCTAAACACCATGCACGAGCAAATAGGTTTAAATTCTCGGAGTCAAGCCCTTAAAAGAAACGTCCGTCACGGCCTTATACAATGTGCGAAAAATATATCCACATTCATCAGCGGGTTTTTATTAACTTTCAAGAAGAAGGAGAAAAAAATGTAATCTTCTTGGCATGTGGAATGGGAACAAGTCAACGCACAAAGAGCATTAGTACATCAAAGGCACCGCGTATGTGACTATTACAGCCGCGAGAATTAGTCGGGGTTAAGGCTTGGAAATTGTGCAACTTTTTGGCGAAGTCAAATCTTGGGATTTACGAGAGCTATTATAGCTGTGGTATTGTGCTGTGAGGGATGAGATTAAGGTTTATCTGGGGATTTCACGGCATGGGCTTTGAAGAAAGTAGAGTTGAGGCCTCGGATCGTGTTTGACTGGGTGGATTCTGTCAGTCATGATTCAATGCACATAATGTGTGTATGTAAGAAGTTAACATGCTTGGTGTCCTACTTGTAGACCTATCCTAAAATATGTAGGCATTCAGGAATCCCAAGGTTTTTTTTTTTCAGTTTGTTGCCCATAAACCCTATAATAACCAAAGTCTTAAAGTTAAAGTTAGTATCATACTTTGGTAAGAAACCAAAACAGAAATGTTCACAGATTTACGTATAACTTATGGTATGAAGATGGTGGTGGTAGAAACATACCGTTAAACATTTTCCGCCTGAAATGGTGTATTTATCCAGAAATTAGTAAAACAACGACTGAAAATCTGTTTGATCTTTTAAAAGATCAAAAATAAAAGAGAACAGACTTAAAGGGATGGTACGGAACTGGTTTTTGCGACTAAACCGTTGCTGACAGTGAAAGCACATTATGTAATCCATCATATATACCTTAACTGACAAACCTGTAGAAGTTTGAGGTCAATCAGCCATCTGTGTCACGAGAAAATAGTGAAAACCCGTTTACACATTTCAACGAATGAATAAAATGCTTCGAAGCGATTTATTCCAATCGGCAGATAATTTCATTTATTTCTCAACGAATATGGCATTTCAGACAAAAACATTTCATGGGATGTTTTCACCTATCATCACCATTATACTGTGTAAGTTTTATGTGAATCTGTGATCTTGGAGTGTATTTTGTCTTACCAATTCTGTACCATCCCTTTAAGAAATACTGAGACCGTTCCATTGTTTTCTCAACAAGTGGCACCGTATGGGACTGAAATTTTCACAGATGACTGTTACTGTATCCTTCTTGATAATTTTGCCAATGAATCTGTATTTCTTTCACAAAAGAAAGTATGATATCAAGTATCAAGTATGATACTACCTTTAACAACGGTATTGTACATTTTGCAACAAAAGGCATTTTCACAAAATGCTAAACAAAATTTGAAGGCTTGCGAGGTTTTTCTCGTGCTTGAGAAATCTTACGAAAGTGTAATCGTGTGAAAGGACATCAATGCTTGAAATTAAAGTGACCGACGTCCCCGTTGAATCCTTGAGAAATTTCTCAAGGATAAGAAAAACTGGCAAGCCTTGCGAGTTCGTGTGAAAAAGCCTAAAACATGGTTCGGGTAAAACAATTGATGGTTTGCCCGCGTCCAACCATGGAGTACAACGTATAGCAGTGCTACTTGGGCGCCCGTGGGAAAAAATCACAGGAATGGGCAACTCGGGTGACATTCGAACCCGTGACCTTCAGTTTACTAGTGCAGATGCCCAATACTAAATTGTAATATAAAACGGCCATGCTTTTACTGCGTAGAGGATAGGATAAACGGGCACTTGGGTGGAGTGGGTTCCATCATAAAGGGGAATCACTAATTTAATATCATAAGACGTAAAGACCCATTTTTAGCCTTTGAGAAAGATCCTGCAATAGGATCGAAACGTCAACCCTCCTGTAGGCTGTACTCGGCCTCTAAGTATGTAGGCCTTTTTCGGGTCATTATCTTGGCCGATGGCCAGTTTGCAGCAGTTTTTCTTTTTACTTGCATTCAAACTCTTCCTTGGTAAACAAAATATAATAATTTGGCTATTGTTTGCTTTTAGCGAAATTCTGTGCTTAAAGGTAGTATCATTCTTTGGTAAAAAACAGAAATGTTCACAGATTACTCCTTTCAGGGTATGAATATGGTGGTGGTAAAAACATACCGTTAACATTTTTCTGAAATGGTGCATTTATCCAGAAATTAGTAAAACAACGACCGAAAGTCTTTTTGATCTTTTAAAAGATCAAAAATAAAAGAGAAAAGATTTAAGAAATACTGTGGCTGTTTTTCACTGTTTTCTCAGAACGTGGGTACCGTAGGGGACTGAAATGTTCATAGACTCTGTTATTGTATGATATTACCATTAATGCTAAACATTGAAGCGAGGACAACTCGGAGTGTGGCTATCATAGACGCATACCGATCTTTGGTTTATGTGTCTATTGCATTCATTTCTATGGACACAAGAACAGGCAAAATGCTGGTGTTTCTCAGTATGGGACTAACCCCTGCCTAAGGCCTCACTTATTTAAAGGTAATTTCATATTTTTTTATTTTTTTTTTTGTCAAAGAACTGCAGATTCATGGGCAAAAATATCAAGGAAGATACAATAACAGACATCAGTGAAAATTTCAGTCCCATTATGTTGCCCACTTTTTGAGAAAACAGTGCAAAACGACCGGCATCTGAAGTCATTATTTTCTCTCAAATAATTGTGGTCGCTGGTTTTACTCTTTTCTGGATAAATACAGCATTTCAGGCAGTGACGTGTCACGGTATGTTTCTACCATCACCATCTTACCCTGTAAGTTATATAGGTAAATCAGTGGAGATTTCTGTTTCGGTATGCTACCAAAGTATGACAGTACCTTCAAGAGGCAACTTCGGATTTGCCCAGTCCTTTCTGAACCTGAAACACGTACAGGGCTAACATCACCATCGGTCCGGCCAGGGGCCAATTTCATAGAGCTGCTAAGCACACAAAAAATGCTTAGCACAAAAATAGCTTGCCCAATAAAACAAACCACCATTGAAAATTCCATTTGCTATTCATGGTCAGCAAACAACAGCCAAATAACAATTGGATACACAACACAGGGAAATGTGGTTGTTAATCCTGTTTTTACAGAAATGTCATGCTTAGCGAATTTCTTTCTAAGCAGCTCTATGAAATTGGCCTAAGTTTTTAGTATGAGGATCCAGTCTAGACTCTACACAGACTGACGGGTTAACCATGTGAAAAAAACCCATTGAATTATGATCTTTGAAGGGCAGATGGAATTGAAGTATAAAGAGACCGCGCAGGCTCTGAAATAATGCCAAAATGGCAATTTTTATGTCCCTTTTCCGTCGTTATTCCAGTGGGGGAATTTGCGCCGCTTCGCCCCGGCATCCCAAGCCAACCCAATCACAGAATCATTCTATCACTGCGGAGCTAGACCCGGCAAAAACATTCCATGATAAAAAAAAAAAGGATACAGTATCATGGTATTTCCCACCTCTCGGGAACTGTTCAGAAAAAGAAGAAGAAATATTCCAATGTCGCTTCGTCGGCAGACTTGAAAAGCCTCCGAGGATTTATTGCCGGGAGAACTTTTATACCGCCCTTGACCTCGGGCCTGCTCGCCGTCCCCTCTCGATATTTAACGGCCAACAGGTGTCGGCGTTACGCCGCTGAACAGTCGGTTTTCCCCCAGCGGATCGGCGGTACATGGAGCTGGAGAAACCGTGCCGAATTGTAACAGAATAAAAGGGAAAATCCGGTCGTGCAATAAATCATCAATATATTCTTTCCAAATTAGATTTGTTTTCATTGAATTGGGTTTATGATGTTGACGTGTTGCCGAGTGCTTGTTTTAAATAATTACTTTACCTCACAAAAATTGATAGTAGTCTTGATTCGAGCACGGGGTTTATACGCTTAGAGCGTGCCCACTCAATATACATGTACTGGGGTTCTTTTTATACCTCCATGATTTCACGAAGCCATACGGTCGATCGTAAGTCGAGTTACGAAGGATAACCCATCGTATCATACGTGGGCTGCAATGCATCATAAGTTCTACGATTGATAGTACATGTAAGTTACGATAAGTTTTGTAAAATCGACCCAGGCCACCCCGTATTATTATAAGCCATACCGTATTAAGTTCCGTGCCTTTCTTAATGCGATGTTAAAGTTAGGTCATTTCAACAATACATGTCCATGTGGTGGGTGCTGCCCAGTATGCATAAACCCCACTCATAATTATAAAATTCGCAGCCTCACCGCATTTTCATTTCAATCATCCAATTTTAAAGGGATGATTGGTAATTGTCACAGCACCCACACTTTGTCTAATTGAACAGGTACATAATAAAACATTTGAGCTCAATCAGACATCCGAGTCATCAGAAAACACGGGAAACGACTCTTTTTTTTCTTCAAAAATAAAATGAAGAATGTTTTTCATCCCATGTGACGTAAGTTATTTGTATATTTTATTTAGTAGGGGTTTCTATCATGTCCATCTTTATACCGTGGAGGTCATGCGCAAATGCACATTTTTGTTTTGGTTTGTTACCAATCCTTTACTGCAATCGCCATTATTATAAACTGTCCCATATTACATCAAAATCGACAGGATGCGCACATTATTTGCGAGTAAAGTGACGGCAACTTCTGTGCACAAAATCATTGTAGTTTTGATGCCTAAGTGAGGTCACATTTTGTCACACTTGTTGTCATACGGCGACTGTTTAAAGATTGCATGGAAACAAACGGATTGAAAATAAACGCAGACACGCTGTAGGTCTGACTGTTATTTGTAAAAAAAGAATTACTGTTACACAAACCCATTAAGGGTAATACCATACTTTCGTCAAAGAAATACAGATTCACGGACAAAAATATTAAAGAAGATACAGTAACAGTCATCTGAGAAAATTTCAGTCCCATACTGTGCCCACTTTTTTAGAAAACGGTGAAAAACGACCACAGTATTTTCTCTTTTATTTTTGATCAAAAGATCAAAAATAATTTTGGTCACTGGTTTCTCTTTTCTGTCAAGTGGGTACAATATCTGCTCGATTTTGTTGTCATCAGATACAATGCGATAATGTTAGCGATGTGATACACAGCGACCTCATGCGGCCACTAAAAACGGGCGAGGGAAGTTAGCCAAGTTAAAGATAGCTGGCCGCATGAGGTCGCTGTTGATAAATTGATGTTTGGACCGCACGAAGTAACAGATTTCCACTGACCACAGTGAGGGAAAAACCTGAAGTTCACAGTCCATAAAAAAAAATAGGCCCACAGTTTTTATACAATACTGCAGATGTCAGTTTGAACCATTATTTAAAAGGGAGCATATAGGATTTGCAAGGCCTCCAAACAATGAGTTTGAGACAGAAAATGGACTGAACAGTTGGTAAACAGTGCAAACAGTCACCATGGGAAATCTTGGTTCGTCAGATGCTGGGTTTTTCAAGGAAATCAAAACGATTTTTGGAACAAACATACAGGACACCCTCAATTGAGTTGTTTAGTTTTCCCCTTTCACTCAAGGTATGGAGATGGTGCTGGTAGAAACATACCGTAAAAAATGTCCACATGAAATGCTGTATTTATCCAGAAATTAGTCAAACAAAGACAGAAAACAGTTTTGATTTCGGGGTAAGAACAAAACCATTCTTCATGTTTTATAAGAAAAAAAAATAGTCGGGTTTTCGCTATTTTCTTGTGACTCAGATGTCCGATTGAGCTCAAATGTTCACAGGGATTATTATTTCATGTACATGCTTAATCAGACAAAGTATGAGTGCTGTCCTGTGACCTTTACCAATCATGTATTGTACCTTTAAGTACCCATTATAAAAATTGCATACACACCATCCCAACCCCTTCCCCACTCCCCCCAGAAAAAATTATCGTACATGTATAATAATTTCAAATAGTATGTGCATATCTATGACACCAGTGCCAGAATGTCAGTCGTTCTTCAGTGGTTTTTCTCAAAACAAAATACATTCCGAGTGCACCATATGTCAGAATTCACCTCTTGATGCATTTGCATTCCTTAAGCTCTAAACTCTTTCATTCTTTGATTTTATACATATTCATTCCTTTCCCTTTGCTTATTCATAGGTATAAAATATCAAGAAAAATACAGCTGCAACAGTCGTCTGTGAAATTCCCAGTCCCATAAATATATTATGCAATACCGTTCTATATTTCAGTATGGCAGCTCGCAGTGACAATGGTACATTCTGAGCACAATCCTCTCCATCTGCCTGTTCATTTCTATAGGGCAAACTGAGAAAAATTCCAATTACACGAGTCTTTTTATTTTCAGTCTAGATCAGAGATCATGTATTTTTAAACCTGAAATCGTCCTGCGTAGCGAAATCTCTAACGATTTATAATAACGGTGCCCACTTGTTTTAAAGGCATTGCATACGTTTGGTAATGACTCTGAAAATTTATGGCAATAAAAACTTACTTGGTGAGAAGTACAGCTGCTTTGGATAGTATAATGCACATTGAGAAACGTTCAATTCGAAGTACCGCGGTTATGGAAAGATATGTCACTTTTTATCTCCAAAAATTATGAATCTGAGAAGCGTTATGGCCGTAACGCTTCTCAGCTATTGAATTACTGTTATCTGGCGTGAAATAACCGCTCTAGTTTGTCGCCAAAATCTCACAAACGCTACCACCTTTTGAATTGAAACTTTCACAGGTTAGTTTTATGGTATATATATACAATTATATTCGTTTGAAACAAACAATAGGCTCAAATTACCAAACGTATGCAATCCCTTTAAACAGTGAAAAACGCCCACGGTATTATTTTTTTTTTAGATCTTTGCACAGGATTTTTGATCTTCAGATGATCAAAATAATTGTGTTTGGTCATTGGTTTTACTATTTTTGGCGAGCTGCGAAGCAAAGCGAAGCCTATGTAGTTGTACCGTTCGTCCCGTCCGTCCGTTCGGCCGTCCGCGTGAAATGTTAAAGTTGTTTAGTATGTGCTTGAACGGCCATTTTGTTTTTGATGGGTGTGTTGTCCAAAATTATGTTGTTATTATTGTAAATGAAAAATGTTGAAGTTTTTTCTATTGTTTAAAAATGTTGCAGATTTTTCTACTGTTTCAAAATGTTGAAGTTTTTTCTCTTGTTTCAAAATGTTGAAGTTTTTTCTATTGTTTCAAAATGTTGAAGTTTTTTCTATTGTTTCAAAATGTTGATTTATTTTTATTTATTTTTTTTTTTAGATGGGTGTGTTATCCAAAATGATGATGTTATTATTGTAAATGAAAAATGTCAAAGTTTTTTCTAATGTTTCAAAATGTTGATGGATGGGTGTTAGCTATCATGTTTGTTACTGCACATTAGGCTGCAGCGAGCCATGATTTTTGTGTACAGTTATGGAAAGTTTGCAAAAACGTTGAAGTTGTTTACGCCGTCTGTGAAGAAGACGAAATGATTTGCATCATTTGGCCGTCCATATCTTGCCAACCAGTGTTTATAAACAAAAGAAAGGTCTATACATTTGGGTTGCACCCAAGTAAATAAACTCCCATAGACAACAGTGGTAAATCCTCCAACTTCAAAAATCATTTAAAAATATACAGAACTCTCACAGCTATTCAAGTTGCACAGAAAAATGATGATGAACATGTCACCTTTCATTTTCTTTTCATTTTATGGTAGGGTGACCATTGAATTTCTGAGATATACTCATTCTCAGCTGACCACCCTTAAAACAAGGTATGGATCACTCCAGTCAAAAAAGCCTTTTTCAAAAAAACATCCCTCTTACCCTGCAAAGCGGCTGAAATAGACCCACTTTCTCACCCAATTGCATCCAAAATGGTCACAAATGGAAGCCCAGAGTCCAGGCAGGAGGTCCAGTTCCATATTTCTTCAATCCTTCATTTTCATAGCTCTCACAACTCTCTTTTTTAAAATATATTGAGTGCTTAACTTTTATTAATGAGCTCGGTGGACGGATTTTGGCACTATTTACTTGGGTGCACCCTTGGGCGTTTACGAAACAGAGGCTCAGGCTCCGTCTCAGGCTCCGGCTCCATTTCGTGAATCCATTCTGAAATAAGAAATAACTGGTATCAAAAAAGATGTTTTTGGCTGCGGTTCTGAAATCTTCTCTGGTTTGAAAAGGAAAACAGAGCTTCAGCTTCAATGAAAAACCACAACCTATATTTTCAGCATATTATGTCAGAGCTGGAGCCTCCGTTTCGTAAACGCCCATTTATTGTACCAAACTATGATATAACTATAGATATATATTAAAATTAATTTTAATATAGCTCTATGGATATAACAGATGCTTGAACCGATCCCCTATCCCGGTACCATATGGTGACACAGATACTGTACACGGTTTGTTCGTATTATGTACATGTGTCAGTCGAGAATAAATGACTTGTCGACATTTAATATGTTGCTGGGAAATGAAGTTATTATACTATAATACTTTTACTATTGAGTATTACACAAAGTATGGTGCGTGTGATTGAAATTCAAGATTGAATTGAATGATACGGTAGCGAGCTCTAAGTGGTAAATATGATTAATGATGACGTTGAACCGAAACGACTCCGTCTGATTGAAAAGAGTCACCTGCTCCATCAGGTTTTCTGTTAAGGGATTCTCAGAATCGGAATCCAGTTCGCTTGTCTATTTTGGGGACAGTATACCCTAGTGTTTGTCTTTGGTTTTGTTTCGGTTCGGATTGGTTCGGGTCAGTGCAGTTCGGTTCGGCTCCGGGTTTGGTGCGGTTTGGGTCGGCTTGGTACGGCACGGCTCGGTTCTGCTCGGTACTGCTCGGTACGGTTCGGTACGGCTCGGTACTGCTCGGTACGGCTCGGTTTTGCTCGGTACGGCTCGGTTCTGCTCGGTACGGCTCGGTACTGCTCGGTTCTGCTCGGTGCGGCTCGGCACGGCTCGGTACGGCTTGGTACGCCTCGGTACGGCTTGGTACGGCTCGGTACGGCTAGGTACGGCTTGGTGCGGCTGCTCGGCTCTGCTTGGCTCTGCTCGGCTTGGCTCGGCTCGGCTTGGTTCGGTTCGGCTCGGCTTGGCTCTGCCCGGCTCGGCCTGGCGCGGCTTGGCTCGTTCCGACCTGACTTGGCTCTCGGCTCTGTTCAATTCCCCTCGATTCGGTCCGGTTCGGTTTGGCTGGGTTTGGATCGGCTCGGTTCGGTTACGATCGCCGTGCGGCGCGGCTCGGCTCGGCTCGGCTCAGATCGGTTCGGTTCGGCTCGGGTCAATTTGTTTCAATTCGGTTCAGGTTGAAGTTCGGTTAATTTCGGTTCGGTTAAGCTGACCAGACAGTGTCTTATTATCAGTATACATTGTCTTTATTTGTATCATAGGCACAATGATTGGCATGCAGCAGGACACAACCGGCGACCGTTGTCAGATTGGCCGTCTAAAGAGACCGATTTGGGCCAAACAAGTCCTCGGATAACCGCTCCAGTGATAGCCGAATATTATCTCTTCTTCCACCGAACTCTGGCATGATTGCTCCGTGTCGGTGTCCTCTCATCCGTCATTTTGGCGCATCTTACGGCTCAGTAAACATCGATCGAGCGAGAACACTACCCGGAATATGGCCAGCGAAGAAAATTGAAGCACAAATTGAAATTCCAGACCATGACGTTGCGGATGAGCCCACATGTAGGTTAAAGGTAATATCATACTTTTTTTGTCAAAGAAACGCAGATTTATGGGCAAATGTATCAAGATAGATACAGTAACAGTCATCTGTGAAATTTTCAGTTCTCTACGGTGCCCACTTTTTTGAAAAATAGTGAAAAACACCCCCAGTATTTGTTAAATCTTTTCACCGTTTTTTTTTTTATCTTTAAAAGATAAAAAAAAAATTTGATCATTGGTTTTACCCTCTTCTTGATAAATACAGAATTTCAGGCGAAAAAAAACCCAACAAATTAATGGTATGTTTTTACCATCACCATCTTCACACCCTGTAAGTTATAGGCAAATCTGTTAAGATTTCTGTCAGTTTCGGTGTGCTACCAAAGTATGATAATATAGCTTTAAAAAGTGATCACGTTTTCTCGAGTCACCGTGTTTCTGTCGACCAATGACATAGTGCCGTTGCAAATGAAAGGTTTTCTGCGAAGCAATCACGCGGAAGTCAGCCGCCCGTGTAGCTGGCAATTATTTATGTGCCCTAATATCTGGCTAGAACCCAGATCGTTTATAAATCAATTGTGTTTCTCACCGTTCCATCAGTTTCAAGGAAGAATTTCTTACTATCAACGGTTGCCAGACTTCCCACACCAGTGAGGCAGACTATTGGTCTTTATGCCTGCATGTCGTTTATCCCAATCTGAAACGTGAGTAGTCCTGATTTATTTTATTTTTTTATCTGAAATTTTAAATATCATTTTTCCATTATGTAGCAGAATTGTATCAAAGTGGAATATTATGATATACCATTCCGAATAAAATGCTGTTGGTTTTTGAATGCACATAATTATGATATACAGGATGTCCCCCCAAAAAACGCAACACTTGTGCCGAGAACTATTAGGGCCTATATGAAAAATAAACTGTTTATCACTTCAAGATTCAGATATGTGATACAGCCATGTCTTAAATTGAATGAAAAAACTAAGACTGAATTACCAAACCTCAAAACCCAATTTTCATCTTTCTTTCATACACATTATGTGTGTATTGACCACTATGCGTGTTATCCTTGCAAATGTGTTTTTAAGGAGTACTCTTTCAATTGGTCATATTTCCGCTAATTTCAGCCCCAATATGCCTAAATTCTACATGATGATAGCCAAGACATGGCTGTATCACATATCTGACTCTTGAAGATTATAAGAATTAATTTTTTGTTCAATGCATTATTTTTGAGCGATAAAGGCCCTATACCCGCTTTGATATTATAGTAAATACCGGTAGTCAATGTGGTAGGACACCTGTATTAGCATAGATCAGGCTAGGGTTCCACTCCCGTCTAAGTCAATATACCGACTCCAATATCTTTAGGAAGTTTCAGAAGCATTTTCCCAACAGTGTTGTTCACGATCCACACGCATCATGACATACTCATCCATACTTTTGTGTTTCTATTCCCTAGCTTCCATGTTCTTGTCCGTAATTCAGTTCGCCTTTGAGAAAGATCATGTTAGGAACTTTAAGCATTTAAAAATAAAAGAGAAAAGACTTTAGAAATACTGTGGCTGTTTTCACTGATTTCTCAAAAAGTGGACACTGTATGGGACTGTAATTTTCACAGATGACTGTTACTGTATCTTCCTTGATATTTTTGCTCATGAATCTGTATTTCTTTGACAAAAACCAATATATAATTTTACCTTTAAAGGTACAGTACATAATTGGTAACATACCCAAACAGAATATGTTCACAGATTTACGTATACAACTTTCAGGGTATGAATATGGTGCTGGTAGAAGCATACCGTTAACATCCGCCTAAAATGGTGTATTTACCCAGAAATGACTAAAACAAAGACCGGTGACTGTTTCGATCTCGTGGTGAGAAAAAATTAATCAGCTTTTCGCTATTTTCTTGTGACTCGGATGTCTGATTGAGCTCAAATTTTCACAGGTTTATTATTTCATTTACATGTTTGATCAGACAAAGTGTGAGTGCTGTTCTGTGACCTTTACCAATCATGTATCATGTATCATGCCTTTAAAATTCATTGTTTTACCATTGACCATCCCCGTATTAAAGTACAGTCCAGAATTGATAACAAAACACAACAGAATTGTTCACAAATTAACCTATAACTTACAAGGTATGAAGATGGACATGATAGAAACCCCCTGCTAAAATGTTTCTGCCTGGGATGTCATTATTTGTTCAGTACGGAGCCCCTAAAGGGACGTGCAAACAAAACAAGTAGAAAAGAAAAGAAAAGTTTGAATTATTTCGTTCCCTCGAAATTATCTCGTTCCCTTGGGCCTTTAAAGGGAGCATATAGGATTTGCAAAGATGTGCGTTTTGGCTGAATTTGGTACTTAAACAGAAGTGAAGGTCTTAAACGTCCTTACAGACGTTGTTTCATGTACCTTTTTACGCTTTGTGCATCTGTATAGCAGAAATACGGCTGAAATAATCTTGCCCGCCCCCCTCCGAATCCTTCCGGCTACACCACGCTTTCGAAATGTTAAAAATCGTTCGGACGAACGATCTTTTTAAAAGACACTAAATCTTGAATTCCTTGAAAACCCCAGCATCTGATGAACCAAGATTTCCCATGGTGACTGTTTGCACTGTTTGCGAACTGTTGAGTCCATTTTCTGTCTCAAACTCAATAATTATTTTTGGAAGTCTTGCAAATCCTGTACGCCTTTAAAAGTAATATCATACTTTGGTTTTTGTCAAAGAAGTACAGATTCATTGGCAAAAATCAAGATAGTAACAGTCATCTGTGAAAATTTCAGTCCCATACGGTGCCCACTTATTGAGATAGTATTTCTTAAGTCTTTTCTCTTTTAATTTTGATCTTTTAAAAGATGAACAAGATTTTCGGTCGTTGTTTTACTAATTTCTGATAAATACACCATTTCAGGCGGAAAATTTTTAACGGTATGTTTCTACCACCATGCCACCATCTTCATACCCTGTAAGTTATACGTAAATCTGTGAACATTTCTGTGTTGGTGTCTTACCAAAGTATGATACTACCTTTAAATGACAGGTGAATATGAATACTGTACATCGAGAGATACATTTTGGCTTATATTTTGTTCATCCTCAAATCCTCTGATTTTGCAGAAAAGCACGGATACTTACTCGCTGAGGGACACGATGCACAATGATAGGCGGATCGGCGTGATGGCGCTAGTGTTTGTGATCTTACACATCTTGTTTGGGCCAACCCTGGCTATTGGTAAGTAGACTCTATCATAAACTTGACGTGTAACAGGTTGCAATTTAGGATTTCAAAATGGTTTCGGATTTTAAAGGTACAGTACAGAATTGGTAACATACCCAAACAGAAATGTTCACAGATTTACGTATAACTTTCAAGATATGAAGATGGTGCTGGTAGGAACAAAACCGTTAAAATGTTTCCCCCTGAAATGGTTTATTTATCCAGAAATTAGTAAAACAACTTTTAAAAGATTAAAAATAAAAGAGAAAAGACTTAAGAAATACTGCGGCCATTTTTCACTGTTTTCTCAAAAAGTGGGCACCGTATGGGATTGAAATTTACACTGACTGTTACTGTATATTCCTTGATATTTTTGCCCATGAATCTGCATTTCTTAAAAAAAAAACTAAGTATGATATTACCTTTAAGGAAGGTTTATAAATGCATGTACATGGATTGGATATGGAAGGGATACATGCAAATTAATGTAAATTCATATTTTCTAAATAATGTCCTTCAACCTTTAGAAAATCATCGTGTACACATGTACATGCCATTTTGTCACCACCTCTCGTTTTTCAGTGGACACCGTGCCGCCACGAATCAAGTTCTGCCCGCAGAACATCTACCGTACCGTCCCCGTTGGAACCGGAAAAAGCAAACCTATCTACTGGTCCCGCCCGATCGCCGAGGACAATGTACGGGTTAGCAAGACCAGTTTCACGTTCAGCCCTGGGACTCGCTTCCCCGTCTCCGCGGCGACTATACCCGTCACCTACACATTCTGCGACGCTGCCAGGAACTGTGCTACGTGTGTGTTCTTCGTTAAGGTAACGGAAGGTACGTAGCTACGGTAGCTAGCTAGGCACACAACTTATTATGGCTGACCAACTAAACCGAATGGCTGACTCAACAAATGAGCGGCAGAATTACACGAGCAATTCCACGGTAACATAAGTTAATATGCATATTAGGCTTGCCCTTCACCGACTTGGATGAGCGTCCACGTCAGTGAAGGGCAAGCCTAATTTGCATATTATCTATTTCCCGACCAAAATCATTTAATATTCATGATTCACTGCGGTACCCGCCGCGATATTGGATTCGATTCACCCCGCTGACCCCAGCTAGCTCGGTGGCCTAGCAGGTATGGCATCTGCACTAGTAAGCAGGAGGTCGTGGGTTCGAATCCCACCTGAGCCAGCATGTGATTTTTTCACGTGCTCTCACAAGCACTGAGTATGCGGTGCTCATCCACGCCAGTGAAGGGCAAGCCTAATTTGCATATTATCTATTTCCCGACCATAATCGAGAACATAAGTTACTTGTTAAAGGTAGTATCATACTTTGGCTTTATCAGAGAAATACATATTCATGGGCTAAAATATCAAGACAGATACAGTCATAGTCATCTGTGAAAATTTCAGTAACATACGGTGCCCACTGTTTGAGAAAACAGTGAAAAACAGCCACAGTATTTCTTAAGGGTCTTGAAATACGACTGAAATTTTCACAGATAACTGTGAATCTGAATTTCTTTTCAAGCTCAGGATTCTATTGCCATTTTGTTGTTTCCCACTCACAGCTAATTACAAATGCACCTCACAATCGATTCGTCTCGATCACCGACCAGACCTTGCCCCGTCGCCTCGAAACATCACCTCCCCCAATTTCCCCCTGGCATACCCCGCCAATTCCAACTGCCAATGGGAGGTCAAGAAATCCACAGGCAACTTCTCGTCAGCCAATGGCATCGTCGTCAGGTTTCGCGCCATCGAGCTGCATGGAGGTGACATCCTCGTTCTCAGGGCGACGGGTGACACCACCGGGCAGGCACTGACGTACAGTGGGAGGGTACCCCCAAGGGTGTTGCGTGTCCAGGATGAGGGGCTGACCATCAACTTGCAGTCTGGTGGTGATAACCCGGTGGTTTACAGTGTCAATGGTTTTGACATGGAGGTTCAGGAAGTCAAGATGAAAGGTAAGGTTGGGCGAATTGAATTCAATTGTGAATATTAAATGATTTTGGTCGGGAAATAGATAATATGCAAATTAGGCTTGCCCTTCACCGACGTGGATGAGCACTGTATACTCAGTGCTTGTGAGAGCACGTGAGAAAAAATCACATGCTAAGGTTGGGCGAATCCGGCTCTAGCTCCAATTTGTGAAACCATTTTTAGATAACGCGTATCAGATTAGAGGCTTTTGGCTACGGTTTGGAAGTGGATACTCCATATAAAAAAAAAACAGAGCTTCAGCTTCAAAATGAAAAAACACAACCTATATTTTCAATCTATGCATGACTGAGCCGAGCCTGAGCCGGAGCCGAGGTTTGGAAAAGGGTCCAGGCTTGAGGCTTGGCTTTGAAATTATGTCGCTATCATCATTTTGAGGCCCACAGAACGAAAATATTGAAGGGATTGGGCCACCTGACGAAGTTGAAGAAAGGCTCCAGCTTCGCTAAATCTCAAGCCCCGTATAGGACACAAAAAAGTTGGTAGCAAAATAAATCCCATAAGGGCCTATAGCCCCAAGCCTCATTTCGTAAAGTCCCTAAGTGCCCCCAAAACGCAACACTTTGTGTCGAGAACTATTATATAAAAATTAAACTGCTTACCACAAGATTCAGGTATGTGATACAGCCATGTCTTGGCTATCACCATGTAGAATTTGAGCAATATTGGACTGAAATTGAGTGAAAAAACTAAGACTGAATCAACCAACCAACCTCAAAACCCGATTTTCATCTTTTCTTTCAATACACATTATGTGTGTATTGACCACTTATTCTGGAATACTGTAAATTTGTTTTTAAAGAGTACTCTTTCGATTGGTCATATTTTCGCCAATTTCAGCCCGATTTTGCTTAAATTCTACATGGTGATAGCCAAGACATGGTTGTATAATATAACTGAATCTTGAAGTGATAAACAGATTAATTTTAACATAATAGTTCCAGACAAAGTGTTACGGGTTTTTTCGGGGGGGGGAGGGACACGTTGTATAGGATATTCTGGACGCAATGTTCCCGGAACCACCGGTAGGTGGCGCTGCACACGACTAGGGCTTTATCGGAACACTCTTAATTACTTTCGTAGAAAAAAATCTGGTAATGACCAAAAATGCCCCAGATATGTATGTTGTAGCCAACATTTTGACATTGTTTCTCATGGAACGCCTTAGAATGGTTTCAAGAGGGTTGGAAACGCTGAAAAAAATACGAAACAGTATATACCTGAGCCAAAAAGTGGATTTTATTACTTTATTTAAATGACCTGTGACGTCACAACGAACGTCATCTTCGGCAGGTCTTCGGAAGCAACGTTTTCGGAAGCATTCGGATGCTCGGAAATGTGCAAATGCAAATGGCAAAGAATTCCACTGATCACCATTACGGAAAAAGGATTATATCCTACAAGAGTTAACTTATTGGATACAAATTATGATAAACCTCAATTTCAGGTGTTGGAAACTTGCGTAGAATATCTGAAAAGTGAGTTTTATAGGGTTCTTTTACCTACAAACTGTACAAAGCCAGTTTGCTCAAAACGCCCTCTGTTGGTTCTATAGAGTTGTGCACAAATATTTATTATGGTCATCAGTGGAATTCTTTCCGATCGGTGCACTAGGGCCTATTAGACTATACAACGGTGCCACATACTTTACATGATCCAATTCCTATTATAAAATGTCACATTTTCTGATAGAAAATTGGGGCGCAACCTCAAGTTAAAAAAAAAGGGTGATCCTTAACTTAAGAGCCCTGTTAAAAATAGGTTTGTGAGAAAATGCATTATTTAAAAACACAGAAAATTAATTAAATTTAACAGGATTTTTTTTATATGAAAGTGGTATATTCTGTTCATCAATATACCATCAAGGTCCAAATTATGGAGAGCTGCGTTGCCAATTTGAACTTGCATAAATTTCCTTGTCCAGAAGCCAAGGTATATGTGCCATGATTTTTGACACTCCATTGATTTATGCTACCCAGGCCCCCAGAGTCGCTAAAAAATATGCCAAAATAATTTTGTGGCTTGTGTATGTTCCATTTTAGAAGAAATGCCGGCATCTCCCGAATTTACACTCCACTCCATTGACTGCCGTTCATTTCGTCAATGGCTGGAGTCTAATATCTACGCCATTGACTTTGTACACACTAGAGTCGTGCGCAACGGGGAGCACACGGACGGAATGGAGTCCAATTTCACGATATGGCTGAAATGGCCCGTTTTTACCAGGGCATTGCCTTCAAAAACTCTGAAAATAAGTCCTGGATGTGTCCATGCACCAATTTTCTTTTTTGAGTTCTGAGCAGTCAAATGACACTTTTTTAGGAAAATAAATGGTGGCAACTTAAGAATTTGCCCACTGCATATAGATGAGGTATTATTTATTTTGCAAGGCATGTTTTTTCAGCATTTTTTCATGTGTGTCCGAATCATGGACAGGGTGTCCGAATCATGGCAAAAATGAAGGTTATGTTTCAAGTCAATTTCATTTCAAGGACACAAAAAACTTTCATAAAATATCAACCTGGATATAATAACTACACTTTGTTGTTCATAAGTGAAAATAGTTGAGAGAAACAAACATTAAGAAGGTCAAATAATCCAAAATTGCTTAAGTGTCCGAATCAATGGCACATTTACCCTACGTGTTCATCTCGTACCAAATTCAGCAGCCTGTCATGCTTAGAGAAAATGTTGATTTATAACGCCAAAGTATACTCAAATATCGGGAAATTTCGGGTCATTAATTTACACCGTACAGTTAATACGCATGCATCTGGTGCAGAATTCTGATGTTCACATTGCCCTTAATATAGGTACACTCTCCAGGGGAGTGTACCTATAAGGGCATCCCAATACTGCCACAACACTTCCCCCATACTCCTCTCGAGAGGTTGTTCCCTTGCTCCCATACTTGCTTCACTTGTGAGTGATGACATACATACTAAATTATGTCAATGAAGTAATCGCCATTGCGAGGGGAGTATACTTCCTGCTGGATCATACATGTACTCCTCCACAAAATAATGCTTCACGTTTGGACCCTCATTGATAAAAAAAAAATAATTATCTTAAATACTGTATATACTTCGGAGGTCAACAGACTTTTCCCAATTATAAACGTTACTCTTATGTCAGGCCAATCAACACACGGTCCATGGTGTCATTGTATTTTATTGGTCACTGGCGGGGAGGGATATCTTATCCACATTCTTATCATCCTGCATATCCTTCACCTCAAGAACACCATGTAAACGTTTGTTTTAAGCACAATTCAAACACGTACAAAAAAAAACGAGGGCCCTAGGAAGTTATTTATAATTTTCATTATTGTTGAGATATCCACGCATAATAGGATTTGCACATGTCTATACCCATTATGCTTCCAACAACCCCCCCCCCCCCTTCCATGATGCCCCACAACATCTATAAAATGTACAGGTAGCCCCTTTCATCTGGCCAGACGCATCACATAGCATCTATCTCTAGTTCCGAAAAACTCTGGGTGTAATAATGGGACTATATCTTTTTATTATCTGACACAATGACACAGAGGACCACGCGTTCTGTCACGATGGATACCAGTGTAAAACCAGCGCCTTCTGCATAGCTGAGCGATATCTTTGTGATCGTATTATCGATTGCCCACGAGGTGACGATGAGGAAAGCTGCGGTAAGTCTATTTTATCATTTGAAATCATTGAGAATCTCATTAAAGGTAGTATCATACTTTGGTAAGAAACCAAAACAGAAATGTTCACATAATTATTAATTTTATGTATAACTTACAGGGTATGAAGATGGTGGTAGTAGAAACATACCGTTAAAATTGTTCCGACTAATGATGGTGTGTTTATCCAGAAATTAGTAAAACAACGACCGAAAATCTTGTTGATCTTTTAAAAGAACAAAAATAAAAGAGAAAATACTTAAAAGAGAAAATAACTTACAGGGTATAAAGATGGTGATGGTAGGAACATACCGTGAAAATATTTCTGCCTGAAATGGTGTATTTATCCAGAAATGAGTCAAACCAGTGACCAAAATTAGTTTTGATCTATTAAAGATCAAAAATAAAAGAGAAAAGACTTCAGAAAAACTGTGACCGTTTTCACTGTTTTCACAAAAAGTGGGCACCGTATGGGACTGAAATTTTCACAGATGACTGTAACTGTATCTTCCTTGATATTTTTGCCCATGAATCTGTATTTCTTTGATAACAAGTATGATATTACCTTTAATCATCAGTACATACATGGCGACAGCTCGTCTGCAAATTATCCAGAGAAATACGAGACAAATAGGGACATTATAGCATGATTTATGATGATTATTATTTTTTATAATCATGTCCATACACTGGGAGGCTTAAGTTTTGTTAAAAATTTAATTAGTGAAAGTGTCCATGTTATAGCCAGCCTGATGATTGCCGCACGTAACACGAGACATTACAACATCATTACGACGGTAAATTGATCGTGGAAAGGCCGTTATTTGAAGCATGATGAAATTTTAATTTTTTTAGAGTCAACTAGAAGTGTGTATTTTGTGTAGTTGTTTTTCCTTCTTTTTTTTTATTTTTATAATAGTTCCCCTGGAAGACTTTATGCTTATTTATGTTAATCACTTTCCCACTTAAACCCTCAACCATGGCTGACTACCATATTTCAATAAAATCAGTTATGGGATGTAACAAAAAAATATTTACTGCTTTGGTGGTTTGGAGCCATAAGTCCACCCCAAAAATGTTAAATTTTAAACTGTTCTTATCAATTACAGTAAACACAATTCAAAACGCCAGTGGTTATAATTTAAACAAACGATTAAAGGGCGTTACAACGTAACAGAGCAGCAATCACACTTTGTCTGATCCAGCATGTGAAAATTTGAGCTCAATCGGACATCTGAGTCACGGGAAAATAGCGAAAACAAGACTCAGTTTTTCTTATGTTTTCGGTCTTAGTTTTACCATTTTCACACCCTGTTATACTTAAAATACCAATGCTGTATATGTCATTTAAAAGGCTATTTTCTTTCAGTGGAATACTTCTCAATGGAACAGACCATCGTCAGTATGCCATTTCATTTCTATTCCATTTCAACAGGTCAGCGGCGCAGGATCGAAAGTCTACCGTTCTCTGCTGAGTTTAACCCCGGCGATGACAGCCACAGCGCCCGGTCGTGCGACTCATCGGCCAATCAGTGCTTTGAGTGGAGTTTTGCTGGCCATGATGGATACCAGATCACTTTGAATTTCCCGCCTCCTGGCAATGACCGCTTGGTGATACAGGTAAACAAAAATGTGTGCACGAATTGTTAATTCTTGCGAATTGATGATGTCGCATTTTGTTTAGCTTCAGAACTAATGGACCGTTCCAGCTATATGCTCTTAAAGGTAATATCATACTTTGGTTTTTGTCAAAGAAATACAGATTCATGCATGGGTTAAAATACCAAGGTAGATACAGTAACAGTCATCTGTGAAAATTTCAGTCCTATACGGTGCCCACTTTTTGAGAAAACAGTGCATAACGGCCACAGTATTTCTTAAGTCTTTTCTCTTTTATTTTTGATCTTTTTAAAGATTTTCGGTCGTTGTTTTACTAATTTCTAGATAAATACACCATTTCAGGCGGAAAAATGTTAACGGTATGTTTCTACCACCACCATTTTCAGTTAAGTTAGACGTAAATCTGTGAACATTTTCTGTGTTGGTGTCTTACCAAAGTATGATACTATTTTTAAGAGGCGTTCTCCAATTGGCCAATGCGCACAGTTTGATTGACAGGCCGGAAGGGTCCGTTGCTAATAATTATAGGAATATGAGCATCGAGTTGAACGTTGAAATGAATAATACATTTAGCCAGCCAGGCATTTAGTAAGTTGCGATGAGTTTGGTGAAATCAATCACAGTGATTGATTTCACCAAACTCATCGCAACTTACTATCAATCGTAAGACTTGTGATAAAATTGCAGCCCTGTGTAGGATAGGCCCTGTACGATGGTTTATCCTTGATAACTCAAATTACGATCGATCATAGGGCTTCATGAAATCGACCCCCGGTTTGTATTGTTACATGCATCACACTGTGAATAATGATAATTTCTATTCCAGAACCCATCAGAAGAATTTGGACACGATACGGTGGCCTTGAAGAGACATCCATCTACATACAGTCTGCATTACAATAGTACCGACCTAGTGGTAAGATTGTACCCTGGCATTGAGGCAATGACGTCACCTAATATCTCCATCCTGGTCCAGAGCATTCAACAGACAGGTATGTCTTATAATACGCACAGTCATCTGTGTACTTTTATTTACATAGACTTCAAGTTCAATTTAGAACATTGTCAAACTCATGGGACTTATTTCGGTCTATTTTTTGTTCCCTGCAGTATTACTGTATTAATATTTTATGCGACAGTTGGACTGAAAAAGCTACAAGATAATTTGTAGGTAAAGGCAAAAGTTTTTAAGTGTGCCTGTGAAGTGTTTCGTGTCATTTCCCGGCTAATATGTGCCAATGAAGTCAGCAACTAAGGCAGGATGTTTAGCAATGTTTTGCCAATGACCCGGGGCCTTTCTCAAAGCTCGACTCCTGCTCCGCCTCCATTTCGTGAATCCATTTCAAAATTACAGGTATCAAAATAGAGGCATTTGGCTGCAGTTAGGAAGTAGATTCTCTGGTTTGAAAAGGACAACAGAGCTTCAGCTTCAATGGCAAACCACAACCTATATTTTCAACGTATAAAAACAGAGACGAAGCTGGAGCCAGAGCCGGGGCCGGAGCCGGAACCGGAACCTGAGCCGAGCTTTGAGAAAGGTCCCAGGGATAATATGGGCGATTCGTTAGAGTGCCTCCAAGAGTTTGCGATGCGTTGGCCAATCACAATGCACGGGAGTCGGTCGACTCTTTCCAGATGCTCATTGGGTAGGCAAATTCCGCGCATTGTGATTGGCCAATGCGTTGCAAACTCTTGGTGGCGCACTATCGTGAATCGTCCGTATTTGCATATTATTCCTATGACAGGTTATTGTGTGAATGGTGGATACCAATGCATTGACTCACGATTCTGCATCGATGTGGAACATGACTGTAATGGCTTCATGGACTGCCCTCTTGGCGATGACGAGAGAGACTGTGGTAATTACATCATGCTGAAAAGCGCCCTCAGCGCCAGTTCTGGTTAGGCCTATTATTAGTACAAGCGTATAAATCATCTAAACAAAGTATTACGGACAATTTCAAATACTAGTGCGCCAACAAGAGTTTGCAGTGCGTTGGCCAATCACAATTCACGGAATATACACCGATCCGACGGCGTGACCATGGAGGTAGGGAACACCCGCCATTGCTGGAGCGTCCCCGCCCGTATTTTGTCCGGCAACAAAAGAGTTTACGTCCGCCGCACTCTATAATTGCAGGGTGTACATCCCCTAATCGTGGGACGTATACCCAGCAATTATAGAGTGCGGCGAACGTAAATTCTTTTGTTGCCGGACAAAAGGCAGGCGGGGACACTGCAGAATTGGCGGAAAGTATATCTTGCCGTCGGATTGGTATATAATGGTCCTAGTGCGCCGCGTATGGAAAGAGTCAACAGATGCCGCGCACTGTGATTGACCATGGGGTTTGGCACAATATTAATGAATTTTCCGTGTTCTATCTGATTTTTGGTTTCATGGAAAAGTGAAAAAGGAACAAATTGACTGAAGTGGAATTCGAACAAGCTGAGCTATCCAGCCCTACGTTGGTGGTGCCCCTAATAGTCAATTATCTTTGTTCGTTTGGCAGTCAGAAACCATAAAACCACTCCAAATCCCAAGGATCGTTTTATCGATACACACAGCATTTATAGCAATGCTGCATCCTGAGAAACAGTACATAGGGATCACTTAAAGAGAATACGGCTTTTTAATCAATATAATAATCAACTAACCACAAGGGAAAATGACTGCATGGATTATTTTCAAGTCATGGAAAAGTTATTTTTCTTGGGTGGTGGTAGAAGAGGGAGAATATTATTAAAACCGTTTAAGATTCTGAACATAATTTCTAAACTCGTCTGATCAACCATAAATTGGTCAGTTTGTGAATGTTTGTTTGTTTGTTTGTCTGTCTGTTTACTCCCAGAGAGACGATGTCCGGATTCTTGCAGATGTAAGTTTGAATCTGGTCATCTCAGTATCATCAACTGCCAAAATACATGGAGCTCCCAACTTTCCAAATCTGCGCCGGACATCACCACTGAGCTGTAAGTCCAAGAGAGCCAGTAAACATTTCAAAATCCTAGGGCTGGGTTTTTGCGAAACACTAAGGTTGCACCCAAGTAAATAAACTCCCAAAGACAACAGTGATACATCCTAATACTTCATTTAAAAATCATTTAAAAATGCTCAGAACTCTCACAGTTTCATAGCTCTCAGAACTCTCTCATTTATAATAATTTATATTGAGTGCTTAACTTTTTACTATTGAGCTCGGCGGACGGATTTGGGGACTATTTACTTGGGTGCACACCTGGATTAATCTTAGTATGAGTTGTCAGTATCACCATAGTGATTTGCATTGTGACATTATGCACTTTGCTTAACAGTGGATCTTCATTAAAATTAATCTTAAAAAGAAGGTTGGTTTGCGGTGACACCATGTAATCTCTTCATGTGAGTGTGTGTGGTTCTGAGAAGAACCGTTGGT
Organism: Astropecten irregularis; assembly: GCA_963971285.1. Taxonomy (NCBI): domain Eukaryota; kingdom Metazoa; phylum Echinodermata; class Asteroidea; order Paxillosida; family Astropectinidae; genus Astropecten; species Astropecten irregularis. Next base: position 9,087,597 of record OZ020247.1, read on the forward strand.
ATTATCTCGACGTTTCGAACAGTGTGCTCTGTTCGTCCTCAGGAGAGTGACTGGTTACATGACTTCGATGATGCTGAATATAAGTTCCAAGGATGCACCGGAGTGGATGATCTCATCTGTAATGCGTGTTTATAATAGACATGCATTCATCAAAAAGCTATAAAATATGTTGTAGTGACGATAAACGTTGTACTTCGGTGTATTGCATCTTGCAGGGTGATCGCCTTGAAAGACCTTGGGAGTATCGGAGCTGGATTTTTCGAGGGTCTAACCAACCTTAATAATTTGTGAGTCTTTCTACTTCTAAATGCTATAGCTTACATGGTATGAAGGTCTGCAAGAAATGGTGTATTTATCCAAAAGGAGTAAAACCAGTGACCCAAATTATTTTTTCTCTTTTATCAACAATAAAAGAGAAAAGACTTGAGAAATACTGTGGCCGTTTTTCACTGTTTTCTCAAAAAGTGGGCAGCGTATGGGACTGAAATTTTCACAGATGACTGTTACTGTATCTGTCTTGATATTTTTGCCCGTGAATCTGTATTTCTTTGAAAAAATCAGATATTACCTTTAACCACAGAAGTATTCTGAACTCAAACTCAATTCTGTTACAAACAGTGAAAGTAGTATGATTTATGTTTGTTGACTTGAAGACCTATTCACACGATGCTTAAAAAAAAAACTCGCAATGCTTGCGAGTTTTTCTCATGGATTGTCCAGTGACGCCGGTCACACTCAAGCATTGGTGTCCTTTCACTCAATGAAACTTTCTCAACCATGAGAAAAACTCGCAAACATTGCTAGTTTTTGTAGTATCGTGTGAAGAGGCCTTAAATATAATCCAATTATATTGTATTTGATTGATTTACGAATTGATCATTGCTTTTGTCTTATGTCATTCTTGACGGTGTCTTCATACACAGAGTGGTAACGTCAAGCAAAGTCACCGGCCTGGACTCGGGCGCTCTTAGCGGACTGGTTAATCTGCATTATCTGTAAGTAAACATGAATGGAATACAACATTCTTATTGTGATTTAATATAACTGTATATGCCATGCAATGAGTAAAACATGTGCAATAGGCTATACTTTAAAGGTAATATCATACTTTGGTAAGGAACCAAAACAGAAATGTTCACTGATTTTCGTATAAGTTACAGGGTATAAAGATGGTGGTGGTAGAAACACACCGTTAAAATTGTTCACCTGAAATGGTGTATTTATATCTAGAAATTAAGACCGAAGCAAAGACCGAAAACAGTTTTGATCTTGGGGTACGATCAAAACCATATGTGAGTTGTTTTAGTTATCCGCTTTTACTCAAGGTATGAAGATGGTGCTGGTAGAAACATACCGTTAAAATATTTCTACCTGAAATTGTGTATTTATCCAGACATTAGTAAAAACAAAGACTGTAAACAGTTATGAACTCGGGGTAAGATCAAAACCATTCTTTAATGTTTTATAAGAGAAATTGAGTCGGGTTTTCACTATTTTCTCGTGACTCAGATGTCCGATTAAGCTCAAATTTTCACAGGTTTATTATTTCATGTACATGCGTGATCAGATAAAGTGTGAGTGCTGCTGTGTGATTTTTACAAATCATGCTTAAACCTTAATTGGAAACATATCTGTTCTTAAGTTGAATTTGGTTTATTTTGGTATTTCTGACTTTTTTTATAGAAATCCTTCTTAGTGCCTATAATAATAATAATAATAGCAAAAATTTATACCGCGCTTAATACTACGTTTTTTAAGCGCTAAATGGTGCCATTGTCCTTGTAGACTATTAGGTGAAACAAGGGCAACCGCACCAAAATACAGAGAACAGAAATACATGTAGAAAACACAACTAACATGGAGTGTACAAAATACAATAGAAACTAGCAGAAAACAACATAAATTTTGTCTATGTCTATGTTTGTTTCGTTCATTCTTTCTTAAGGTAGTATCATACTTTGGTAAGAAACCAAAACAGAAATGTTCACATATTTACAAATAACTTACAGGATATGAAGATGGTGATGGTAGAAACATGCCGTTAAAATTCCGCCTGAAATGGTGTATTTATCCAGAAATTAGTAGAACAACGACCGAAAGTCTTTTTGATCTTTTAAAAGATCAAAAATAAAAAGAGAAAATACTTAAGAAATACTGTGGCCGTTTTTCACTGTTTTCTCAAAAAGTGGGAACCGTATGTGACTGAAATTTTCACAGATGACTGTTACTGTATCTGTCTTGGTATTTTTTGCCCATGACTCTGTATTTCTTTGACAAAAACCGAAGTATAATATTACCTTTAATAGCGATTGTCAAATGTTGTGCTATTGAAAGTGGTTTTTATTTGTGTATTATAAAAAATTGTTTTTCTTCAATTATTTTGACAAAGTTTATTAAATTAGAGTCAGAATCTATTCTGAAGTTTTTGTTTTTACAACAAAAACTGTTTAAATAAATCTGAAAAACGATCTTTTGTTTCCTAGGAAACTGCGCAATAACAGTCTGACAAGATTAGCGAGTGACACCTTTACGGAAGTTCCCAATCTGGTAAAGCTGTAAGTGGTAACTTCATTTCAGTAAATTTGTGACGAGTTTAATTAATACAAAAAAAGTTTCCTTAGCCCTTAGCCCTTTTGTTTGTTCCTTGCCGAATAATTCATCTTTCAGTAAAAAAGGTGGCATGTTCCATTTGCTTGTCGATATCTTTGGTCCATGTAAGCACGGACTTATATAGGGCCTATATGGTGCCTTGTGGAGACGTAGCACAATAGGTTGAATATGTCTCCACAGGGAAATTACGTGTGTAGGTCTCCACAAGGTTTTCACGAAACTGACGTTTGGAATTAACTGAAAAAGGAGGAATTTTCATGATAAATCTGTCGGAAACAGAAGTATTTTATGTAAGGGACGCTCGCTAAAAATGTCAACTCAGAAAAGTGATTCTGGTTCAAAATGGGAGCGATTTCAATTCTGCTCTTTGGAGAGTGTTCATTTAGTACACGAGAACAAAGTCATGTCTCCACAAGGATACAAATTCCGATATGGGTGTTATAAAATTCTACTTGTTCTTGATAATAAATGGTAAATGCATTATTAACTTGTTTCCATGGGTGTCGATCCCGGGGGATGGGGGATATCCCCCTTCCCAATATTTGAAGTGGGGGATAGCGTGTTTTATCATCCCCCCAATGTTTCGAGGTTGAATAAATTTAAACCCAACAACATAATGAATAAATAGCTTGATTGGAATGTACAAAAACGATAAATGTTTTTACTTGTTCGCACTTCTCGTTCTTATTATACATTGATTATCTTGATGTGGGTAGTTTGTGAGGCGTGATAGAGAATTATGCGAGCCATGCGAGAAAGCGAAGAGATGTGCCACATTTTTAATAAGCAGGAGTGAATTTATACTATGTTTAATTCTTCTGAATATCGTTTTTAAAAGCTCTAAAATGCGATTGTTCGACTCTGTTTTTTTTGCTTTAAGTCCCTGGTAAGGGGGAGGAGGTTTCCCACTCCCACAGCCTCCCTCGCTCCGTCACCAATCATTCCCCAATTATGAAAATAATTTGATGACACCAGTGCTTGTTTCCCTTTTGTTTATCCGCACAGAGAGTTGACAAGCAACAGACTCAATGACCTGGATCTGGATGTCTTTCAGTCACAGAGCAAACTAGAATCATTGTGAGTGTGGACAAACTGAAAGGGCGTTTAAGAAACGGAGGCTTAGGCTCCGGCTCAGGCTCCGGCTCCGGCTCCGGCTCTGACATCCATATGCTGAAAATATAGGTTGAGATTTTTCATTGAAGCTCAAACTCTGTTTTCCTTTTCCAGAGAATGTACCTCAGAAGCGCAGCCAAAAGTTTCTATTTGGATGCCCGTTATTTTAGAATGGATTCACGAAATGGAGCTGAGACGGAGCCTGAGCCTCCGTTTTGTAAACGCCATAGGAAGATCTGTTTTAGGGACAATACTAAAATTTACCATTGGTGTTTTTAAGAATGCTGTGCATATGCTTCAAAATGTTATTGATGTTTTGTTGAGTAGAATTTGAAGTTTTGCATGGTGGAGAAGAGATAGAATGAGTATAAGACTTGATGAGACACCATACACTTTGTGTGGTCCTGAAAAGGAGAATTTACTCTCATTGGTCCTTCTCAGGAACACACATCTTCCAAAAAACGTATTAGTGGTGTCACCGCAATTCTTACTCATTTGATATTTTAAAGGTAATATCATACTTAAGTTTTTGTCAAAGAAATACAGATTCATGGGCAAAAATATCAAAAAAAAAACAGTAACCTCCATCTGTGAAAATTTCAGTCAATACAGTGCCCACTTTTTGAGAAAACAGTGAAAAATTAAACGGCCACAGTATTTCTTAAGTCTTGTCTCTTTATTTTTGATCTTTAAAAGATCAAAAATTATTTTGGTCACTGGTTTTACTCTTTTCTGGATAAATACAGCATTTCAGGCAGAAACATTTTAACGGTATGTTTCTGTAGTACAATAGAAATCACCACAGTGATATTGCCAACTCATCTTAAGATCAATCTAAAAGTTTCGTGAAATCCCACCACTATAGCACAGGTTCAAACGGACAGATTATATATATTATAATTACGTTGTCATGCGCTGAGTGGATATGCGTAGTTCTGAGTATTGTGATTTTGTCTGTCGATATATTATTTTGATCCAGGTTCCTGCAGGATAACCACATGACGATTCTTCATCCGGGCGTGTTTAGATCCTTACATAACCTGAAAGAATTGTAAGTCATCTTGGGTTTCATGAAAGTCATGGTGCAGCCAGGGGCCGATTTCATAGAGCTGCTTAGCACAAAAAAAACGCTAAGCATGACATTTCTGCCTTGATAAAAACAGGATTAGAAACCAAATTGTGCGCGGTATAAATTCAGAATTATTATTATATATTGGGACCGGATTTTAATTCATAATACCTCTTCTCTCCTTCTGATGAAAAGAAAAGAATGAAAGTCCCTTAACGATTTTGCCCCGCCCCTACTAGTGTGCCCCTCCCCTCATGGGTGTGGTTCTTCATGGTTCATTATTGCCTCGATGTATTTCCATTCAGGTACCTACAGGACAATTATATAAGCCACCTTCCAAAGGGTATCTTCCAAGGACTTGTGAAGCTCAAGAATCTGTGAGTTATCTGTTTCGTTGCGTACGGGATTTGCAAGGCCTAAAATAAATTGATTGAGTTTGAGACAGAAAATGGACTTAGAAGTTCTTAAACAGTGCAAACAGTCACCATGGGAAATCTTGGTTCATCAGATGCTGGGTTTTTAAAGGAGATCAAGATTTAGTTCGTCCGAACGATCTTTTTAGCATTTCAAAAGTGTGGTGTAACCGTGAAGGATTCGGAGGGGGCAAGATTATTTCGGCCGTATTTCTGCTATCCAGATGAACAAATCGTAAAAAGGTACATGTAACAACGTCTGTAAGGAAGTTAAAGACCTTCACTTCTGTTTAAGTACCAAATTCTGCCAAAACGCACATCTTTGCAAATCCTATATATGCTCCCTTTAAGGACATAATTTTTATCAACGGTGGAATTTTATGCATTGTGTCTTCCATTCCATCGTCCATCTGGGTTTTTCATTCATATTTCGACAAATTCCTTTTAAAAAGATCATGTGCTAGGATCGAAACGTCCGGACTCTCCTAACTCCAAGCAATTTGATATAATTATTTCAGGTCATTATTTGGGTTGATGAGTTTACAGCAGTTTGTATTCTATAATTAGATTCATCAAATTATACTAATTTGTTTGTTTGTTTATTTATTTCTTTTATTTGTCTCATTTGGCAGGAAATTAATGTCCAACAGAATCAGTCGGTTTTCGCCTGGCCTCTTGCAGGAGCTGCTGGACTTGGAAGAAATGTGAGTGAGTCCTTACAAAAAAAGGTCTTTTGTGTTTTCGAACTCGGAGTCAGAATTTCAATGAAGCAATAACTTTCAAGTTAATTTTTTAGTCATTAAAAGGTGAACAAAGAAAAATTTACTGAAGTGGGATTCCAACCAGCGACCTCCTGAATACCACACAGGCGCTCTACCAACTGAGCTATCCAGTCATATATTAATTCCCCTCCAGTCATTTTTCGTTATTCACCTTTCAATGACTTAAAAATTCAGTCCATTTCCCTTGTTTTATTCTTTATTATAGTGTTTGATAGCATCTTGAGCTAAACTAGCAAAATGAATGAAGGAAATTTGCATAGTACCTACATGTGTTACAGGCTTGTGTACACTATGGCATTCAACTTCGTGGCATTTTTTATATGCCTCTAGAGATTGAAATGTTAACATTGTGATGAGTTTCTTCGTTAGAATATTGTTAATTGTTTTAACTTGACCGCATATTAATGTTTCCTCTATAGAGATATTTCAAGCAATGGCATCACTAATCTTGCGGGTGAAACACTCCATGGACTCGTCAAGCTGAAGAAAATGTTAGTATACAAAATGTTTTTTTTTTTTTTTTTTTTTTTGCGAATCGCCCGAATTGTCTTGTCTTTGTACAGAGCACAGAAGTTATAACCCAAGTTTACGTTTCACAAAGTATAATTATACGGTCCCAATTTGTTGGTCCCCTCGTGCAGATCCGTTGAGCTGAATAATCTCACTCATTTCGAGGACGGCTTCTTCAGTAACTTCACACATCTGGAAGGAATGTGAGTTTGTATCATTTTTGAAAAATGCGCCTAATGTGAAATCCTTAGGACTGTTCCTCTCTTTGCAACGAAAGCAGAGAATATAAAACTGGTATAATCATTACAAAAATATGTCGTGAACAGGGCATGTTTGCTGAACTTTGACCACCTAGAATAATGATAAATGATTTACACCTGGATCGGACCTTAAAGAGACAAGGTTTGCTATAAATTCGACCTTAGGGAGACAACGAACATTAACGAGACATTTTGGTGTCTCCCTAATGTTTAAGGTACCTTTTGTACAAACATTTCCAAATTGTTATAGAAAATAGAGAATGCTCTGAACAGGAGCATATGTCAATTGCAAGTTCATTTGTTTGGAGGATGTTTAGAAATAGGTTAAGTTTGTGCACGACCCTATGGGAATGTCTCCCCAAGGTGCCATTTAATATTATAATTATGCAAATATATTCCATTTATTTCACTAAGTGTGGCCAACGATTTGTTTTATGCATCTTATGTTGTAGATTTGTTTTATTTGATTATTTTTGCGTCAATCTCCCTCTTTCCTATCTTTTTTATTAAGGGGTCCACTGTTTTTTAGTGCGCTTATTATAATACACAAATGTTTATAACAAAAAATACATAATTGCTGATCATTGTTTTGTTGATTGATGCAGATATTCTCGAAACAACGACATCCAATTCATCCAGCCAACACTATTCCAAGGATTGGTCAATCTGACATGCATGTAAGACTATTTATAATTCAGCCCATTATTTTAACATTTCCATGCGAAACTAAAACGTCTGTTTTCGATAAGGTTTACAGTTGATGAACGACTTTGTTAAAGTCACACACTTTGTCTGATCCAGCACAATGATAAATCTGGGAAAATTTGAGCTCAATCGGGCATCTGAGTCACGAGAAAATCGCGAAAGCCTGACTTAATGTTTCTATAAATAAAATATAAAGAATAATTTTGATCTTACACACGATCAAAACTGTTTTCGGTCTCTGTCTTACTAATGTCTGGATAAATGCAGAATTTCGAGTGGAAACATTTTATCGGTATGTTTCTACCAGCCAGTGGCGTCACCAGACTTTTGAATCTGGGGGGGCACAAGGGGGGCACTAGCAATTGTTGGGGGGGCACCGCTACAATATATATTATATTTTTTTTCACCAACCCAAATCTCAAATGGGGGGGGCACGCGGGGGGGCACGAGGTTTTCCAGGGGGGGCACGTTCCCCCCCCCCCCCCCTGGCCCCCCCTTGGTCACGCCACTGCTACCAGCACCATCTTCATACCCTAAAAGTTATAGGTAAATCTGTTAAATTTTCTGTTTGGGTACGTTACACAAAATCCTGTACTGTACCTTTAAATCGTCATAAAATAACCACAATGGAAACTGACTGGATTAAGTTTAATTTATTGGACAAAGAAAAATTGACTGGAGTAGGACTCGAACCAGCGACACCTAAAATACCGCACCTGAGAACCAGTATGGAGCACCATGCAGTGCAGTATTCCTGTGGTAAATGGTTCGAATCCCACTCCAGTCAATTTTCCGTTATTCACTTTTCAAAGTGTGCTTGTTTTTTTCTTGTTAATTAAACAGTGACCTGAGAAACAATCGGCTTCGAGAAATCCCCCATGATGCTTTGCAGGGGTTGACCAAACTCTCTCAATTGTAAGTTTTTTCTATGATTTTTTTTACCGTACAGTGTCCCATGTGTGCCATGTACAGTATGCAGGAATTGTGCTGGTGTTTGTTATTTGAATAGCTCGTTATTAAGCCCCTCACTTGCTAGTAATGTGCCAACCAGTTCTTTTCATGGCCTCTTTCGCAAAGCTCTGGCTCTGGCTCTGGCTCTGGCTCATAGTGTCCCATTGACTTTAGTGTAAAATACCTCAACTTCACAGTTCAAAAAATCCCATCCAGGAGTCTCTCAGTGATTGGTGCAATAATGCAAAACAAAGTTTGAACCCTCATCTACCTGATTCCTTTAAATTTTTGGTTTGTTAGCCGATCAGATTTTTTGCTAATTGCCCCAATAAAAAAACACCCCCCAAAATGACCATTTTCCCAAACCAACTTGCAGCCGGTTTTCATGAAGCAACCCTTCACGTTCAAAACAATGTAGGGCCACATTTTAAGCCAACATTTCTCAAGTCTTCACAAGTATACGCTGAAGCACTGAACGCCCAGGTTGTGATAACCCGTCATAATTAAACTAATATATTAATTGCACGACCTCAAAAATTGCATATTGTTTTTTGAGTTATTTATAGTGTGGTGCACCCTGATAGTATGTGAAACAAAAACGAAACCCAACATGGAACAAGTCTATCCTAGCCCAGACCCAGTGTACTGGCCTATACCCTAAAAACCATCCTATACAAAACCAAAGGCGTATTCAAATACAAACAGCTTTCTCCTCTTTCTATGACAGATATCTATCTGGTAATGAACTTGTAGATCTGGATCCCCGTCTTCTTGAAGGCCACGCAAAGCTTGATAAATTGTAAGTACCATGCTCTGAAGTGTGCCCATTCTCCACATGATGAGTTAGCACTGTCAAATAGCAGTAGATTGGTATAAAAGGCCTATACCTGATTATGAAGAGCCGCGGCTGAGTGGCCTCCTACAATATTGGCACGTTGAACTTGAGATCATTACTGAACTCCAGCAAGCCGTGCGTCATCTTTGATATAGAAGCCAAAAGAGAAATGTTCACAGATTTACGTATAACTTACAGGGTATATATTATTTTTGTCTGCCAGAAAAGAGTAAAACCAGTGACCAAAATTATTTTTAATCGATTAACGATCAAAAATAAAAGAGAAAAATACTGTTGGCTGTTTTCACTGTTTTCTCAAAAAGTGGTCACCGTATGGGTCTGAAATATTCACAGATGACTCTTACCGTGTCTGTATTGATATTTTTGCCCATGAATCTGCATTTCTTTGACAAAAACCAAAGTATGATATTACCTTTAAGCAAGATGCCCACCCCCACCCCCATCAAGAAAAGAAATCGACACCGATGACCTAGGAGCTAATGGGTACCACGTTTGAGCCTCTGAAGTAAACCCCGGCCTCAAGTTGAGTTTTAAATTCCATGCATGGAGAGTTGAGATGGTCTCAGCGAAATTATTTTCATGGCTCAGTGTGAGGGGAATATGAAGCAAGGGTTATAAGATTGACGCAGTGGCAGTGCATATACAGTGAACACTGTTGTGTGCTTTGTAAGTTCACATTATTACTTTATCATTTTTCTATTTCTAAAATGTGTTTTCTCTGTGTACATAATGTAGGGAGCTTAACAACAATAACTTGTCAACCTTGCAGCCGGGCCATTTCAGAGATTTGAGCAAGTTATCAAGCCTGTGAGTTCACGATTTAACTTTCTATCTGCTGGAAAACAAATCCACTTTGTCTTTTCATAAAACGATCGCAGTGATATAACCTTATTCTCTCCCAAGTACATTTTATTATCAAAATTAGGAGTACTATAGGGGCCAATTTCATAGAGCTGCTTAGCACACTAATTCGCTAAGCATGACATTTCTGTGCTTAGTAAAAACAGGATTAACAACGAAATTTCTTTGTGTTGTGTATCACTTACAATTATTGTTTTTTGGCTGTTGTCGAACGCTGACCATGAATATCAAATGGAATTTTTAATGGTGGTTTGTTTTATTGGGCAAGCCATTTCTGTGCTAAGCAATTTTTTGTGCTAAGCAGCTCTATGAAATTGGCCCCTGATGATTCTGATCATAGCAGGAACCTTTGCAAAAAAAACACTCTTAGATCTAACAACACATTTTAGGGTTTTGGGTGGTTTCATGGCTTCTGACTGCCAAACGAACATCACAGATATATAATTCGATATATAAGTTGCCACGGCGCGTTTAAATTATAGTTTTGAGAAAATCAACTTTAAAGTTTACTTTACCCTTTTTAAATTGAAGATTTCCCCTACTTTTAGAGGGCATGATTATAATATTTTTATACCAATTCGAAACTCGAAACTCACACTAACACAAGGTGCTAATTAAAAGTTAATAGACCCCTTAATTACGGAGTAATTAACGTCCATATGCCTATTTGTCTCTTCGTGAAAACGCAAAACTCCAAAAGTGAGTTATTTTAAAGGGGCCGATTGCACTTTGTCTCTTCGTGAAAACGCAAAATCTCCCCATACAAACATGCACAAAATGGCACTTCGTAAAAAGAAAACAAATCTCGCGCGCATAGTTTGGCCAGTACGCGCGCGCGCGCGCTCCACTTTGTCTCTTCGTGAAAACGATAAAATTAATGGCATACGCGCTGTATATTGTCCCCATACAACAACGTGCATTTTTGCCGCTAATTCGTCTCTTCGTGAAACGTTAAATGACATTTTTGGGTGCAATGTGCCCTTTATTGATTTCCATGAACTCTATTCTATGATTTGATTTGATTTTAACAAAAATGAGTTCGCCAAGATGTCCCTTGCATTACCCTTAATCGATTTAGGCCAAAAACTGATAATTTCGAAAAAATATTGATTTTTGCCAACTTTTGTTTGCCCTTCGTGAAAACGGTTAATAGCACTGCGCACTTGTGCTAGAAATAGCACTGAACCTCAGACAAACATTGCAACCGGCCATGCAAACGTGTGGTGAGTGGGGGTACGTGCATGCATGGTGTGACGTCATTAGTGCGGAACGCTATTGACTATTTAAAGGGACACATTAACATAGAGCTGGATAGCTTAGTTGGTAAGAGCGCCGGTACGATATTCAAGAGGTCGCTGGTTCAAACCCCGCTCCAGTGGCAATTTTTCTTTGTTAATTCACTTTTCAATGGCATTTAAATGACAACCATTGTTGTCCTCGGAATATTCTAGTCTTCGAAATATTACCACCTTCAAAATGTTGTATCTATTAATACACTTATAGGTACTTACATTATTTTATTGTCACCTATTTTTATCGGTGTTTAAGCATGTGAAAAAGAACTTATACCCATAAAAATGAGTAAGTTTATTAAACGGACATTAATTTTCTATACAGCATATTGCCGACGATTCCAAATAAATATTATAATTAGAGCTTTGCATTTGAAGCAAATTTCCATAATTAGGCCGTGTCCCAAATCTCTGGCTGCGGCTGCAAATTACACACGCACCTATGGCATGGCAGCCACTAGCCAGTGACTGCAGCTGTGTTTCCGTAGACATGTGTGTTATTTGCGTTATCAAACGCAAAGAGATGTAAAGCATTTGCAGTAGGCCTGATACATTCGTCCCAAATAATGAACGCCTGAAATCTTTCACTTTCATCTTATCACAGGTATTTATCCAACAATACCTTGGCCATACTGAGGAATGGAACTTTTGAGGGCCTGAGTTCAGTCGGGGATTTGTGAGTTAATTTGACTTAAAAGCCATTTTTGGTGTTATCACTGTTTGCTCCTGCCTTAGATATCTAGCTATAGGGTTTTTATTTTAGGACAAGATAAAATGTTGAGGTGCGCATAATAATTACAGATTGGGTTTTTTAGGGAGACACGTTAGCATCTAGGGAGACATCGGGACTTAGGGAGACTTTTCGACTTTTGTCTCCCTAAGGTACCAGCTACCTTTTAAAGGTGTTTACTATCCAATTGAAGACAGAGAATGCTCTCAATATGAACATATGTCAATTTCAAGTTCATTGGTTTGGAGGATGTTTAGAAATAGGTAAGTAAAGTTTGTGCACGACCCTATGGGAAAGTCTCCCTAAGGTCCCATCCTCGGTTAAACTAATTATAAGAGTCCTTTTGTTTTTCCTCTAAAAGAAATTTACAGATTGACGACAATTCATTTCTATTGTACCATGATGGAGCCAAGTTCACAGACTTTCATGGGTCAATCACACTTTGATTAAAGGTTGTATCATAATTATATTACGTTTGGTAAGAGACCAAAACAGAAATGTTCACAGATTTACGTATAACTTACAGGGTATGAAGATGGTGGTGGTATAGAAACATACCGTTACAATTTTTCTGCCTGAAATGGTGTATTTATCCAGAAATTAGTAAAACAACGACCGAAAATCTTTTGGATCTTTTAAAAGATCAAAAATAAAAGAGAAAAGACTTAAATACTGTGGCTGTTTTTCGCTGTTTTCTCAAAAAGTGGGCACCGTAATGGGACTGAAATTTTCACAGATTACTGTATCTGTCTTGGTATTTCTGCCCATGAATCTGTATTTCTTTGATAAAAACCAAAGTATGATACTACCTTTAAAGGTACAGTACAGGAGTGGTAACATAATACCCAAACAGAAATGTTCACAGATTTACGTATAACTTACAGGGTATGAAGATGGTGCTGGTAGCACCATATGCCGTTAAAATATTTCCGCCTGAAATTGTAAATTTATTCCGACATTAGTCGAAGACCGAAAACAGTGTTGGTCTCGGGGTAAGAGCAAATCCGTTATGTTTTATAAGACAAATTGAGTCGGGTTTGCGCTATTTTCTCAAGAATCAGATGTCCGATTGAGCTCAAATTTTCACAGGTGTGTTATTTTATGTATATGTTGGATTAGACAAAGTGTGAGTGCTGTTCTGTGACCTTTACCAATCATGTATACCTTTAGGCAACATCTAAGAAATTGGCCCCTTGCATGGCTGTGATTGGTGTAATACCCTAAAGATGTGTCCATTATGGAAAACACTAAACAAACGTGTTTTTGTATTTCATTCACTCGCAGACTTCTGGATTCCAGTGGCATAGAGGAGATGGAACCTGGTGCCTTCGAAGGCTTGTCGGCACTCGCCACTCTGTGAGCTGCAGTTTTGTGTCATTTTGATCTTCCACAAAAACGATTTTGTACTTAACAATTAAAAAAGGGCCGTTTGCTTGGCAAACTCTTGGGCTGCGTTCGAGCGGTTACTCTCGGTATGATGCGCGTGCAATATACTCTCCGGTGCAGGAGTATACTCCCCATATCTAAAGAGTATACTCTCGCTGACCCGAGTGTCTTACTCCAGCCGGGGGAGCGCTCAGGAGTATACTCGTGTTAACACGAGTATAGCTCGCTCGAACACAGCCCCTGGTGACGACTACATTGGAATCGCCGTATTCTTGCTGGTTGGGCCTTTCTCAAAAATCGGCTCCGGCTCCGGCTCTGGCTTCGTCTCGGTAATCAATGCTGAACTTAAACTGTAAGTCTTTTCATTGAAGCTGAAGCTCTGTTTTCTTTTTCAAAACCAGAGAATCTACTAACGAACCTCAGTAAAAAGTCTCTATTTTGATATACCCGTATACAAAAATGGGTTCAAGAAATGGAGCCAGAGCAGGAGCCGAGCTTTGAGAAAGGCCCCTATGTATGCCTCATTGTATAGACATACTGTTTATTTGTTTTGCGTACCGGTACTCCTATGCAGGGATTTGAGGTTTAATGGAATCAGTGAGCTGAGGAAAGGAGTCTTTGATGGGTTGGTCAACTTGCATCACCTGTAAGTGGCTGCATGATTTCTATTTAGATGACTAAAAACAAGCCTTTATGATGATCACTTTTTAAAGGTAGTATCATACTTTGGTAACATACCAAAACATAAATCTTAACATATTTATACCTATAAGTAAACTTACAAGGTATCAAAATGGTGATAGAAACATACCGTTAAAAGTTCTCTGCCTGACATGCTGTATTTATCCAGAAAAGAGTAAAACCAGTGACCAAAATTATTTTTGATCTTTTAAAGATCAACAATAAAAGAGAAAAGCCTTAAGAAATACTGTGGCCGTTTTTCACTGCTTTCTCAAAAAGTGGGCACCGTATGTGACTGACATTTTCACAGATGACTGTTACTGTATCGTCCTTGATATTTTTGCCCATGAATCTATGATATTACCTTTAAAACCAAACTGAACTGAGAAATATTTTGACTTTTGTTGGAAATGAGGTACACAGGTTTAGAACAAAATTGTCGGCTACATTTAGTGCAGCCACCACTTTTGAACTTTGGATTATGAATATGTTGCTGTAGTATGCTCTTATTTTCATGCTATAATCTATCCACACTCTTAGTTTTCATTTTGTATGGTATGATATTGCCCATACATTTTTTGTGTATTTTAGTATGTAATGTGGTTTTGCTGCAACCTTTACCAGTGTGTGTGTATTTACCTTTTTGATATATGAAATTCAGCGTATACCAGCGAAATGTCCAGTTTAATAAACCATTGATAATGTGGTCTACAGCTAGAAAAGGAAATATATAACCACAGAGCTAAAAACAGCTGTATGGTATAACCAAATAAGTGAATAAATAATACGTGTACATGTGAATCCGGGCGATTCCAAATAGAGTTAGACAGCATAAGAGAGCAAATAGAGAGCGTTCCAAGATTCCAATAGTTTGCATTATTTATTTATTTTGACATGAAAGTCACTGGCCGTGGAGAGGTCGTTAGACCCATGTCAGAGCCACTACCCCGTTAAAATACAAATGTACACAACATAAACAAATTAACTGAAACACATGACAGGATAAATTTACATAGTAGACAATGGTTAAAAAATAAATGAGCTAGAAGTGCAGCGATATATATTTTGTAGAAAAACAGATAAAGGTAAATAAGATAGATATTTACAGTCTGTTGAATTAAACTAGTGAGCTGATAGGAAAATGACAAATACATTAACTAATTATGTCCAAAATTTAAAAACACATGAATATACAGTAAGCTGTTATGAGTATATTTAACAAAAATAATAATGGATCATAATTCAAACATAACATAAAATGGCGTTGACCAATCACAATACACGGAATTTGACGACAAAATTAATCGGAGCATCTAGAAAGGGTCTACAGATTCCGCGCTTTGTGATTGGCCAACGCGTTGCAGACTCTCGGAGGCGCAATATTTAGAATCATCCGAATTATCATGAGTGTTTTATTTAGATAATGTACCCTTTTGCTATGACAGGTACCTATCGGGAAATCCTCTTACTAAGATAGATCCTTCTGTGTTTGATGCATTACCGCGCTTACAGGTCGTGTAAGTATAACTGTCTGATTTTAACCCTGTATCCCCCACGTTCATCCGATGTCGATTTCACGAAGCCTGCGATCGATCGTAACTCGAGTTACGAAGGATATGATACCGGGGGTAACCCATCGTAGGGGACCTATGGTATCCCACGTAGGGCTTCAATGCATCAAAAGTCCTACGATCGATAGTAAGTTACGAAGAGTTTGGTGAAATCGACCCCACAGGTCCTGTAGTCACATCTGCAATCACTTGGCTCATTCCGTTTTGTACCTGGGGCCAATTTCATGAAGCTATAGTGTTAAGCACAAAAACGTCCTTAGCACAAAATGTCTTGCTTAATAGAAACAAACCAGCATTAAACATTCCATTTGATATTCATGGCCAGCAAACAACAGCCAATTGAAAAAATACACAACACATAGATTTTTGGTTGTTAATCCTGTTTTTATTAAGACAGAAATTTCACGGGTAGCAAATTTGTGTGCTAAGCAGGGCCGTGTAAAATGGCTGTTAAAGAAATATCCGTTAGGTATACGTACAAATTATTATCAGTATCACCCAACTATGCCTATTTTGGAGACGTGATATTATCAATTACCCGCAACACAATGAAAGGCCATACAAGAAAACTTGTGGTCGATATTAAAACGACAGAGATCAATCTTAAAAGTAGTATCATACTTTGGTAAGAAACCAAAACAGAAATGTTCGCAGAACAATAATCATTAAATTACTTTTATTCTTGCCTTCATGCAGTATGACTCACAGTCACAGCCTGTGCTGTTTCCTCAACGCTAGCTCCGTCATCTGTGACGTAGGAGCTCAGGCCGTGCCTCCGTATTTCACCTGCGAACGCCGCCTCCTGGCCCAAGATGTCATGAAAGCTTTCATCTGGCTCCAGGTAAAAGTCTCTAACAGCCCCTTTTCCAAACCTCGGCTCAGGCTCAGGCTCAGGCTCAGGCTCAGGCTCAGGCTCAGGCTCAGGCTCAGGCTCAGGCTCAGGCTCAGGCTCAGGCTCAGGCTCAGGCTCAGGCTCAGGCTCAGGCTCAGGCTCAGGCTCAGGCTCAGGCTCAGGCTAATTTTCTTCATTGAAAAGTGAACAAAGAAAAATTTACCTGAGCAGGATTCGAACCGGTGACCTCCTGAACACCGTACAGGTGCTCTACCAACTGAGCCATCCAGACCTACGTGGGTGGTGACCCCAATAGTCAATTATCTTTGTTCGTTTGGCTGTCAGTTCAAAATAGAGTATCTTCTTCCAAACCGCAGCCAAAAGCCTCTATTTTGATGCGCGATATTTTAGAATTGATTCACGAAGTGGAGCCGGAGCCGAAGCCGGAGCCGGAGACGGAGCCGAGGTCTGGAAAAGGCCCCGCGTTCGATTTCACGAAGCCCTACGATTGATCCTAACTCCAGTTACGAAGGATAACCCATCGTTTCCCACGTAGGGCTGGGATGCATTATCCTACGATTGATAGGAAGTTACGATGGGTTTGGTGAAATCGACCCCTGATATGGAGGAATGGGGAAGCGGGTCATGGAAATGGACAGTATTATCGGGAAATGTATAATGGACCTTAGGACCACGTATAAACAAGTCATCATCATTTCAGTCATGCATGCGTCTGTTTGTCTTTATGCAGGTGCTCTTTGCTATAAGTGGGAACCTAGTTGTGTTGGTGTGGCGGGGTCACCAACTGAAAAACCACCGGAGGAAAACCCAGATCCTTCTGATTCTCAACCTGGCTGCCTCGGATCTTCTGATGGGCCTGTACCTTCTGATGATCGCCTCGGCCGACCTGCACTTCGGCGAGAGCTTCCTGATGCAGATGGCCTCCTGGCGGACCAGCCTGACCTGCAAGGTCGCCGGCGTCATCGGTCTGGTCTCCAGCGAAGCCTCGGTGTTCCTGGTCACCCTCATCAGCGTGGACCGCTTCCTCGGGGTCATCATCCCGATGAGACGGCAGGGGATGTCCGCCTCGGTGGCCGCTAAGGTCGTAGCCGGGGTGTGGGTGCTGGCGATAGGTCTGAGCGTGGCAGCAAGCACGCTGTCCTCCACTAACGATGACTTCTACGAGCTGTCCAACGTGTGCCTGGGCCTGCCCCTCTCCACGAAGCCTACGAACGTCACAGCGACCAGGGGAACGGCAGAATCGGAGGCAGGGAACGTGGCGGTCAACGTGGTAGACGTCTCCGGGGACAAGCCGGCTTGGGTCTTCCCAATCGTTCTCTTCCTGGGCGTCAACCTGGTCAGCTTTCTCGTCATCTTCGCCTGCTACGTGGCCATCTTCGTCTGGGCTCGCAAGACCTCCAGGCGAGCGGAGCGCACCGCTGCTAGGGCCGATGAGCTACGGATGGCCTTCAAGATGGGTCTGATCGTGGGCACGGACTTCTGCTGCTGGGTGCCGGTGATCATAATGGGGATCCTGTCCCAATCTGGCCTGGTGCAAATCGAGCAGGTAATATCACTCCTCTCGTTCAATGAAACATATCCAACATGTTAATAGGTTAAGCGTAATGAAAAAAAAGATGTCCTATTTTTCTTTGGAAAAATAAATGTAACAATTTTGTAAGGAGCCCGCGAAAGGGATATCCAAAAATTTGTTCTTATATGTCCTTCGAACGAATTATTATCTCGCTTAAATGAAATATTTATCTCGGACTCGTAACAGTGCAAACAGTAACCATGATGGGAAATCTTGGTTCATCAGATGCTGGGTAGGAAATCAAGATTTAGTGTCTTTAAAAAGATCGATCGTCCGAACGATTTCGTAGCATTTCGACAGCTTGGTGTAGCCGTGAAGGATTCGGAGGGGGGGGGGGTTATTTCGGCCGTATTTCTGCTATCCGGATAAACAAAGCGTAAAAAGGTACACGAAACAACGTCTGTAAGGAAGCAAGACCTTCACTTCTGTTTAAGTACCAAATTCAGCCAAAACGCACATTTGCAAATACATGCTCCCTTTAACAATGATAATGATTTGCCCTTTGTTTGGTGTTGTTGTTGTTTTTTTTGTTTCAGACAATGTATGCATGGGTTGTTATCTTCATCTTACCCATAAACTCTTCCATCAACCCATGGCTGTACACTCTCTCTACATTCCTACCGGTCATCCGGAAAAGGTTGAGTCGGAGGCGTGATAGGAGCTCCGCGGCCACCCCGCCATTGACGCTCTCCACCTCCTCGACATCAGCTGCCAAGTCCCCAAAGGAGCCTGGCCACGGAAAAACCAAGTAGAGCTTGTTTTCTGCCAAAGGTGTAATTGTGGAACAAGGGGTATATACTTAAAGGTAGTATCATGCTTTGGTTTTTGTCAAACAAATGCAGATTCTTGGGCAAAAATGTCAAGGGAAATACAGTAACAATCATCTGTGAAAATTTCAGTCCCATACGGTGCCCACTTTTTTAGAAAACAGTGAAAAACAGCCACAGTATTTCTGCAGGCGCGGTTCTACGGGGGGGCTAGGGGGGGCTGTAGCCCCCCCAAAATTTTGTCTAGCCCCCCAAAAAAAATGCAAGTGAAAAAAAAAAATTCTTGAAAATACTTGATTTCTTCAGTTATTAAGCGCCAATTACATAAAAAACGCGTTGTGTGGGCTATAATGTGCAAGTTTTTGACCCCTAACAAGACATAGCAGAAGCGAGTGTTAGAAGAACCCCAAATATTGGGTCTTCTAGCCCCCCCCCCCCCCAAAAAAAAAAAATAATGGCTCTTCTAGCCCCCCCAAAATTTTGACTCTAGAACCGCGCCTGTATTTCTGAAGTATTTTCTCTTTTATTTTTGATCTTTTAAAAGATCAAAAAGATTTTCCGTCGTTGTTTTACTCTTTTCTGGATAAGTACACCATTTCAGGCGGAACAATTTTAACGGTATGTTTCTATACCACCACCATCTTCATACCCTGTAAGTTATACGTAAATCTGTGAACATTCTGTTTTGGTTTCTTACCAAAGTATGATACTACCTTTAAACAAATCAGGAGAGCGGACCAAAATGGTCTAGCCATGATGCAAACAAATTGACGGATACGTAAATAGTTATAAGGAGTCATCTTGGATTTCCACTTCTACCTCCATGATAGCGCAGAAAATTTGAAAAACCGGACTGCTCTCTTAGAAGTTTAAAAGATTATAACAGTGTAATCGTGCCCAGAAAAAAATTCAAGAGGTATATGTAGTTTTTTAAGATACGGTGGATGGCGAACGCGTTGACGGCACAAATGGAACACCATACCTGTGTCATATCAATGTGTTGATGTTATTTGAATGATTGTGAATTATTATTACGATGACGTTTTCCTTTGTTAGTTCTGAGCGTTTACCGCGAGTTATCGTAACTGCATTGCTTTGCATGAACTTGTTTTGTTACTCGAAATGTAAACAATGTCTTTGACAGATCTGAAATAATTATTTCAGTAGGATATTTAATACTTGATTTGCTTTTCTTTACCATTTTTTCAAGCTTTACTTGTACTTTCAGGTCAGCATTTGGATTAAATTTCAATTTGACCAGAATAAATAACACCTATTTTTAATCCTTCTGCCTTCGCTTAAAGGGATTGCATACGTTTGGTAATTTGAGCCTATTGTTTGTTTCAAACCAATATAATTGTATACCATAAAACTAACCTGTGATAGTTTCAATTCAAAAGGTGGTAGCGTTTGTGAGATTTTGGCGACAAACTAGAGCGGTTATTTCACGCCAGATAACAGTTAGTCAATAGCTGAGAAGCGTTACGGCCATAACGCTTCTCAGATTCATATTTTTTGGAGATAAAAAGTGACATATTTTTCCATAACCGCGGTACTTCGAATTGAACGTTTCTCAATATGCAATATACTATCCAAAGCAGCTGTACTTCTCACCAAGTAAGTTTTTATTGCCATAAATTTTCAGAGTCATTACCAAACGTATGCAATGCCTTTAAAGGAATGGTACAGAACTGGTTTTTGCAACAAAACCGTTGATGACAGTGAAAGCACATTATGTAATCCATCATATACCTTAACTGACAAACCTGTAGAAGTTTGAGGTCAATCAGCCATCTGGGTCACGAGAAAATAGTGAAAACCTGTTTACACATTTCAACGAATGAATAAAACGCTTCAAAGCGATTTATTCCAATCGGGAAATAGTTTCATTTATTTCTCAACGAATAATATGGCATTTCAGACAAAAACATTTCATGGGATGTTTTCTCCTATCATCACCATTATACTGTGTAAAAATTATGTAAATCTGTGATCTAGAAGTTTTGTCTTACCAATTCTGTACCATCCCTTAAAAAAAAAGACTGTGAAAATATTAATATAAGTTAGATGTATTTTCTTCATGTGATTAATAAATAAAATATTAGTGCAATAAAATACCTTAATACAGACTTATCTGAGTATAACGTTTTTAATGTTCATATTAGGGAGACGGGTTAGCGTCAGTGAAAGTGAAGACTCGGGGGAACATTGCAATGCCACCCTTAACGATTCTAGAAAACTATCAATAATTCCAATGTCGGAAATTTGTTTGCTTTGCTCGGTCTTTGCCTTCAGTAATCCGAGCACACGGTTTTGAATGGCGCCCTCTTTTGATTAAAACAAGAAACTGTGGTGGTGTCAGTATTTTGTACATCACCAATCATCTTTTATTGAAATCTGGGGAGCTGGAAAGCTAATAATTTCCAAAAGACCTGTGGGGAAATCCGGGACATGTTGTCCATGTCGAATATTCTTCTTAGACTCCGTGTTTCTTTGAGGAATAAATCGTGCACCACCCACCAAATAGTGCATTTAGATCGATACACACCACCACAATTTCTTGTTTTAATCAATAGAGGGCGCCAGGGGAACAAAGAAGGGTTTGTTATAAGATTAGTGCAAACGTTTTGGGAAATGTCTCCCTTGTACCAATTTTCGGTAATAAAGTAAAATAATTATCATGAGCTTCTGTGTAATGTTCGTGTCCACGTTTCAGCAGATGTTTTATGATCATGTTTACAACTTGTATGTCTTGTCTCCTTTCAAACCAATTGTTCAAAAACAGGAGATAGGCCCGGATGTCTCGAATTATGCTTACATTTTTTTATTATTTCCTCTGCATGCACCGATTGCGAGGATCGGTTTTCCATTGGAATAAGTTACAGTTTCCTATAATTATTACAAAAACATCATAGAGAGTTCACTTAGGCATGCACGCAATAATAATTAATTTTATGACGATCAAACTTGATTATTTTTTTTGTAAAATATACGTGCTATTCCAAATAGTGCGCGCCATTGTCAAGAGTGTGCAACGCATATTGGCCAATCACCATGCGCGATACCATCAATAAACTGGATATAACGGATAATAACAGTGCGTGCATGGGTTAATTCAGTTTGCGCTTCATCTTTTGCGGGAAGATTTGTTAAAGCTGGGTCGTACTTCCATATACGTTTGTGCACAAATACATTATTATGTGAACAATAAAATTCAAACACTTGTTGGGAGGTTGTTCTGGTGGCAATTATCAAAATTTCTCATCGGCAAACCTACACAATAATGAGATAATTTGACAGATTAAAATTCAAACTTCAAGTGAAAATAATGCTGCAAAACCCGAGAGTCTCCTTGATAGATATTTATTCTCCGTGAAGTGTATTTCGTTTCACTTTTTAATTGATTGATTTATTATGTTTCACTTTGTTTACAAACGTTTATGCAATGAGGCGCATGCACATGGGTGAACCACACTAAATAGTTCCAACATCAATGCGCCGAGCTGATTATCATATTTGTTTGTGTGTATTAAATGTTTTTTAAATATGCAATTTGTGGGGTCATGCAATGTATTGTGCAATTATGACGGGTTATCCCAACCTGGGGGTTCAGTGCTTCAGCCTGTTGTGGAGACTTGAGAAATGTTGGCTTAAAATGTGGCCCTAGATTGTTTTGAACGTGGAGGGTTGCTTCATGAAAACCGGCTGCAAGTTGGTTTGGGAAAATGGACATTCTGGGGAGGTTTTTTTCTTGGGGCAATAAGCAAAAAATCTGATCGGCTAACAAACCAAAACCTTGAAAGGAATCAGGTAGATGAGGGTCCAAACTACGTTTTGCATTATTGCACCAATCACTGAGAGACAGCTGGATGTGATATTTTTAACTGTGAAGTTGAGGTTTTTACACTAAAGTCAATGGGACTTAATAATAACATTTGTTTGGCAGGTGAGCGCCCTCTGTAGTCCAATAATTATTAGTTGCCGATAGAGGTCGCTGTGCAGTTTGATCATCAATCAGCGCCACTTTGGTTATGTTTTTGCACGATACGTTAAAAAATATCAGCAACTCTCCAGACAGTGAAGTAGATAATTAGTAATCGAAACCCAGCGAGCTTAGAACAACGGTTGTGACTTCCAGGTGAGTGGCAAATAAAGATCATTGTTTCAACACTTCTCTTGACTTTCGTTGTTTGTTGACACTGATTGGTAATGAAGAATTTGGGGATATGAAATTGTGACAAGTTTTGGGTCGTGGCTGATCGAGCTGTTTCTATCTTACTTGCCCTGCCCCCACGAATTAGTTCTGTGCAGTGGCCATGGTGGCCGTGCCGTGGTACATGTGTATGGTACATGTACATGTACGTTGGTTCGTTGTTCAGGTAAGGGTTTACTAATTGGTACGATACCTATATTATAAAGGGAATAAAACGGGGATTGTAGCTTTACGGGTCCTAAAACTATAAAGGAAAGGAAACTTCTTTTTGAAAAGTAACTTACCTACATATACTTTGTTGGTCTTCTCCTCTAGTCTATATTACCAAGGTTAATTTTTTGGAAAGAGGGCAGGGCTTTGATTTTTGAGGGAAATTATGGGGTAAAAACGGTAACCAAGATTGTAACATTTCACCGCTGCACGGACGGCCGCACACGAGAATAGTCTGGTTTCCACTCTGACATTTTGAGGACTCTTGATATGTTGGGTCTGGGCACTAGACTAGCCAGACCAGACAAAATGGCCTCACGCGATCAGACGGCCTGTTTTAAAGTTTACAAGAAGCGCGTAAGAAAATTGAATTTTAACCCTGAAATGTTTAACAAATTTCTTCAATCTAGGCTTTTAAGGACCCAGGAACATTTGCTGAAAGTCAAAAGTATCATTTTTGAGGAGTAGAAGTTAGTTCAGAGCCAACAAAATCAATGTGTTTTGGGATCCCGTCAACCCACAATCGCCAATAAAACTACTTTTTGTAAAGAGACTTAGGCCTACCTAAATATACGTTCGTCGTGTCCCCTTCAATATTATTAGCAAGGTTAAATTATTTTGTGGAAAGATGGCAGGGCTTTGAGTTTGATTTTTGAGGGAAATTATGGGGTAAAAACGATAGGCTAACAAATTTACAAAGGTGCGACTTTTCACGGACACACAGAACGATAATATGGTCTAGTGTCTGCTGATGCTCTCATTGTTTTGTGTGGACTTTTGATATATTGGTCGTATACGTAGATACCAGACTAAACTAGACTAACCAGACCAGACAAAATGGCAGACGGGCTTTTTTCAAGTGTGTAACTAGTCTTGGTCCACGACTATGTTATTACCGTACTCGAACGTACGAACCGATTATCCGCACTGACACGCACGTACGTACACCCATTCGTAAAGGCCTTCAATAACATAGTCTTGGGAGTCGTGTAAGGGCTGTGAGTTGCGCGCGCAACTCGTTAGTATAATGTATGTAGCGCGCTACTTCGTCACCATGGCACACTGTTGAATATGTATGATATAATAAGAATGACGCTGGTCATATATGGTCATTCCCCTTAGGCAAAACCTGAACTTCGAGGCCTGCGGTCAGCTCCCATGGCAACGCCCGGGTCAAACAATGCAGAGATCGCTGCATTCCCACGGCCGACCTGTGGGTATTGATATACATGCGGTGTACAGGTGTATGTACCATGCACGTTGCATCATGGAGGTAGAAATCTATTTCTACCTCCATGGTTGTATACAGTGTGAATTATCAAAGAGCTACAAATTATGAACAGTGTAAATGTTTTTGTTTGTAGGCCTACATGCCTACATGTAACTTAAAATACACAGTCATATATCTCCCCAGTCACATCGTCGAAATGTTAACCAAAAGGCACGTATACAGTACCATACTATTGTAACTGTACCATATTGTGTAACTTCACGGGGTGCCTTGTTTACGTGTATGCACGTGCGTGACCAGAAAATGGGCAGCGCCCGACCCTTAGATGCAACGCATGCGCAGTGTGTTTCCCCCCGATTTCGGGGGGAGATTTTACACGATTCCCAAGACTGTATTAGTGACAGGTCCGTGCGTACGTGTGTGCGGATTACCTGTACGTGTCGTACACACGTATGGTCAGTGCGGTTCGAGTATCCACACCAATACAGTCTTGAACCAAGACTAGTGTGTAACAAGCGCGTAAGAAAATTGTATTTTTACTCTGAAATGTTGCATAAAATTCTTCTAACTGGGGTTTTAAGGACTTGGGAACATTTGCTGAAAGTCAAAAATATCATTTGGGAACAACTGGTAGAAACTATTAAATTGTTGTAAAAGTTCGGAAAGAATTCCACTGATGACCATTACGAAAAAAGGATTAGGCCCTATATCCTCCAAGAGTTAACTCAGGGCTCGACCTTAACGCTAGCCCGGCGTACAATGGCTAGTAAAAACGGCTGCGGGCTAGTAAAAACCCCTGCCCAACTTGCCCGGCGGGCTAGTTAAAATATGTGCACGTTCCTTGTTTTTATGATGTGATAAAATAAAATAAAACGAACTCTTGATTTCAAAGCGTTACCTTTTGTCTGTCATGAATGTAACATTATTTTATTGGAAATCATATAATCCCAAACATCGCTCAGGCCTCAAATGTCACCGCGGCCACCGCGGTCATGGCCGCCGGTGCCCTTATATTTGGCCGCCGTGCCCAAGTTTGTCCGCGGCCAAAATTTGCCAAAATTGGCCGTGTGCCCTTTTCTTCTCGGCCGCGGTGCCCCCTGAAATTGTGTCTTTTATTTTCCGTAAATTACCAATCTTACATCCACGCAAAAAAAAAGCAGTTTTCCTACCGAGAAAATCCGGCCACGATCCACGGTACCGAGCCCGACCTGCCGCAACTGCACCATACAGTGCGCCCACTACATACCGTACCACCATCATCTATACACACGTGTTTACGTTGCATTGCATGCATGCACAGTAGACTTCCGGACTATTTCGCTGGTGCACGTTTGCTTTGAATTTGAGGCTATTACGTGCGCGGATACCAGGCGTGGAAAAGTCGGTATGCATGCGGCCTGTGCTATGTTTACGTTCTCCATGCGATCGTCATTTTCGGAAGGCGATTCCCGATAATCGAGCATGTGAAAAGAGTTTTTCTACTTGGCCAAATGGACAAAATAACCAACTGGAATTCAAGCAACATTTAGCTGATCAGGAAAATGCAATTTACGGTACTTTGGAAGGACGGACGGTCAGAATATTTTTACAGGGATCTCACAACGATATGGTCATTCGAGGTATCAAGTTTTCGATCGAGGGTTGGCTGTTACGCCACTTGTACTAGTACTAGCGGCGTGCCTGTACCCATAGAGGAAGGAAATATGAAATGAGGTGATTCCCCTCTCCATATCTGTCCCTGTCATTTCACAGGAGTTTTAAGGCGATTCTTCATTATTTTGTACTTGTAGGCTCCAAAACAGTGTTTGGCCTCGGTGCCTTTCCTTCATTAAAAAAATGGCCTCTTTGCCTAGCTGGGTTTGGCCGCAGTGCCCCTAAAATGTCCACTTTCTTGGGCCAAAATGGCAGTGCCCTTAAATCATTGAAATTTGAGGCCTGATCGCTTCTGATTCGCACCTTGATAGAATTTCGTGATTGACTCGCCATGTCTGAGTGCAAAATGGATGTATTTGAGCATGGTGCTCCAGAGAAGAAACGGTTTTTTAATGGATCGATTTAAGAAGAACATCCCGACTCCACTACCAGCGACAGTGATTTCTAGCCAACGATGAACAAAAGTCAAAAACCTGTTTTAATTGTTTGGTTTTTTTTCCACATATTTCATGGGCTAGTAAAAGTCTCTGCGGGCTAGTAAAAAACACAATTTACTAGCCCGGCGGGCTACTGTCAGAAAAAATAAAGGGCAAGCCCTGTAACTTATTGGATACAATGATAAACTTCAATCTCAGGTGTGTAAAACTGGGGTAGGATATCTGAAAAGTGAGTTTTACAGGGTTTTTTTACCTACAAATTGTACACTTCCAATACAGCAGCAGCCATTTTTCACAAAACGTCCTCTGTTGGTTCCAGAGAGTTGTGCACAACTGATGGTCGTCAGTGGAATTCTTTCCAAAAGTTGTCAATAAGCCATGTCACTGATGAGTGTGTTAAATAACCAACAAGTACATGACTTCATTGTTACAAGTTACAACTTCGTGAAATTGGCTATAGTAAAAACTAGTTCAGACTAGTTTTGGCCATGATATAATATTCCGGATCAGCTGATATAATTTGTATAAATTGATATAATTTATCTAGTATTATTTGATAGTTGTATGTATACCACAGGTGCTAGCAATGCTAATGTCCATTGTACATACAAGTAGTAGATTTAGCAAGTTGGTGCTCAAGTTGAAATTTCAGCTTGTCACGTGGTAGGATGTATGTCACCATGTGTTATTATTTTCATTTTCAGAAGCTGGGATCCACAAGTTATCTTTTGAAGTCAACGTGAATGCAGTCGATCGTTCGCCATGTTTCATTTTAAAAAGAAAGATCGCGACTCCAAGAAAGATGCCAAAAGAGAGAAGAAAGAGAGAGAAAAGCAAGACAAGCACAGCTTCAAGCACAAAGACCGACACAAGGACAAGTCCATGACGGATGAAGAGCTCAGCCGTCTGGACGAGATCAAACGGGGTCTGTTCTCTACCCGGAAGACCAGCTCCACGAAGCACCATGGTTCGATGGCTGATCGGACTGACGGATACCATGCACCAGGAGTGGAGATCCGCAACAGCGAATCCAATTACAGCATGGAATTTACCAGTGGGAGCGACGAGACCGGGGCGGGCTCGCTTCGCAATAGCATGGAGATCGCCGGCATCCAGCCGGTTGATGAGGACGGCGACAAAGCTGTGGATGTCCATGATCAGAATGGGATGAGGGGCAATGTCTCCAAACCCCCACCCCTCGTCAAGAAAGGCTCGGGCTCCAAGAAGAGCATCCTCAAGGGGAAGTCCAGCTACGGTCTGCCGGAGGTTTCCAAAGGCACGGTGTCCTCTAAGCTGGACGACACGGGCGTCCTGGCGGACAACACAGCCTACAATGAGCTCATAGCAGAGAAGGCTGCTGCTGCTGCTGCCGCCTCTCTAGAGGAGGAGCCTGAGTTTGATGAAGACTTCCTGCACCCGGTCATCACCTCCCCAGGCCCTGGCGAGAAGACCTTCGACGTGCATCTACCCTTACCGGACATTGTTGTCCCCAAGCCCACCAGGAAGCGGGACGTACTGCTGCACCGGCAACCCAACGGTGGATTCGGATTTACTCTGCGACGCTGCATCATCGAGGAGCGTAGCGGACCGGGCGGCAGCATCAACCGGCGGACGGTGCACTTTGCTGAGCCCAGCTCCACCCAGAGGGACAACACCTCCGGCCTGCTGCCGGGAGACCGTCTCGTGGAGGTCAACAACATCAACGTGGAGTCCACTCCCCGGGACGACATCATCAGCAAGATCCGGGGATCCACGGACGCTGTCTCCTTGAAGGTGCAACCCATTCCGGAGCTGATTGAGCTGAGCCATCGTCACGGCGTGGACGGGTCCGAGATGTGTCTTGAAGACCAGATCCTGAAGACAGGATCATTGGCACAGAGTGCCAGCTTACGAATCGAACAAGGAAAGGTGAGTGACACAGTCCAGTCCAGTTATTCTATAGTATGCTTTGCTTTGTATGATAAAACGGAACCACATTGACTCCATTGGATAGGCCTATGTTATGCACATGTGTGAGAAGCAACCTGATATTGAATACCAGTAACAATAGTTGGTGGAACCGAAACACCATCCTGAAGCCCTAACTTGTACCATCAAGTGCAAGAAAACCAACTTGTAGTTATCATACTGCTTGTCAGGCAGGCTAATGGGACCTGGGGTCGATTTCACAAAGCCCTACGACCATTCGTAACTCGAGATACGAAGAATAATGCATCGTAGAGGGCCTGCCCTACGTAGGAATGCAATTTATGCATTTTAAGTCCTACATGTACAATTGATAGTAAGTTACAATGAGTTTGGTGAAATCCACCCCAGGTCTGTTAGGAAGGCCTGACGTTTCGATCCTACCTAGCATGATCCTTCTCATACAGCCTTTAAGAAAGAAAACGTCAGGCCTTCATTACTCCAAGCATATGATACATTTCTGGTCATTATTTTGGTTGATGAGCAGTTTGCAGCAGTTTATTAATTTAAGACTCGTATTGTTTCAAATTTTGACTTCGCATCGAGTAGTTACAGGATAGATAAATCAATGAGCATGTCCACCATATAAACACATTAGGGAGCTTTAGATTTTCACGTTGACTACGTTGACTGATAGGGCCTACGTGATTGCGTCATGCCGAGTCTTTACGCATGCGTCAAGTCATCACCAATGTTGTCCCAGTGAGTCGAGGACGCACAAAGTATGGTTTTGACGTTCAGCACAACGTTGTGGTCGACGTGAACGAGGTCCACACGTTCACACCAATCTAAAGCTCCCTAATGCTCAAAGCTAGCAGGCTAGAACCTTTGCCTTGTACTCTGCGATACATGAATGGTGTTTGCCTTTTGATTTTTTTGCCAGATTGGTTTTGTCAAACACATTAACAACACAAATTTACAAGTAAGTAGTAAATCCGGTTGCCGGGTGCAGTTTTCCAACAGTCATGATACAAATTGCATCCTTGTCTTAAAAGTCTTCATTTTCTCATACTGTAAACATTTGCCACAAAGCATCAGCTAATAATTGCACATTATAGGCCTATGTGACATCATTTCAGGACACATGCAGGCCTTGAATTTGGTTCCGAAAGGGGCACGGCCACTTTTCCATTGCAAGGGGCACTTCCATTGGGAAAATTATAATGTCTATCATGGAAACATTTGAAGGGGGCATCAAGGCCAAGAACCAGGGCAACGAAGGCCATGGCCTCCGTGGCCACCGTTAAATTCATGGCTTGACATGTATACATCCTCATAGCCGGAGTCTTAAAGACACATGACATAGCATGTCTGTTACGCTCCATCATCACTTCGTGCAATGTGTATTGTGCACAGTGTCCCAGGGCTTTAGATTTCCACTAGACTGTGGACAGAGTCTAGTGATTTCATTGTCGGTCTAGTAAAGTGTGTACTGCACTAGTCCGGCTGTCTAGTGATGTTGTTTTCCTTGCACAATTAAAATGGTGCCTAAATTGATGATTTTTGATACAATATTGCATACAATTACGATTTTCCTGTACATGAATGCCACAGGTCTAGTGAACAAAGTTCAGGTCTAGTGAAATGCTTCCGTTATTAGACCTGACGTCCAGTGATTTTTTTTCAGGAAATTCGAGCCCTGTGTCTTGAGTGTTTTTCATTCATTTTGTATTAATACCTCATTGTAAAAAATCATAAATATGGTACCTTGATGACACAACTACATGTAATGTATGCATACAACCACACATAAACACCTGTACATAGTGTACTCGTACACATGTAGGCCTACTGTATTCGTACTGTGCTGACTGCTGAACCAAATCATCATCGTGTACAAGTACATTGTGTACATATATACATCTTGTACTGTCTGTTGCTGTCAGTGCATACCAGATAGGCTATCAAATGTGTTGTCATTTTGTACAATGTTGTTCATGTGCATTGTGCATTTTAAGCACATTAAAGGTCAGTCGTAAGCCATGTGTGTGCTTCTCAACACTGATATAGGATTAAATGTACTTAAATCTAGGGGTCCACACCCATGTATTGAATCACACATACCGGTACACACGTCGTGCGTACATGTAGGGCCTACATGTACACTGTATAAAAGTACAATATAAGATAGAGTTTGTATGGGCACACGTACACTGACATACATGTATGTTGGGGCACCATGTTAATACAGTGTACATACTGGGGGTACATGTACAGTGTACATAGGGCTACATGAGGCCCTATGTAATTTAGGAAAGTTGGATAGTGTACATTTGAAAGAATAATTATTGTGTTTCTTTAAACACTGTAGCTGAGGGCTACATGTAAATCTCCACAATGTGTACAATTAGGCCCTATGAAAAAAGTGAAATAATAATTATTTCACTACCGGTAATTGAAGCTGAACCTTGTACAGGGTCTACCCCTTTTAAAAAATGTACAGTAGGAATTATACACGATGTGGATATGTATAGCTATTTTCTTCCAACATGTGTACGTATGTAGGCCTACAGTACATGTACGTGTATCCCAAGATTTGACCAACTTGCTGCCCCTCCCACTTTTTGGAATACAATGCTTCACATGCCATCACAATTTAACCAGATGAAACAAATATTTACAGCAATACAGAGCCAACAATCATGCAAATTAGTTGGCAAGGCAAGGTCATTGTGACCACAAAATTGTGACAGGACAATCTCATCACGATTTGTCAGTGTAACCACAAAATATCCCTCAAATAATGAAATATGTAGGCCTATCATAGTTTGTCTGAATTACGAGTTATGTGAGGCCTACAGTGTATAGGCCTATTGTCATTTGTTGAGTCTCACAATTCAGCATTTTATGATCTATTGCATGAAAATGCAGGCTCTACTTAGTAGCGTTATGATCCATTGCAAGGTTGGCAGTTTTGTCTGGCTGATGACTTCAAAAGTCACAGTGTTGACAATGAAAATCACATTACAATGCCATTATGCCACAAAATAAACCTCTGTACATACATGTACATTGCATATGTGTATGCACAGTAGACCTACTGAAAAGGTGCAGTGCACATACATGTACATAAACTGTACATAAATACAGTGCACAGTGACTATTGCCCAGATGTACAGTGCTGCGTCCACAGTCAGTACTCTACATGTAAGTTTGCGCAAAATACCTTTCAGGCTGAGAGCTTATCATTGTCCAAAATCCCTGAAATCACTCTCTGTATTGTTTGCCCACAACAATGGCTCTGCATAGCCTTGCGCTGAATCAGCACTTCAAACATGTTCAGGGGTTCTCCCACCAGGAGTGTACAGTAACGTCTCTCCCACCAATCATATCTCACTATTATCTTGAACTTTTCCAACCTCAGAACCTACCAGTTGCCCTGGGCCTTCGAGTGAAAATCATGCCCCATGTTTGGACTTTTGGTATAGGCCTACAGTATATTATGTAATTTGAATGTTTAGTTCTAAACACATTTTGTGTTCCCAATAAAATGGAAATTATCTCAGGGCTGAACTCGAAAGATGGCTCTGAAAAATGAAGTGTACATCTTTAAAGGTAATATCATACTTTGGTTTTTATCAAAGAACTACAGATTCATGGGCAAAAATATCAAGGAAGATACAGTTACAGTCATCAGTGAAAAACGGCCACAGTATTTCTTAAGTCTTTTCTCTTTTATTTTTGATCTTTTATTAAAAAGATCAAAAAGATTTTTGGTTGTTGTTTTACTAATTTCTGGATACATACACCATTTCAGGCGGAAATATTTTAACAGTATGTTTCTACCACCACCATCTTCATACCCTGTATTAAAGAAATCTGTGAACATTTCTGTTTTGGTCTCTTACCAAAGTATGATACTACTTTTAAAGTACTGGTACTTGGCTAGAAATGTATACTGGCGGTACAGTATGTCATTAGAAGAAGCAGATTTTTATAATGCCTGCTGAAAAACTTTGGCTTAGGGATAAAAGACCTCAACAATTTGAACCAGACAAACCAAAACCTAAAAGACGAAATCAAAACAAAAATCACACTTGGCTAGGCTCGTCACATTTGGCTTTACCCATTGTTGTTTTTGGTGAACATGTACCGTATACGACAGATGTACTGGTAGTACTTATAAATCCAAATTACACTAGAAGTACTTAGCAGATTTTGATAAGCCTGCTAGAGGAATTTGTTGGAAATATAAAACCCTCAACAATTTGAACAAAACAATTCTCCCAAAGGCAAAACCCAAAATCATACTTGACCTACACTGTAATCTGTGTAGACTCATCACATTTTGCTTTTTATCTTTTTTTTGTTGAACGTGGCATTTCATTCAGTGGTAAAAGGTACAGTATGAATGATAAAGTACTGGTAGTTGGCAAGGAATCTGAATTATATGCAGTCTGTGTTGACCTGCTTTCAGAAAAAGTCAGTCTTTAAGCCAATTCTGGCTGGTGTTTTGTTAATATCAGCTGAATAGAAGGTAGGTCAGTTGAATCTTTATAGTGTGAGAGCTGCATACATGTTCATTGTACTGCATGAGTGGAGCCAATGGGGTAGTGATTCTTATCTGTCAAGATTTACAGTATTCAACACAGAGATCGTCTGTTTATGATGTCACTCATTATTGATGCATCAATTGTATAAACGCCTATTTGGCCTCACTGGTGTGAAATTGGCATGGCATTGTACACAAGGGCTCTACACACTATTCAATATCTCGGGGTTGGAATCGGATCGACCCCGAGATTTGTTTCAACCGTTTCTACAATTGAAAAGTTTCAACCCCGAGCCAGCCCGGGTACTCGGGTAGGATGGTGGAACCGGATCGAAATCAACCTTGGTAGGGACTAGAGTTGAAAATCTCAACCCGGTTCAAACTACATGTACATTTTTGCCGTGATGCGTGTCATATGAACCGTGAATATTAAATGATTTTGGTTGGGAAATAGATAATATGCAAATTAGGCTTGCCCTTCATCGACGTGGATGAGCACTGTATACTCAGTGCTTGTGAGAGCACGTGAAAAAAAATCACATATGCTGGCTCAAGTGGGATTTGAACCCATGACCTCCTGCTTACTAGTGCAGATGCCATACCGCTAGGCCACCGAGCTACATGTAGCTGGGGTCAGCAGGATGAATCAAATCCAATACCGTTCATATGAACCGGTTCACAAAAAAAGTAGCGCATCTCTTTGATCCGGTTCAAAATCTTGCCGGGCTGAACCGGGGTGGACCCCGGTTGGTTTTAACACGGATCGAAAAGGTGATAGTGTGAAAAGGCATATTATGCAGTGTCAAAGAATGTAACACTGAATAACCCATGTTAAGACTTGCCACAGCGTACTTTTATGTACATGAATGTAGCAAGTACGTGCCTGTTTCTATCAAGAAATGTACCAGTGCATCATCCTGCATGCGTACATTTCTTGTAATTGATTGGATTAAAAGTACCAGACAGACCATCACAGACGGCTTAATCAACATGGCTGAATGGAAGCAGACTGATTCAAAGATGTTGAATGTATTGTACATTCTCACACTAGCTTCAGAGACAAGCTCTTTTTACAGCTCACAAACATAATTTATAGTAGGCCTATACGTACAGTACGAAACTGAAAGCATGTGCAGCGTAACGTAAATTTCCGCGGATACAGCGCACTTTTTTTTACCTCGGCAAAAATCAAATTGAGCATGTGCCGTATGCGTGGGTAAGTGTAGGTTGTGACCATCGCGACGTGCTAGAAAGGCTTCTTTCGTGAAAAATGTAAGAGCGAGCTATTTTTCTGAAACCGAAAATAGCAAGCAAAAACACGATTGGAGCTGCACCGTGACTTAGTACAGCATACACTGCATCAATGGGGCATCTCAAGACTCTTTCTCTTAGTTATTTTCTAGTACTTTCTTCTAAATACACCCAGTAGTAGGATGGCTCTGCAAGATATACTTACACGTACATGTATATTTAGACCTTTCTTTTGTTTACAAACATTGGCTGCTGGTTGGCATGGGCAGCCAAACGTTGCAAATCATTTTGTCTTCTCGAAAGACGGCGTGACCACATTCAACATTTTTGAAAACTTTCCATAGCTGTACAAAATACCATCATTGCTTAAATGTTGTTTTCATTACATTCAGCAATATCTTGCAATGTTCATGAATCGTTGTGTACAAATTGGGTAAAATATGTGGTAATGCCTGGCTTTGATGGCTCGCCACACTTTCCGCCATGCTGGTTGGCAAAAACTCGGTCTGTGATGTTGCAAAAGAAAGGTCTATACAAGGAAGGCCTACTAGTACAGCAACACCTGTCAGCTTGTCTTACATAATAACCCTTCTTTTCAAATGATTGCAGAATTCTTTTAGAATAATACATGTATACGGTTTTCTTTAGTGATTTGTGTACTGTACTAATGTGACGTGTATACTGGGTTGCCTGTGACACAAGCATTTATAATAATATTTTTCTTACATTCAAATTTTAAAATGTGCAACAGCCAGAAGTCTCATCAACATGATCAATTATTAAGTACTGAATTCTTAGGTACAGTGTAGATCTTCATTTATCATACCGGTAAAATTTGGGACACGACCAACATACATGTTGGACTGAGGAGCTCAGTTGGTAGATGGGGTTCGAATCCCATTCTGCAGTCAATTTGTCTTTGTTCACCTTTCATGGATGCATGTTCACTGATAGTTTAACTTAGATGTATAGTATATACATGGTACTACAATGCAGAGTTACTGGCGTACAGTATTTTTGTCAGTAAATGGGTCGATTTCACAAAGCCCTACGATCAATCGTAACTCGAGTTACATGTGTACCCATGATCGTAGGGGGCATCCTACGTGGGGCTGCAATGCATCATAAGTAAGTTACGATGGGTTTGGTGAAATCCACCCTAGGTTTTCTTTCCTTGTTTGAAAAGCAGCACTTCCACCAGTGGCTCCAGTAAACTGCAATTAAATACCTAGGGGTGTTTGTTTGTTTGTTTGTTCTGCCCAGGAGTGCCTGTATCATCTTACTATTCATAATTATTCAATTTCCAATGATCGGGCTTAAACTGTACGTACATGTAGTACGTGTTCAGTTTCCGATCTGAGCAAGAAACTACCTGTAACAGTCTGACAGTGGAACATACACTCAATTCAATTCAATTCACATTTATTTCCATACTTTTTGAGGATACAAGGCAAAATAAGCGCAAGAAAGTTAAATACATTCCAAGAAATTAATTTTAGGCAGAATATATATCTATGTATAGATTAATATATGACATGGGTCAAACAAGATCAGAATAATGACCAAGAACAATAACAGAGACATCATGGAATAAAAAGTATGGAGGCTGTTTGGGGAAGCCAGGGCTTATAGGGAACAGCCTTTGGACAGACATGACATACAGACATAAACAAAAACAGACATGACAAAGAGACAACACATACAAACAAAACATGAATGAACGTACGGAACAGAAATTCTGGTCAGCTAATGTAATAATAAGAAAAAGACATTGAAAATGTTCACTTAAATGCTGATAATGAATTGCAAATTAATAATATAATTATATATAAAAGAGCAAGCTGTGCTACATGTACATGTACATAATGGGATATGAGGACTCTGATGATCTTTTGAAGCAACCCACAGATGTACGTGTGCACACAAGACTCCATGAAACATTCCTAACTTTGAGCATCTAAGTATACATGTAGGCTTCTAAAGTGGTTTCATTCTGTCAACCCATCAGGAAGGAATTCAATTCAATTCTTTCCTGTCACTTCCTTTGTGTCAGATAATGTGTAATATGTACAGCATATCAGGGATGTTATGTACACCGTAGGTCTGAAATTAACTCTGCCACCCAGCACAAAATTCTGCAGAGTTAATAAAAGTATTGCCAATATCGTGAATTTTGGTCATATTCCTGAATAAAAGTGTTTAAAACTCTTTCTGTGTTTTGAAATGTGAAGCACTGATTCTCAGTGTTTACAAGACAATATAATTTGTAATTTTTAGCGTAGGCCTACCGTATATAATTATGTCAATTTCACTTCTAGAGCCCACCACTAAAATTGGTCTGGCTAGAACCCTGTGGATGGGTTCAGCACAATTACAAGTTTGTCAAAAAAGGTTTTGAACATGTTTCACATATGCAAGCAGTACATGTACATGTACATGACCTCCATGTCAACTACATGTCATCATTATGTAATGTACATGTACATATACATTCGGTACTCTAGTACACGTGTGCACAGGTCAGTTAGGCCTAATTATGTTCTGTTCATTACAGTGTAATGTACACTGTAGGCTACACTTGAGTGTAGGGTATAATATTGTTTTATAGGCCTACATGTACATGTGTAGGCCTACTACAACTATGAACAGATCTGTACATTTCAACATGTACCCGTGTATTCAATGTACAGTATGCAAGACTCAAATTTCGTGAAAAAAAGCACTGGACAGCAGGTCTAGTAATTAAAGCATTTTTCAAGATGTGAATTTTTTTTTCACTAGACCTGTGGCATTCATGTACATAGGAAAACCGAACATGTACACATGTACATATGTACATGTTTACACATGTACATATGTACATGTATGCAATAACGAGTGTGTCAAAAATCATCAATTTAGGCATCATTTTATTTGAGCAAGGAAAAACAAAATCACTAGACAGCTGGACTAGTGCAGTACACACTAGTACTAGACCGACACTGAAATCACTAGACTCAGTCCTCGGTCTAGTGGATATTTCAAGCCCTGATACTGTACAAGTATGTCATGTAGGTAATCTATTGTACATTTCCACATGTACATGTACATGTGAACATGTATCATCATGTGTACGTACTACTGTATGTAGGCCTATGTGGTACATGTTATGTTGCATACAGTATATATTTATTTCTTGCCTCTGAGGCCTATTATCCAGACTACAGTACAGAGACTGAAACACATGTAGGCCTACAGTTACGTACACGTGTATGTGACCCTTATTGAAATTTGACCTCTGCTCATGAATATTTAAATTAGTGTACACGATGTAAGACAAGTGTACCACAACACAGATGGCCCATTCCCAGCTCACTGTCAAACAGTTTTGTCTGTTATCATTCAACCATGATGACAGCAGTCTAGATGCCAATCTGACATCACAGTACATTCAAGTCTAGGCAGTCATGAAGCTATACAGCTCCATATGACGTGTGCAGTAGGCTTAGGAGACGTTCAGACTTACTAAAAGTGGTCTATCTTCGGTTAAAACTGAAAAGGGTCTACCTACATGTACTTGTGTCTGAACGGTCTACGATAGACTCTTTTTGGTACGGTCTATCTTCAAAAACTTAGACTGCCAAGGAGGGATGGTCTAGTCTACATGTACACATGTATGTATTATGTGATGTCCCTGTGTAGCATGGACACTTTTGGTTTGGGATGAAATATTTACCTCCCGCTGTGACCAGGAAGGGTAGACCTTTTTCGGTCTCCGGAGTACTGTGTCTGAACTTAGCCCTAAGCATATGGATTAAGAGGTCATGTCATTTCCCCCATTCCCAGTGCAGTTCACCTGATGCTGACTTCATTCTAAGGTCATTGTAATCCATACCATCCATTATCACTCATGTCTATCCAGACACTGCAGGAGGCAGACAAGCATGGAAATAATACACTTGGTCATCAGTGTACACTTACACACATACAATACCATCTCTTCCTATAATAGCTTCATGTACATGTATACAATTAAGTTTGTACCAGAGAGATACATGTATTAAAATTACTAGAGCACTAGTTTCGTGTACAGAGTGATGCCTGCTGGGCACATCCATGTTTGTGCACAAACCTATGGAAAACACAAAAATGTGTACTTTTTTGTACGTTCATTTGCATACAGTGTATATCTGCATTGTGTTCTATACAGGTGTGTTATCGAAGCCGAATACGCCCCAAATCTGATGCACCTCCGGTAAATGCGCGTTTCATTTTGCACAGTCCGCGTACACGCGCTGCACTGAAATTTTGCCATGACGTTGGATTTTATCAGCAGTCGAGTCAAGTATAGCAGTAGCGTTCTCGCGTTTTTACTTGCGCGTTGCATAAAGAGTAGGCCTACACTCTTCAAAAGGCATTTCAGTCGAAGTTTTATTGTTCCACAGACACGCACACAAATTCAAAATGACTGCGTCCAGGACGGCTTCAAAGCGTCAACGCACGGAGAACGCAGAGCTAGCGCTCTAGTACTTTCAATAAAGCTCTATGCTATTACATTACATTGCATTATGTGAAAATGTATTGAACCCCAGCTCTGTGATGCTGATATCGGGCCTGTTTGTTTCACACACAAGATCACAGATCCTACTGATCCAGATCCCACTTAAGCGTATCCTGCTTGGGACTTGGATCTGTAGATCTGGGATCCTGTGCGTTAAACAAACAGGCCCATCGTACACTGTGGTGCTGCTGAAACCTGTCTGCCTCAGAGTGAGGCCTGTCCATTCTGTGATGCTGTCCTCCCATCTCTTCTTCTATCTTGCGTCTTCTTTTGAATCTCCCTCCCTAAATGGATACTGTGTGACAAATGGAGCCAGTCCCTTTAGTCTAGTCGTCTTGCAGTCAGAGTTGTTTGTTACGAGTCTGTAGATTAGTAGGGTGATCAGGTGATGCAGACATTCCCTGGTACAGTGTAATTGATCTGCAGTATGTAGAATCTATGTGGACAGGCAAGAAAGGTTGGAATAGCCAAATAAAGGTGCAGCTCTGTGTTTGAGGTAATAAACTTCAATGCTTCATGCAGTGATAGATTTTTCAACAATTCACATATTTGACAATACAGTGGAAATCCACTAAATTATACCAAACGTCATTCTTTTGCTCTCCAATTTTTGATTACAAAACATACCGAACATAGTTGTTTTTATAAATATGAAACTATACAGAACATTTTGTTAGATCATCATCCTTGGTTCTCAAAATCCCATTTTTTGTTAACTAATTAATACAAATTTACAAAACATAAGGAACATTTTTGTTTAAATCACTATATCAAACGACCAAATATTGCGGACAATTTCTGCGGCATTTGATAAAGTATACAAATTGAGGGTGGGCAGTTGATTCTAGCTCACGAGGGAATCGAGAACCGAATGTCCACCCAAAATAAAGCATACTTTTATCGAGAAGTGCAGCAAAACGTTCGTTTTCATGAACTTCATGTGCATGATGTAGGACGAAGTCCAGTAAAGAGCTTGCATCCATTTGTTGCATTTTTCACACTTCAAGCAGATTGTTTTCAAAATTGAAATTTCCAGGGTAATTTCAACAGGCTTGGGCCAAGTTTTCATTTGTGACAAATTTATGTTACGTCTGCGCACTTGCACATATCCATAATGGGCATTATCATTTGATTGATACAATGCACATTTGCAGCTGTTTTTCCAAATTCCATTAGCAATTTAATAGCAGTATTCTAATCTACAGGAAGGAAGGAATGCAAGTGACAGACACATACATGAAATGTACGTCTTAAGGCATGTACACGTGTATAAGGGGACGAAATGAACAAATCCGGTCATAACTTGGTGGAATGGCTATTCAATACATCACATATTAATAGGTTTAAAGGTAATATCATACTTTGGTTTTTATGAAAGAAATACAGATTCATGGGCTAAAATATCAAGACAGATGCAGCAACAGTCATCTGTGAAAATTTCAGTCCCATACGGTGCCCACGTTTTGAGTAAACAGTGAAAAACGGCCACAGTATTTCTTAAGTCTTTTCTCTTTTAATTTTGATCTTTTAAAAGATCAAAAAGATTTTCAGTCGTTGATTTAACAATTTCTGGATAAATACACTATTTCAGGCGGAAACATTTTAACGGTATGTTTCTACCCCCAACATCTTCATACCCTGTCACAAGTCACAAGTAAATCTGTGAAGATTTCTATTTCGGTTTCTTACCAAAGTATGACTACCTTTTGAGTTTTTGTTTTTTGTTTTTGTATTCATCATTGGGAGTTTGTCTTAAGGTCAATAGGTTTCAGTGATTGCTTACTTCGTCATGACATCCATCCCCCCCCCTCCCTCCACCCAACAATCCTGAGCTGTTTTGCAAATTCCTCCCGTTAATTGCCTCCGAAGTCCATTCATATTACCAGCAAGAATCCCAGCGTTTCAGACACGGAGGCCTGGGCGTACACGCGTATGTGAAGCTGTTGAGCCGAGCCAGCATGTGGCTGCATGTCAGCAGCAGCTCAGGAATTCGCTACCTTCCTTGAGTCTTGCACCCTGCTTTCCCTCCTCGGCCTGCATAGGTGAGAGCAACTGCCAGTAGGATAAGAAAGAAGCCTTTGCATCCCTAAAGAGCTCAGATGTACGTGTACTGTACATACTATACATCACAGCCGATGTTCAGATGTTAACTGGACGTGATACAACCCGCATCGTACGATAACCAATAGCTTGTCTTCAACGGGATTTTAAAACACACCACCCTACGTGCTTCATCAAATCTCCATGCTTGGTTTTATACACCAAACCTGCAATATCCTATCCTCCGATGAGTTGGAGTTTGTTCACCAGACGAGATAAGTCTTTTGGATGTGAACTTTGAATTCACTATCGGCTGTCAGCGATTCTGACCTTTTAAGTACCGGTATTAAAAAATCCATGTGCGTTACACATCATGCACCGGTGTCTACCAGTGGGAGCCAGTTATTTCATTTTACGACCACATCGATCGAGCCACGAAGGATTATAGAAAGTGCTTCGAATTTGCCACGTCATTCACTGGATGATTTTATTGTGTACGAGCGGGATCCTTTGCCTTCCAGGTGCTGCAAGTTTTGGAAACGTTTCCCCTAGAGATTGTTTCACCGGTGCCCGTGTTTCTCCCTGGTTATATCGAGACTCGAGGAGATGATGTCAATCTAGCCTGGCTTTGCTGGCGGCAACCGGTTAGCCGGTGACCGGTGAATAACGCCCTTCAGTAATACGCACAGCTGCGGCTTGCTCGTTCACACCTTCTTTAATCGAGGATTTCCTGGTGCCCAACAGTGCCATCGGCCAATCGCTTTGATTTAGAACTGATAATCTGCTGGAGATGGATATATCTGATGAAGGATAGCGTTGTTGAATCCTCCATCCCTTTACTGCCTGATTCCTAAAAATAATCCTTAGAATAATACATTTGGAATCTTATTTGTTGCATATTTCTGCCGATTCTTTCGTGCATATCTGATGAAAGACGGCTTTTTTTATACCTCCTACACCCTCACTGCCTGACTCTTGAAGATAGTCTTTAGAAAACTACGTTTATCCAATATGTTGCATATTTCTGCCATTTCCTTCTTTTCTTCCGGTGCATATCTGATGAAAGACGGCTTTTTTAAATCCTCCTACACCCTCACTGCCTGACGCCTGACGATGGTCTTTAGAAAACTACATTTATCCAATTTGTTGCACATTTCTGCCGATTCCTTCTTTTTTCCCGGTGCTCACTCAATTTTCTGTTTCTACAGTGTGTAGTGAAGTCTCGAGAGTCGGCCATATATTGCCAGGAATCTGCTCTAGTAAAAACCTTCAAAAGACGCATGAAAGTAGTTGAGCACTGCCTCAGTCAAGTATCATAAAAACTTGTGCTTTGGACACGGACAAGAGGACTGTGATCACAAGGCAGGCCATTCAAAACCATCATAGACCAGCTATTAAAAGAAAGACACAGGGCTTCAAGTTGAATCTGACATACTAGCATGCGCAGAAGACCGATAAGTGTGGAGAGCCATGTCTGAATCCGAGGTTAAACCTTGAAAATAGATTGATAGATAGATAGAAAAACCCTGATTGGAAAAAAAATCCAGAAGTACAGCTAGGATTCTAACCTCATATTCTTCATCACATTTGAGAGGATGTTGTATTTCTTCCATTTTGTCTCATTCGGATGAAAGGAGAATTTGTTTTCGGGGGGACACGGCCTATTTCACCTCCTTGATGCTCAGTAACTATCTCAGACTTGGACAGTAAAGCAACTTGTGACTTGTGAGGGGAGAAAGATTACTCAAAACATCACCAGGCTCACTCTAGTATCAGTAATTGGACCCGGGTTGCGCTCAAGACAAGGCTTCCCCTCTTGGGAATCAGCAATTGAGTTCAGCTGAGGTCAATGACCCCTGGTGTTGAGGACTTGCCATGACCGCAAAGCGAACTACCGCTGTTATTTTCCTGAATCCTGGAAATGCGTGCAGCAATAAGCATGATAAGTTAAGTTGCTTTAAAGGTACTTATCATACTTTGGTACATGTAGCATACCGAAACAGAAATCTTCACAGATTTACCTATTTCATAACTTCTAGGGCATAAAGATGGTGATGGTAGAAACATACTGTTTACATTCTTCTGCCTGAAATGCTTCATTTATCCAGAAAAGGGAAAACCAATTGACCAAAAACAATTTTGATTTTCGGATGATAAAACATAACGGTGAAAAGACTTAAATAATCTGTGGCTGTTTTTCACTGTTTTCTCAAAAAGTGGGCACCGTATGGGACTGAATATTTGACAGATGACTGTTACTGTATCTGTCTTGATATTTTTGTCCATAAATCTGTATTTCTTTGACAATAACCAAAGTACAAAAAGTATCTTTAATACCTGTACAGTGTACATTTTTGTAGACATATTGTAAACAAAGGTTTTTTTTTGGTTTTTTTATGGACTGGTTTTTGTCTTTCATGTTGATTGTAAAATCTACTTGACAGTTTGACTGGTAGGCTACGTGGGGTTCAGGTTGCCCAATTATAAAACTAGGAGAGCATTAAATTCACAAAGCAAGTGATACATGTTCATGTGCACACATACTGTAATTTGTATCCTTTGTATCCTTGTTGTGCTAAGAACACTCTCCGAAGAGCAGAATTGAAATTACTCTCATTTGAACGAGAATCACTTGCCTGGGTTGAAATTTCTAGCTAACGGCCGTTATATGAAAAATACCTCTCCTTTGCAGGATTTTGTCTTGGGGGGGCTCAAAGAAAATTTTTCTCCCACAAAACATTTTGTGACTCCCCCCCCCCCCCCTTCCTCCTCTCCCTTTCCCTCTCCCCCCCCCCTTTTTTTTCGTTTTTTTCCTTCTTTTCCTTCTTTTTTTTTCGTTTTTTTTTTCAGGGACCCTCTTGGGGGGGGGGGGGGGGGGTCTCAAGCCCCCCCCGAGCCCCCCCCCCCCCCCTGGGTGCGCCACTGTACAGTTGTACACTCTCTCAGTTGTATAGAGTTTCCCTGTGGAGACATTATGTCTGTAGCTGTGTACATGTACATGGGCCCAGTCATTCCATCGCCATACAAATGAGGACAGTAACAACTACCAATTGCCAGTACTTGTACACTAAAACAAAATAACACAAACAAAGTATCATTTTATAAGTGACATTTATGTACATAATGTACCAAAATTGTTGCGATTTTCAGAAACTCATTTCACCGGATTTAGATGGTTGGGTGTACATGTACTATATTTATGGAGAAATCATTGAATCACTGTACTGGTTTGGTTTGGTGTGCATGCAGTAGATTGATGTTTAAATCATTGTACTGGGTCTAGTGGCTACCTTCTGATCATGGACACTTAGAGACTTGTAATTATTAGAAAGTATACAAACGATGGTTGTCATTGATGGAAATAACTTGTTTTGTAGTGGGTCAGTTGAGCCCAGGACAGGGAGCTGTTTGCAATGAATCGAGATTGCATTGTAATGTACGTTACACCTGCTTAAATACATAAATGTTTGTGT
The DNA here is from genome assembly GCA_963971285.1 of Astropecten irregularis. Taxonomy (NCBI): domain Eukaryota; kingdom Metazoa; phylum Echinodermata; class Asteroidea; order Paxillosida; family Astropectinidae; genus Astropecten; species Astropecten irregularis. The sequence continues at coordinate 9,132,085 of OZ020247.1, forward strand.
GGGCCTTTACATTACATGTGTTGTCAGTGTTAAGCAAAGAACAATCTTTGCATTGATTCCGTTTTTTGATCAAGTCAATTGTACTGATTTGCATTTCATCTGAACTGTAAATTTTGTGTTTTTTTAATGAATATTTTTGGACATTTGTTTATAAAAGGGTGTACTGTTCTACATTGTATACACCCTAGTCTCAGGAATTCTGTTTTCCTCTCACTTACATATTGCGTGTGGTGAGCAATTTTAAAGTGGATTTTGTGGAGTGAGTTAACCCCTGGGCTGGATTTCACCAAACACTAAGATTAATCTTTTAGATGAGTTGTCAGTATCACCATATAGTGATTTGTATTGTGACATCACACTTTGCTTAGCAATTGGGATTGATCCTACACTTAAGATCATTCTTATTGTTTCGTGAAATTTACCCCTGACCTCATATGTAAGTGGCTAATTAAGGGAGAGATCTGGGGCCAATTTCATGGAGCTGCTTAGCACAAAAATTTGCTTAGCACAAAAATGTCTTGCCCAATAAAACAAACCACTGTTAAAAATAATTTCATTTGAAATGTATGGACAGCCAAAAACAGCCAAAGAAAAATCACAAGCGATACAAAAAAACATGGAAATTTGGTTGTTAACCCTGCTTTTATTAAGACAGAATTGTCATGCTAAGCAAATTTTTGTGCTAAGCAGCGCTGTGCGGAAATTGGCCCCTGCTATAAATTGCAGAAGGAATGGCTTGGTTACCAGTTACATTTGCATACAACCATTATTCTTACTGGTTCTCAGTAGGTACATGTAAAGATTTAATGTTTTGTTTATTTTAAATTTAAACACAACAGGCCAAATCCGATGCCCAGCTGGATTCGGAGAGGGCGTGGCTTGGAGCTGAGCAGGTGTGGCTGCTTCACAAAGGTGGCTTTGCCGCCGCCCAGTTATTGAAGGCGGAAGGCATCGTGCCCTTGGCCGAGGGCCGTATCAGGGTTAAGCTGTCCCACAGCGATGACGCCTTGGAAGTGGATGAAGAAGATGTCGAAAAGGTAAGCAGAGAAAATTCCCTCCTAGGTTCTTCTGAACAACATGACAGGGATTTTTGGTTTGACGTAGCAGTCCTTTCCTCGCCTTTTATCTCTAGCGGCTCGGGTTCAAGTCTAGCTCAGTCCACAAGTCGGATTGGGCTTTCAGTCTCTACCTGATTCCTCAGATTGTACTCAGAATCTTACTTTGGGGTTTTCCTCCCATCACCTCTAAAATTAAATCATCTTCTCATCATTTGTGCATGAAAATAGTGCTATAAAATGGATTTCCGGAAGACGTAAATATATTGCGTATGATGCATAATGCACACCGCATGCACACCGCATGGTCGCATGGCCCGGCCAATGCAGTAGCATTGCATCTTGAAAATTCCTCCATTGGTATCCGCGCTGCGCCGTTGTTTTGTTCAGTGCAGTTCGGTTTAGACCAGGGCCCAATTTCATGGAATCCGTTACGGCTTATTTTTATGCTTACGGGCACTGTTACGCATGAAATCTATTTCATGGAATCCGTAAGCAAGACTCTTGGTTAGCGAAGAATTTTTAGGGTAACCGTGATCATTTTCTGCTAACGTGTTGTCGTATGCATTCTACACAAATTCCTTGCTTACCGTTACCAAAAAAGGAAACTCTTCCATGAAATACGTTAACCATAACCCAAAACATTCTGCTACTGTAAGCGAAGACTTTTTGCTAATCGTAATGGATTCCATGAAATTGGGCCCTGCTCCTGTATCACTGGATGTATTACGTCAGTCCAGTAGTTGTGTCAAGCTGTGGGTACCCAGGCAGTTGGGTCTGTCCACACTAATGGTACCTTTTGTGTACAAAAGATAACTTTTGGGGTGTAACGTGGGAAGTGGATTTAAGATCAAATTTCTGTCCATGTTACAAACATAATATCTTGAAGGTGTAGACCCTCCAGTTGCTAAAATACAAATGGTTATATACTATGATTGGCCAGGGGCAATCCCTCAATGGATAGCTCTGCTGTAGAAACAAAACTAGGGATAATTAATTCATTTCACTACTAATTCCCATCAATTTATGATGAAATGTCTGTCCATGTTACAAACATAATATCTTGAAGATGATCCCCTGTAATATCTCCAATACTAAGGAATTTATCAAGCTTTTTTGCTGGCCAAGTTCTTACAAGAATGTGGGATGTAGTGAAAGAGAAAACATGGCAAATTACTTGATGTATCAACTTATGTCCCTGGTTCCCTCTAAATGTCACACTAAAAGTCCCCATTAGTGTGGACAGACCCAGTTAACAATTTCCAGTTTTCAAATTTCATTGCATTATCCAAGTGATAGTGTTTTACTTGCTTGGTCATTATGTATGTCATACAACCTGTGTGCAACAACATTTCCTTGCAAGGAAATCTTTTCTCTGGCTAGGTGGTTGAATTGTTCATTTTCTTATTATCTATCATTTAGACTTTGAGAAAGATCTTGTAAGGATTGAAATGCCAGGCCCTCCTAACTCCAAGCATTTCATATTATTTTGTTCATTATTTGGGCTGATGAGCAGGGCTCAATTTCATGGGATCTGTTACCGTATTCAAGCAAACATTCTTCGCTTAAATAGCAAACTTTAGGAAACTTTTTTTTGCTTACGGTTAGTGTGTTTCACAAGAGAGTTGTCTTTTACTGTACGCTAAGCAAGGACTTTTTGCGGGATGCACACGACAGCGCGTTAGTAGAATAAAACCAAGGTTAGCCCAGAAATTCTTTGCTAACCAACATGACCAATCAAACGCCAAAAGTCTTACTACGGATTCCATGAAATTTCACGTGTACCATTGCCGTTAAGCACATGTTTATAAGCCGTAGTGGATTCTATGACATTAGGCCCAGTTTGCAGCAGTTCATTACTTGTATTCTTTTTATCATTGTGGTTTTTCCTCTCCGTCGTATTGTTGTGTCGTAGGCTAACCCTCCGCAGTTTGACCGAGCCGAAGACCTAGCCTCCCTGCTCCATCTGAACGAGTCTGGGGTGCTACACACCCTGCGCCAGCGCTATGGGGCTAGCCTGATACACACCTATGCTGGTCGCAACATGGTCATCGTCAATCCCATGCATCAGCTGTCGGTCTACTCGGACAAGGTAATTATAAATCATACACTGCTCACAGTAAAATGCATAGGAAATTAGAAGCCAGCTAATTAAGAGTTTTTAAATTTGTGAGTTTGAAAACTTGTGAGTTTGAGAACTTGTGAGTTTGAAAACTTGTGAGTTTGAGAACTTGTGAGTTTATAAATTTGTGAGTTTGAGAACTTGTGAGTTTGAGAACTTGTGAGTTTGAGAACTTGTGAGTTTGAGAACTTGTGAGTTTGAGAACTTGTGAGTTTGAGAACTTGTGAGTTTGAGAACTTGTGAGTTTGAAAACTTGTGAGTTTGAAAACTTGTGAGTTTGAGAACTTGTGAGTTTGAAAACTTGTGAGTTTGAGAACTTGTGAGTTGGAAAATTTGTGAGTTTGAGAACCTGCGAGTTTGGATGTTTTAAGACTCGTTTGATGTGATAAGATTGTAGATCATCTTTTTTGTAACCGTTGAGTATCTGACTGTCTGCAGTGTGCATTTTTACCGTCAAATTCGAGTCGCAAAATGCCAAGGATTTCAAATCAATGTGGGTTGAGCCATTATCCCGATTCACAATAATTGATTCAAATTTTTATTGAGTGCGACTTTTTGGGATCAGCACTTTCTGACTCAAATTCCATTCCATGATTTCAGCATCCACTGCTGTCAGACGTTACAAAAACCATCTACAAAAAATATATAATATTTTTATAAGGCTAAGACTTTATTTTAAGATGTTTTTCTATTTTTCTCTATGAGGAGACTACCTAAAACAAAGTCTTCTGCCTTATTAATGAAATTAGCCTCATTACCTTTAGAATGAATATGTGAGTGATATCCTATTTAGCTTTTAGCATCCATAAAGGCTTGATATCATTGGGTACCAGACTCCATACTATTAACCAGTAGTCCCTAGATGTTCACAGCCACAGTGCCATTGCTCCCCATACATAAGCCTAAAGACTCTGACGTGGACCAGACTATTGGTGACTTGACAGATTCAGAATACTAAGGACCCACAGGGTTGAGTACAAGTTTACAGCACAGTATAATTGTTCAACAACATACGATATTCAAGACAAATGCATTTAATGTACTTTAAATTGTATACATTTTGCATAACATGTATCCACACTTAGGCCTTTAAAGGTAGTATCATACTTTGGTTTTTATCAAAGAAATACAGATTCATTTTGTGGGCAAAAATACCAAGACAGATACATGCAGTGACAGTCATCTGTGAAAATTTCAGTCCCATAAGGTGCCCACTTTTTGAGAAAACAGTGAAAAACAGCCACAGTATTTGTTCAGTCTTTTCTCTTTTATTCTTGATCTTTTAAAGGATCAAACAGATTTTCGGTCATTGTTTTACTAACTTCTGGATGAATACACCATTTCAGGCGGAAAACATGTTAATGGTATGTTTCTACCACCACCATCTTCATACCCTGTAAGTTATACGTAAATCTGTGAACATGTCTGTTTTGGTTTCTTACCAAAGTATGATACTACCTTCAACTACCAGAATTTCTGTAAATGTGTAGTTATTTCTGGATGCATGACATTGGCGGGACAGGAACTTTGATTCTTAAATGGGCAACAGTGGTCAGTTTCCTCCTGGAAATAGGCCACGTCCGTCCATGAACCTGAGAGAAACCCAACAGTGACCAATGGTCCATTTGATAACCATGTGGCACAAAGGCACTCTCCATAGTTGCCCCACGAATTCCCTGCTCTGCATTGACATATTTACACATTTCACTTCTTAAATGGCTTATGCTATAGAGGTAGTGTCATACTTTGGTAGCATACAAAAATAGAAATCTTCACAAATTTACCCGGTATAAAAAATTTTGATGGTAGAAACATACAGTTAACATTGCTCTGCCTGAAATGCTGTATTTATCCAGAAAATAGTCAAGCAAAGACCCCAAACAGTTTTGTTCTTTTAAAGATAAAAAATAACAGTGAAAAGATTTTAACAAATGCTGCAAGGCCGTTTTTTTTCAATGTTTTCCCAACAAGTGGGTACCGTATGGGACTGAAAAATTAACAGATGACTGTTACTGTATCTTCCTTGATATTTTTGCCCATGAATCTGCATTTCTGTGACAAAATCCAATGTATGATCTTACCTTTAGATACATGTACAATTGACATGTACACAGGTCTACATGTACATTATACTTATACTGTACATGCATTCACATGTACATGTACATTGTACATTTGGTATGTGGATCGGTTAGAGGAAACACCATGTTCTGATGATGACTAGAGCAGGCTAGTCGATACATTGAGACTTTACGAGAAGTGCGAATGATATAGAAGTGCGAAAGTATGAACAATTCTGACATGGTGTTTCCGCAAACCGATCCACATACTGTACCAATTATCACCATGCAAAAAAGCCTCAAATCTTACATGTACATTTGTTGGTAAAAAAACCAATTGTACAGGAAGTGACAAAGTCTTAATCCAAACAATGCTGCTTAATCACCAAGGTTCTGTCCTCACAATAACATCATTAGGGTTCCTCTTTTGATTTGACCTACATCCTTTGAATAAAACACATCAATATAGGCCTACATGTATACACACACACTAGCTATACCTGTACTGTTTTTTTTGTACTATGGCCAATGTGCACATCGTGTACATATTATTTGTGCATGTGGATGATTTCAGTACCTGAAGGATAGAATAGCACGGATGTCCGGGTACTTTCATTCTCGTGAACTTGACAACTGATGAAAACCGGCACAAGCTACGGACAAATCACGGGCATGTTTGTTTAATGCACAAGACCTCGAATCCTGCTGATCCGGATCCAATTTTAGCGTACCCTGCATAGGACGTGGATCCGCAGATGGGATCCAGTTGCCGTCACTCGGAAGTCAAAATCTTCCTGATTTTCAAAATAAGTTAAAGGGTGGCTGCAATAATATTTAATAAAATGCACCGAAATAATTTAATTAACTTTTTCAAAATATATTAAATTTGATTAAAGTTTGTTTTTGTTTTCCCCCGCATCTGGTATTTTTGTTTCTCGAAATAAACCACACCCCATTAGCATTTTGTGTCCATACACCCACCCCCCTAGTACGGGATTTTGATTGCCGTCAGTGACGCGGGAACCAGCTTTACTTGATGGCTTGTGAACCAGCTACCGGGTTCCCGAGATGACGTCACGATGGGATGGGCATTTGTGGGTGGGGCGTTCCCCCTCCCCCCTCCCAGTTAAAAAAAAATTATTTGTACACTAACACAAGGGAGGCTTAAACTACGACAGCCACACAACTGTGTTTTAAAGACTTAATTCCATCGATATATAAGCAAAAGTACCCATTGCAGCCACCCTTTAAATCTGTCTGATTTTCAAAATCAAATGTTGGCAGCTGTGATACACATAAAGTACTGTACAGTGCTTTGAAGTTCCGATACATACCGTACAGAACATTGTATGTATTATTTACAGTAACTGAGCTATAGTGTTTTTTTTAGGCAAATCAGTATCAATTTTCCAAATTAGTTACACATGGTTTCTTGTACCAAAATAGATCAAGTTTTGTACTTGTAAACCTGTATATCAGCCACCAAATATTCTTGAACCCGGAACCCCAAATTCCCTGAAATTTAGCCTACTTCATGAACACAAGCCAGAATTCATTTCATTTCTTTCACTCAAAGAAAACAAACGAAATACCGGTACACATTATCTCCTTTTTAGGAAATGTTGCATTGCATTCCAGCACTGTCTTCCATGGGTGAATGGTAACATTGTACGTGTGCACACTGGGTTCAAAGTGTGTACGGTACGTGTACAATGTGATTCTGCTCACTGTGCACGTACACCCATCATTGCCCATGTACACAATTATCATGTTCTTTACATGCAGTGTATACCTGTAATACTGTACTATAGTTACATGTACTTTACGTATAAAACAGTGATGAGATTTCTCAGATTAAAATCTGATTTCAGACTTTTTTGTTTTGGATTTCAGATTTTTTTTCCTCACAGGCTGTGTATAAAGGCCACAGGACAGCACTCATACTTTGTCTGATCTAACATGTACACGTGTACATGAAATAATAAACCCATGTGAAAATTTGAGCTCAATCAGACATCTGAGTCACGATAAAATCGCGAAAACCCGACTCAATTTTTCTTATAAAACATGAATGGTTTTGATCTTACCCCGAGATCAAAACTGTTTTCGGTCTTTGTTTTACTAATTTCTGGATAAATACAGCATTTCAGGTGGAAATATTTATGTTTCTATACCAGCACCATCTTCATACCGATGAAAGGGGATGACTAAAACAACTCAAGTGAGGGTGTCCTTTAGTATGTTTGTTCCAAAAATCGTTTGGACAAATGATCTTTGGAAAAGACACTAAATCTTGATTTCCTTGAAAACCCAGCATCTGATGAACCAAGATTTCTCCTGGTGACTGTTTGCACTGTTAATGAACTGTTGAGGTCATTTTCTGTCTCAAACTCAATAATTCTTTTTGTTGAGGCCTTGCAAATTCTGTATGCTCCCTTGAAGATGAGTTGTTCAGTATCACCATAGTGATTTGTATTGTGACATCACGTGTTGCTTAGCAATTAAGATGAAGTCACACTAAAGATCAATCTTACTGCTTTGTGAAATCAGCCCATAGTACCATGCATGTAAATAATTCTGGAGGTACAGTACGTACATGTACTTCTACATTACAGCTTCATGGTTTCATGCATAAACACTTTCACTACATATGATACTCAGTAACAATGCTATGTATGTCGGTAGGTCACCGATATCTCGAATATCTCGCATCTGTCATGTACATGTACATGTAGCTTCTATATACATGTACCACCCATCCACCAGCCTTCCTCACAGATGACCTTGTAACATGAATCTCAACATTTTGACATCTTTGACGATTCAGACATGCAGTCAGTGTATAATGTTCTTGTTTTATTACAGTGTACACATGTACTTGAATAGTTACATGTAAGATGTTTTTACAATGCACATGTATGCTTTACTTTATGAACATGCATTATTACACGCTGCATTACGTGTACAGTAGTTTATTGCTGTCACTGTTTGACTGAAAGTTCTGATTTTGTTTTCCCTTAAAGGTACAGTATAGGATTGGTAAAATTGCTGATACGCTCATAGGTACAGACTTGCATTTAGCTAGGTCCTGGACCCCGGCCGTGAGGGGCAAGAGCTCCGCTTGCTACGCTTCATAATAAAGTAAATTTAGCCGGCACTCAAAATGGGCTACATGTAGCTATAACACTGCAAGCTATGAATACATGAACATGATTTCATAACACCAGCAGATGACACATGATGCCACGATATGAAATGAATCAGTCCGAAAATTAGACAAAGTTTACATAATATAGCGCTCCGCACTAATGACGTCACAAAATCCCCGGATGTCAGACAAACATTGATCACACACGTAGTGTACATGTACGCGCACACCCACGGTCGTGTGCATGGTTGCAATGTTTGTCCGAGGTCCGGTGCTATTTTTAGTGCAAGTGCGGAGCGCTATTGACGGATCTTTATATTGTGACGGACAATTAAGACCCGACGATGACAAGTCTGTGAACTGACGGCCAACTAGAATTGTAGATAAGCTCTTGCATTCCGACTTCCCCCTGCCAGGCAATGTACTAAAAACCAGTGTTGGCGTCGAGTCCTCAAATCCAAGTACAGAGTACTCCAAGTACTCCATTGAGGTCTGAGTACTGGGCCGAGTCCGAGTACATTGCTGTCGAGTCCAAGTCCAGGGTATCAAGTTTGAGTACATTTAGGGTCGAGTACAGGGCCGAGTCCGAGTACCAAAGTCTGAGTCCACGTCCGAGTACATGCCCAGTACCAACAGTTCAAAAAAATACCGTTTGTTTCACAAAGATGTCTATAAAACAGACGTTGTGGCACTTTTCTCAGAAATTCTTGTTTTACAAACCTTGCCAAGGGCACTATGCTGCTATTTGATACTAAACTCTCAATCTTCATACTCCTATTGTATCATTTATTGGCAATCAACAACATAATCAACCGTGAAATTGTAACCAAAATGAAATTTGCACTAGATGGTCGAGTAATCCCAAAATTCTAGTACATAGAATCAAGTACTTGCCAAGTTAATTTTCAAGTAGTTTTCATCGAGTACAGGCCAAGTGCACTTTATTTTTAGAGTACTTTTAATCAAGTACGGGCCAAGTACAGTACATTTTCTTTTCGAGTACTTTTCATCAAGTACGGGCCGAGTATTTGCACGTGTACTCGAGTATGAGTACTCCAACACTGCTACAAAACAAGCTCCATTTTAATAACCATGTGATGTTTTTCTCTCTTGCTGCCTCTCCTCACCATGTTCCTGACCTTTCCTGACCTTTGACCTCCGACCCACCTTCAACCCCTGCTTTAAATCTCTCCCCCCCCTACATCCCTGTTGCGCTTCGGGATAATCAGCATGCCACGGCAGTAAGTAGCCCCTCCCCCACTTGCTGTGATATTCCTCATGAATATTCATAACCCTGTCATAGATGTGATTAATCCCGCTCAAAAATATTAACATTTTTTAAAAATTCTTCTCTTTTTTTTCCTCAATGATTTTGGTTGGATTATTTTTTTGCTCTACATATTTCATGTTGCGTTTTATTTTCATCATATATCTATACTATATATCTTCTATTTTTTAACCATGTATTTTCTTTTTCAGTGTCTTTATTGTACTTGTACAGTTGTCATGGTGATGAACTGTTGATCAAAATGACCATTTGCATGTTTCTGCTAAAATCATATGAAATGTTGTAAATATTAGTTACTTGCTCTTGAATTTCTACAAATGATTGACATACATGTATTTGGCATTATAAAATGTCACATTCTAAAAACAAATGGGAGAAATATTACATGTACATGTACATGTTTGTTTGAAAAAGTTTTGCTTTTTATTTTAACACAGTGTCTCTAAAGGCCAAGACTATACGCCGTGCTACTGCTGTGCCAAACTTAAATAATAAATTAATAAAGTATTTATAATGCGCCGCATATCAAGAAAAACTATTCATAGGCGCAGAGGGAAAAGAAAGGATGAAATGAAAACTTAGGGAGAAGGATGCAAAGACATACAATATAACGAAAATAAAGTGAGAACATATGGGAACTCAGATCTGACTTGAACGTATCTAAGGATTCTGCTGATCAAATGAGTGCATCAATAGCTAACGCCGAGCTCAATTGAAAGTGTTGTGCGACTGCCACTGCCGTTCCACTGCGCGGCAGACCCTGTCGAGCCAAAGAGCTTGCTGTGCCGAACTCAATGTGCCGAGCCAAATTCACGCTAAACGGTGTGCTATTGTCGTGCCAAACATGAAAATGTAAAATTATTTGAGTTATAGTCTACATGTAGACCTGACCAAACTAACAGCTCCAAATATCCACATAAAGTAATTGGCTGATGAAATGTACAATGTACATGAACATGTACATATTGTACATTAGAATGCTCTTTTCAATAGTTAAATGTCTACATGCAAGATGTAATGATATGAAAGTGTGTAATGTACAAGGCATGATATTGTGTACATATTGAATGAAGTACGGTACCATACATTGTCATAATGTCTGTTGGCCATCCATTTACTGTATATCAAAACATGCATTTATATATTTATTTGGCTGTGATGCATGTGTACATTCAGATCCAGATAAATACTGTAATGTATCTTTTGTTTTGCATAAATTGTCTTTCATACATTTGTTTTGATCCTTCCAACCAAACCAATTTGTTTACCATTCATGATACATGAGATGGTATCCATTTTGCATTCAGCTATTAAAGGTTTACTGTAATCAAATTTGGGAAAGGGGTGAAAATGCTTTAATATTATTGTTTAAAGGTAGTATCATACTTTGGTAATTAGAGACCAAAACAGAAATGTTCACAGATTTACGTATAACTTACAGGGTATGATGACGGTGGTGGTAGAAACATACTGTACCATTAACACTTTTTCGCCTGAAAAGGTGTATTTATCCAGAAATTAGTAAAACAACGACCAAAAATCTTTTAAAAGATCAAAAATAAAAGAGAAAAGACTTCAGAAATAATTGGCTGTTTTTCTCAAAAAGTGGGCACCGTATGGGACTGAAATTTTCACAGATGACTGTTACTGTATCTGTCTTGATATTTGTGCCCATGAATCTGTATTTCTTTGATAAAAACCAAATTATGATATTACCTTTAACTTCACATGAATTTTGATTACAGTTAAACCTTTAACTTGAATACTGAACGTGTACGTGTGAACAAAATTGTTCCCCAAAGTGGGTAATTTTTGCCGCTATTTACCATCGTAGATATCTTCTACAACATGGGATACATGTAGATCACATCTTTATGTTGGAGGCATGGAATGTTTTTCTTTTAAAGGGGCAAGCATAGACTTGTCTCTCTGGCCATGCTCTGTGTAACCTGTACTTAAAGGGACTCCTTGGAGTCAACTTTAGAAAAAATAAAATTGCAAGAGTCTACCAAGACCAAGACCAAGGATTGATTTCACCAAGGCTCTTTTCCAAACCTCGGCTCCGGCTCAGGCTCCGGCTCCGGCGCTGTCATCCATATGCTGAAAATATAGGTTGTTGCTTTTTATTGAAGACGAATCTCTGTTTTCTTGTTCAAAATAGAGTATCTACTTCCAAACCGTATGCAAAAGCCTCTATTTTCGTACCCGTTATTTTAGAATGGATTCACGAAATGGAGCCGGAGCAGGAACCGGAGCCAGAGCCGAGGTTTGGAAAAGGCCCCATAGTCATCGTAACTTGGGAGCAATCATAGGACTTATGATGCATTGTAGTCCTACGTAGGATAATGCCCCCTATGATGGGTTATATCCTTCATAACAGGAGTTACGATAGATCGTAAGGCTTCATGAAATCAAACCTCTAAGCAGTCAAGGCTTTGGACTCGGGTTAAAAATTGAGCTCAGACACTTTTCCTTTTATCTTCCTCGCTCTTTCTTTCCCGCTCTAAAGTGCAATTTATATCTTATCAATTGTCTGCTGTGAGTCGGAAGACTATGCAGTGAAATCAATTTGTTTGTTGTGATGAAAGTATGAAACCATAATTATTGCCATGCACGACAGCCCTTGGGTATCGGACAGCCGTGAGTGAATCGGATTTATGCCACGGATCGGTTCATACTAATCTGGTTTAGTTGCGAATAATTGAGATGTCGGTGGGGGGACCGGTTAGGTGCAGGGGTAATATTAATACCGTCAATGCGTGCGTGGTAACACATGGTAGCTGGCGCCCGGGCTGGTGGACAGTGCGTGCTGTGTACTGAGCCGTGTCAGTACGGAATTATTTAATTAGCGGAATATTGTCTGGGTACAACTGCATAAAATGAATGTAATTTACATGTACATGTACATCCAGTTTTATAAATATACGTCTGTCAAGGTGACTGAGGGAAAATTTGGCCAGCTGTGTCAGCGACAGAAATAAATGAACGGTAATCAAGCAAGTTTACGAGTACGCGGACATGATATGTAGGGCCTATGTATCACATTCCCCATGATAAATTAACTATAAAATCAAAATCAGAATGTATTTTAAAGGTACTATCATACTTTGGTAGCATACCGAAGTATCATCACAGATTTACTGTACCTATAACTTACAAGGTATAAAGATGGTCATGGTAGAAACAAACCGTTATAATTTTTCTGCCTGAAATGCTGTATTCATCCAGAAATGAGTAAAACCACTTGACCAAAAGAAATTTTGATCTTTGGAAGATCAAAAATCCTGTGAAAAGATTCGAAAATACCGTGGTTGTTTTTCACTGTTTTCCAAGAAAAGTGGCCACCGTATGGGACTGGAAATTTCACAAATGACTGTTACTGTAATGTACATTTTTTATGAATCTGCATTTCTTTGACAAAACCAAAAACTGGGAAGAAAGAATCTTCCTAAGTTAGGAACAATTTTGGTACAAAGATAGGAATGAATTCTTCCTAAATTGCTTTATGAAATAGGAAGATAGGAATGTTCCTCAAGTTAGGAAATAAATTGGAATTAGGAACAATAATTGTTCCTAAGTCCAAGATAGGAATGTTCGTAACTTTTATGAAATAGAGCCCTGGTCCAGAAATACATGTACCAGAATATTTTCCATTTTTTGGTGAGAATTTACTACAGTGCGTAAGAGTAGTTCACATTATCCTAGGTTTGTTTTTAGACTTCAAATTGTGTTTCCTACTTAATATTTAATCCATTACTGTTAATACTATTGCAATCATTCATCAATTGCAGATAAGTCCCGCTGGAGCAAAAACTTTGCTAAGCGCATATTTTATAAGTATCTTGTTTGACTAAGAAAACTGTTACACATGTAATGGCGAAAAATCTTGGCAATTTTTGTGCTTGGCTAAAACTAGTGAAAGCATCTTACTACTAGGCCCAGGCAAAACAAAAAATATGGGTTTTAGACCAGCAAACCATTTTTGTTGTTGTTTTTACTTTTTAAGCCATGTATACATGTACATGTATTTGTATTTAGCATGTGCATACTGTATACTGTGTGGTGAATGTGATACATTTACAGTGTAGGCCTACTTCAAACTTTCTTCTTCTTTTTTTTTCTTTTACAAAAGTCCATAAAAACCCTATAGACCTGTGGAAATTTCAGCTGGAAAACTCTTTGTAATCTGAAAAACATAAAAAGAAATAGTTTATTTGGGATGATGTTTTGCATGGAATATACAATACAATAAGCCGAAAGTCCTCATATAATAAAAATTGTCAATAACAGTTGTTAAAAATTCCTAGATTTGGCCAGCTTTCCAGCAAATACAATTCCAAACTATTGCAATTATAATCCCCAGATATTTATCTAATATTTTTCTGTCAAAAGTACCAAAAGTCCCCCATTGAAGGTACTACCGGTATCATACTTCGGTAGGAAACCCAAACAGACTTGTTCACAGATTTACATAAATTGGGTATAAAGATGGTACAAATATGCCGTTGAAATTTTTCTTCCTGATATGCTATATTTTACCAAAAAATGAGTAAAACAAAATACCAAAACTGTTTTGATCTCCGGGATCAAAACCTCACAATTGCAATTGCCTCACAATTTAATGTACATGTATTAAACAATTGCAAAGTTTTCGCTGTTTTTCGACTGTTTCCAATGATCAATTCAGCTGAAAATTTCACAGGTTTGTTTTTATTTCATACAAATTATGAACAGACTGCAACTGTTCTATCAACTTTACCAAAGTATGATTATAGTACCTTTAAATTCATAAAAAATTATATTAGTACAGTGTAGTATTACTCTGTACTTTGTACAGGAATTCCCTAATTTCTTTCAATTCTGTATTTTGCACACCCTCTCCCCAACATGCATTCATGAACTCTTCACAGTACATCACCAGCTGATTGCAATGTCAATAAACTCTTGCAGGAAATCTCATTCAGAATGTCAAGGGTATTTACTCATTGCTTTATATCTAGGTGGGGGACCTTTGATGGCCCTCTGACAGGGAAGTATTGTCCCTCCTGTCACCCAGGCCAAGCAGATTGTGAACACGGAGGGGCTATGCAAACACGGAAGGGGTAGTGCTTTTGACTGAACCTCAGGGCGTGCATCAAATGCGGATGTACCTGTTGTACCCCACAGGCACGTACCCCTTATGTGTGCATATCCCACTGTGCAGTCACACTGCACGCCCTTAATCCTGCCAAAAGTTAGGGGCGGGCTGACAAAAGAATCTGAAAACTTGAATTTTACAAAGATGGAGCTACATTGAGGTACCGTGGGCAGTTGGTGTGGGTATTTGCCTTTATTGCTCCAGGTCATTGGCTTAGTGCGTCTGGTCATTGTCGATATTAAAGTGTCCCTGGTCATTGCATGGATGTCCCATGGCATCCTTGCCTTGGCATGTCATTGGTGCCCATGGTCATTGCCTTGGTGCCCCTAGTCATTGCATAAGTGCCCCCTTGACATTGCCTTAGTGCCCCTTTGACCGTAGAAATTTCTCTCACTCTTCGATTGCTCTCTTCAACCGTAGAAATTTCTCTGACTCTTCGGTTGCTCTCTTCAACTGTAGAAATTTCTCTCACTCTTCGGTTGCTCTCTTCAACCGTAGAAATTTCTCTCACTCTTCGATTGCTCTCTTCAACTGTACAAATTTCTCTCACTCTTTGGTTGCTCTCTTCAACCGTAGAAATTTATCTCACTCTTCGATTGCTCTCTTCAACTGTACAAATTTCTCTCACTCTTCGGTTGCTCTCTTCAACCGTAGAAATTTCTCTGACTCTTCGGTTGCTCTCTTCAACTGTACAAATTTCTCCCACTCTTTGGTTGCTCTCTTCAACCGTAGAAATTTCTCTCACTCTTCGATTGCTCTCTTCAACCGTAGAAATTTCTCTGACTCTTCGGTTGCTCTCTTCAACTGTACAAATTTCTCTCACTCTTCGGTTGCTCTCTTCAACCGTAGAAATTTCTCTCACTCTTCAGTTGCTCTCATCAACCGTAGAAATTTCTCTGACTCTTCGATTGCTCTCTTCAACCGTAGAAATTTCTCTGACTCTTCGGTTGCTCCATTCAACCGTAGAAATTTCTCCCATTCTTCTCTCTTCAACCGCAGAATTTTCCTCACTCTTTGGTTGCTCTCTTCAACCGTAGAAATTTCTCCCACTCTTCGGTTGCTCTCTTCAACCGTAGAAATTTCTCTTACTCTTCGGTTGCTCTCTTCAACCGTAGAAATTTCTCTGACTCTTCGGTTGCTCTCTTCAACTGTACAAATTTCTCTCACTCTTCGGTTGCTCTCTTCAACCGTAGAAATTTCTCTCACTCTTCAGTTGCTCTCTTCAACCGTAGAAATTTCTCTGACTCTTCGATTGCTCTCTTCAACCGTAGAAATTTCTCTGACTCTTCGGTTGCTCCATTCAACCGTAGAAATTTCTCCCATTCTTTGGGTGTTCTCTTCAACCGCAGAAATTTTCCTCACTCTTTGGTTGCTCTCTTCAACCGTAGAAATTTCTCCCACTCTTCGGTTGCTCTCTTCAACTGTACAAATTTCTCTCACTCTTCGGTTACTCTCTTCAACCGTAGAAATTTCTCTCACTCTTCAGTTGCTCTCTTCAACCGTAGAAATTTCTCTGACTCTTCGATTGCTCTCTTCAACCGTAGAAATTTCTCTGACTCTTCGGTTGCTCCATTCAACCGTAGAAATTTCTCCCATTCTTTGGGTGTTCTCTTCAACCGCAGAAATTTTCCTCACTCTTTGGTTGCTCTCTTCAACCGTAGAAATTTCTCCCACTCTTTGGTTGCTCTCTTCAACCGTAGAAATTTCTCCCACTCTTCGGTTGCTCTCTTCAACCGTAGAAATTTCTCTCACTCTTCGGTTGCTCTCTTCAACCGTAGAAATTTCTCTTACTCTTCGGTTGCTCTCTTCAACCGTAGAAATTTCTCTCACTCTTCGGTTGCTCTCTTCAACCGTAGAAATTTCTCTTACTCTTTGGTTGCTCTCTTCAACCGTAGAAATTTCTCTCACTCTTTGGTTGCTCTCTCAACCGCAGAAATTTCTCTTACTCTTCGGTTGCTCTCTTCAACCGTAGAAATTTCTCTTACTCTTTGGTTGCTCTCTTCAACCGTAGAAATTTCTCTCACTCTTTGGTTGCTCTCTCAACCGCAGAAATTTCTCTTACTCTTCGGTTGCTCTCTTCAACCGTAGAAATTTCTCTTACTCTTTGGTTGCTCTCTTCAACCGTAGAAATTTCTCTTACTCTTTGGTTGCTCTCTTCAACCGTAGAAATTTCTCTCACTCTTCGGTTGCTCTCTTCAACCGTAGAAATTTCTCTTACTCTTTGGTTGCTCTCTTCAACCGTAGAAATTTCTCTCACTCTTCGGTTGCTCTCTTCAACCGTAGAAATTTCTATCACTCTTCGGTTGCTCTCTTCAACCGTAGAAATTTCTCTTACTCTTTGGTTGCTCTCTTCAACCGTAGAAATTTCTATCACTCTTCGGTTGCTCTCTTCAACCGTAGAAATTTCTCTCACTCTTCGGTTGTTCTCTTCAACCATAGAAATTTTTCCAACTCTTCAGTTGCTCTCTTCAACCGTAGAAATTTCTCACTCTTCGTTTGCTCTCTTCAACCATAGAAATTTCTTTCTCTTCTGAGCTCCTTCCTTCAGTGCCTTATACTTACCTAATCAGTACCAATCAATCCCACTTCTGACACCATTTGGGGCGGAATTCCACATCGAGTGCATGGAACTTGGTTCCCTTTGGGAGATATAACCTGAACTCTTTCCGGGAAAACAGAACTTGATTTCTGAATCGACCCGTTCTTGCTCTTTTGCCCACACTCTATCTCCACCACCTCTTTGGGGAAATTTCCCTCAATCCTCTTTCCTGGCAACCTCTTAATTCTTGGCCATGGAATCTCTTTCCCATTGCCTAACCTCAGCCTCTGCAGTTCTCTATCAACACTCAAAGTGTCCATTTTACTAATTTCTGCACTCTTCGGTGCACGAAATGGAGCTCATGAAATGGAGCTGGAGCCGGAGCCTAAGCCGGAGCCGAGCTTTGAAAAAGGCCCCAGAATGTTGCCTTTCCTTTGTACTCTGTACAGTGGGAAGAATGTAGACCCACATGTACCATGCAGTACAGATTTATCCCCACTTTTCAATTACATATGGTGTACATTACATACTCAAGTGAGTTGTTTCTGTTATGACACCCTTCACATTGTAGATGACATGCAGCCTGCATAATACTGGCAAATCACTCTGATATGCCTCATGTGTCATAACACTAGTCTTAAAGGTGCTGTCATACTTTAGTAAGAAACCAAAACAGAAATGTTCACCGATTTACGTATAACTTACAGGGTATGAAAATGGTGGTGGTAGAAACATACCATTACAATTTTTCCGCCTGAAATGGTGTATTTATCCAGAAATTAGTAAAACAACAACCGAAAATCTTTTTGATCTTTTAAAAGATCAAAAATAAAAGAGAAAAGACTTAAGAAATACTGTGGCCATTTTTCACTCTTTTGTCAACAGGTGGGCACTGTATGGGACTGAAATTTTCACAGATGACTGTTACTGTATCTGTCTTGATATTTTTTGCCCATGAATCTGCATTTCTTTACCAAAAACCTGGTACCAGGTGTGGTTCCGGACTCTTTTTTGTTTACCCTTCGTTGCCTTTTGTTAAGAGGTGTGGAAATTATGCCAGGAGTGGACAATGGAGATCGTTGGAACTCCCACCTATAGCTGACCTTGAATTGATTTTTCATTGTCACTCACCAGGTGAGGAACTTTGGTGAAAGATCGACAGAAAAAACGAAAATCCGACATCTGTTTATTCACTTTGAACTGACACCAAAAGTTCAACCTGGGGCACATATGTGCATACTACTGTGTTAGTGTCAGGTTTAATAGGGTATATGAGTTCATGGCTGGATTTCGCTAAAATTTCACTAAAATTAATCTTACGATGAGTTGTCATGTCACCATGTAGTGATTTATATTATGACATCACAGTTTGCTTAGCAATTATGATTAATTCACACTTAAAGGTATAATACATGATTGGTAAAGGTCACAGGACAGCCCTCGTACTTTGTCTGATCAAACATGCACATGAAATAATAAACCTGTGAAAATTTGAGCTTAATCGGACATCTGAGTCACGAGAAAATAGCAAAAAAACCGACTCAATTTTTCTTAGAAAACATGAAGAATGGTTTTGATCATCTTACCCCGAGATCAAAACTGTTTTCGGTCTTTGTTTGACTAATTTCTGGATAAATACAGCATTTCAGGCGGTAATATTTTAACGGTATGTTTCTACCAGCACCATCTTCATACCCTGAAAGTTACACGTAACTTTACACGTTGCACGGACAAAGCTGAAGCCTGATCCAGAGTCTAGCTTTGAGAAAGGCCCCTATAATTAGGTTGATGGGCATTAGGTGCATCAACTTTTGTCTCAAACTGTACTTTGCATTGTACAAAGGTAAACAAGTTCAAGCTCTTACACAGATGTATGAACTTTTATGCAGCAAAATATTTATAAATTACCCTCCACATTGGTCAAAGTTTGCTGTATAGCTATTTTTGATATTATCGTTGGTTTTATAATCACGGTGTTTGTTTTTTTTGAGCCGAGCCAAAAGGAACTATTTACTGAACCACACCGTTTGCAGTGTTCGCCATTTGCATAAAGTAGGAAATTGTTGTCAAATGTCTACACATCCTTAGGATATGACATGGACTTTTAATAATAGACTGGTACCCGGTGCCTGTATAGTCTGTTAACCTTGTGTTTTACAGGGTGTCCCAAAAAAAAAACGCAACACTTTTCGTCGGAATTATTATATAAAAATTAAAACTGTTTATCACTGCAAGGTTCAGATATGTGATAGAGCCATGTCTTGGCTATCACCATGTAGAATTTGAGCAAAATTTGACTGGTATTGTGTGAAAAAACAAAGACTGAATTACCCAACCTCAAAACCCGATTTTCATCTTTCTTTCATACACATTATGTGTATGTGTGTATTCAGTATTCACCACTATGCGTTTTATCCTTGCAAATTTGTTTTTAAGGAGTACTCTTTCAATTGGTCATATTTCCGCTAATTTCAGCCCCAGTATGCTTAAATTCTACATGGTGATAGCCAAGACATGGCTGTATCACATATCTGAATCTTGAAGTGATAAACAGTTTATTTTGAACATAATGGGTCCCGACACAGTGTTGCGATTTTTTCTAGGACACCCTGTATACAATGTCTGTACATTACAAGGTCTTGTCACGGACTCTTGAGCTACATACATGTACATATGACGTAGGGTGTATAAAGTCCTCTCATTTTCTATCCAAATACCGTAGCCCTATCTCACATCGGAGCTTTAAAATTAAAAATTTCAATCACGCTGACTCACCGCCACCGAGGGGCTTTTTCATCAATGACTAAAACCAAGAATATGTACATGTAAGAATCTGTCTTGCAGCTTAATGATGAAAGATTACGGGCTTATACTTCAGGGTCCAATTTGACGGAGCGCCGGTCTAAGCAACTGCAAAGTTGCAGAAGACAACGATTCCCAATTTTTACTGATGTAGGAGTAATTCAGTGGCTGGGAACTGATTCTCTTCTTCTTGTTGTGCTCTTTTGGCAATGTTATGTGTATACCATCAAGAGGGACTAAAGTCATCAGATCCTTGTCTATGGGTGTTTACGAAACGGAGGCTCAAGCTCTGTCTCAGGCTCCGGCTCTATTTCGTGAATCCATTCTGAAATAACGGGCATCAAAATATAGGCTTTTGGCTGCGGTTATGAAGTAGATTCTCTGGTTTGAAAATTCAAACAGAGCTTCAGTTTCGATGAAAAACCACAACCTTTATTTTCAGCATGTGGATGTCAGAGCTGGAGCCTGAGCCTGAGTCTCATTTTGGTGATGCACTCAATGATGTAATTCTCTTGTACATGTATAAATGCCAGTATATTCTTTCATGAGCACTGTTACTCCCCACAAAGCACACATCCACTGAAATTTGTCATGTCACTCATGTGAAAACAATGAATTCCTTAAGGTTCAATTTCATAGAGCTGGTTAAGCAACAAAATTTACTTCAGCACCAAAAAAACTTGGTAAATGAAATCAGTATGCCAGCCAAAACTCCTTGTGGATGTTATGCTCAGCAAACAATGGCCAAAAACAAGTCATTGAAAGCACTTAAAGGCATTGCATACGTTTGGTAATGACTCTGAAAATTTATGGCAATAAAAACTTACTTGGTGAGAAGTACAGCTGCTTTGGATAGTATAATGCATATTGAGAAACGTTCAATTCGAAGTACCGCGGTTATGGAAAAATATGTCACTTTTTATCTCCAAAAATTATGAATCTGAGAAGTGTATGGCCGTAACGCTTCTCAGCTATTGACTTACTGTTATCTGGCGTGAAATAACCGCTCTAGTTTGTCGCCAAAATCTCACAAACGCTATCACCTTTTGAATTGAAACTTTCACAGGTTAGTTTTATGGTATATATATACAATTATATTGGTTTGAAACAAACAATAGGCTCAAATTACCAAACGTATGCAATCCCTTTAAACATCACATGAATATTTGGTTGATTTGTTAAAAAAACAAATTTTGTGCTTGAGCAGCTCTATGAAAATGGCTACTGGAAAGTTGTACCTATTTGTGTGTACAGTTAAACAAATGTGGCATTAATCCTTCTTCAATCTTCATAGCAATCTTGAAATACAGTTTACCGTGACTGCCGATTACTAGGTTTTCTTTTTTTAAGATTATCTCAACATACATGTATATCCATCATTCCCACCGATGCATTTAAAAAGTTTTTGTATTCATTTACTTTTAAATTCTTTGTTAATGCATAATTTATTGCCCAACAATTTTCTCTGACACAAGAGTTTTGACAACAATGAACCTTGAAAAATTGATTCATTGCAGCTTTATAAACTAAATTCAACACCTTGGTACTATAAGTTGACAGAACTGAAACTGAAAGTTGTGATTTTGCTGACAAATTTTTGTGTACATAACTGTACACTTAATATTCCTGGCTCACATGTTTACTAAAGGTTTATACACTGTATACTGTATGTTGATGTCAGTGTCATTGGATTCGAAGGAAACGCAATGTGTCACCGAATGTCGGTTGCGTGATGAAATTAGTGACTTGTTTGCTCCGGTTTCGGGGACGGGAACCATATCAAGGTTCGGAGTACTTCCTATTGCCACAGTGCTTATCAGATAAACGGTACCGACAATCCCCCCCCCCCCCCCCCCCTTGACCTTGGCTTCACTTCTGGTCAGGAAGGATATATGTAGCTGTAGTAGTTCATGGAAAGATAGCAAGATCAACAATTTGAAATATAGTATCATACTTTGGTAAGGAACCAAAACAGAAATCTCCACAGATTTACCTAGATAACTTACAGGGTATAAAGATGGTGGTGGTAGAAACATACCATTAAAATTGTTCCACCTGAAATTGTGTATTTATCCAGAAACTTAGTAAAACAACGACCGAAAAACTTTTTGATCTTTTAAAAGATCAAAAATATAAGAGAACAGACTTAAGAAATACTGTGGCTGTTTTTCACTGTTTTCTCAAAAAGTGGGCACCGTATGGGACTGAAATTTACACAGATGACTGTTACTGTATCTGTCTTGATGTTTTTGCCCATGTATCTGTATTTCTTTGATAAAAACCAAAGTATGATATTACCTTTAACATCAGTTGGTCTGGCAATCGGTCTATTGCACATCTTAATGTAGAATGTTGAGAGGATTTTAACATGAGTTCAGCATGGGATCAAAAGTATGGCACTAGATCTGTGCTGATCAAACTTCGTTTTAGATGGAATATTGTGTTCCAACGTGAACTTTAAACATGTACAATTTGTACATGTACATATGTCAACACTCAACAGTAAACCCTTGTGACCCAAACTAAACAATGATGTTTTGATTCTTATCAATCCTATTATATACTGCATGTACCTTTAAGTTCATTATACATGTATGTTGGTTGATTTTGGTTAAACATGGAGTTTGATCTAATTGAGCCATTTCATACATGTATCTCATTTAAGGTGACCATATTTTGTTGAGATGATCCGGGGACAGTGATCCGTGTCCTGGGGGAGGGGTATAATTTTGAAAAAATTTTGAATCCAGATGGTGCCTACATGCAAAATGCTGGCATCTATGGACATCTTGTCCAGTTGACATGAGTGGGTAATACATATTTACATGTCTTAGGCTCAAATACTTCTCTGAAGAATGGATCTTTCTTTAGCACAGCATTTGTGTTCAGGTTTTTTTTTATTTAGGACAATTAAAATTTTCCGGGGCATTTCGTCGAATCGCGGACATTTTCGGGGACAATTTTTCATCGGGGACGGCACTGTCAAATCGGGGACTGTCTCCGAAAATCGGGGACGTCTGGTCACCTTAATAATCTCATGGTGTCCACCCAAGATTTTGTTTTGTACTGTTGAAGGACACATGTATGTTGAAACTGTTTGTTGTTTTAAAGGTTTTATCACTCTGTTTCAGTTGATAGAACAGCTGCGGTTTGTTCATAATTTGATTTGTCATGGAATAAAAACAAACCTGTGAAATTTTCAGATCAATTGATCATTGGAAACATTAAAAAAAACAGTGAAAAACTGTTGCAATTGTTACGCGAAATTGTGAGGTAATTGTAATTTAGAGGTTTTGATCTCGGAGATTAAAATTGTTTTATGTATTTTGTTTTACTAATTTCTGGAAAAAAAAACCAGCGTTTCATGCAGAAACTTGTAAAGGTTATGTTTACCATAGGCATTGATCGTATTCGTACCATGTGCATTATTGTTTTGTTCCGATCCCCGCACGATCGTTTGCGTGTTCAATAATGTAATGCACTTTACGCAAACAGCGACCTCTCGTGGTCTGTGTGAAATATGCAAAGTAGGTCTACTAGCATAAACGCCTTGTACCTTTCGTCGACGAAAGCTTATGTGTTTCTTTACTTTTCGCCGGATTTCCAGCGAAGCCCTCATATATATGCGAATATGAAATGTGGGGGCGGGCCATTGTGTGTGCAGTGTCCAATCACAGCACAGTATACAAGTTCTATAATAATTTAAGAAATAATGTAAGAATGGCATTTCTGTCAAGCGAACGACTAGCTGTTGATGACGCACAACGTACAGTCATCATACATGTATAGTTGTTTGAATTACTGTTGGGACATTTTCGTTGCGAGCAGCAGCAGCAAACCTTCAATACTTCTGCAGGACGTCACGTTGCCTTAATTCGTGAATTTACCAATGGGCAACGGCCGAAATAATCTTGCCCCCCTCTGAATCCTTCACGGTTACACCACGCTGTCGAAATGCTGCTCAATCGTTCAAACGAACAATCTTTTTAAAAGACACTAAATTTCAATTTCCTTGAAAAACCCAGCATATTATCTGATGAACCAAGATTTCCCATGGTGACTGTTTGCACTGTTTTCAAAGTGTTGAGTCCATTTTCTGTCTCAAACTCAATAATTTTTTTTTTGGAGGCCTTGCAAATCCTGTACGCTGCCTTTAAATCTTAAATCACTGCCTCTTGTATATACGTAACACTCTCTAATACCTTTTCCTGGTATGACTAACTGCCGCTTAATCTCGTACCCCAATTTAAAAAAAGAAAAAAAGATACCCAGTGCTTTAATTTTATCCCCCCGTGACGTGTGACTAATGACCTTTGTGCATGGATGTGATTAATCGGCCAATATTACCTGTGTTGATTAACACTCTAGAACCTCTGGCAAAGCCAGGGCCCAATTTCATGAAGCTGCTAAGCACACAAATTTGCTTAGCGCAAAAATGTCTTGCCCAATAGAACAATTAAACCACCGTTGCAAATTTCATTTGATATTCATGCTCAGTGAACAACAGCCAAAGAACAATCACAAGTGATACACAACACATGGACATTTGGTTGTTAACCCTGGTTTTTTTTAAAGACAGAAATGGCATGCTTAGTAAATTTTTGTGCTAAGCAGCGCCGTGAAATTGGCCTCAGTTGACCATTTACTAAGATATATGCTAATATCAGTGGTACAAACCAGGGGCAATTCTTATAGAGCTGCTTAAGCAACACAATTTCCTTAAGCACCAAAACCTTGGTAAATAGAATCAGTATGCCAGCTAAAACCCCAGGTTGTTAATGTTATGCTCGGCAAAAAATTACCGAATACAAGTCAAAAGCAGTAAATATCACATGGGCATTTCATTGAAAAGTGAACAAAGAAACATTGACTGGAGCGGGATTCGAACCGGCGACCTCCTGAATACCGTACAGGCGCTCTACCAACTGAGCTATCCAGCCCTACGTTGGTGGTGTCCCTAATAGTCAATTGTCTTTGTTCGTTTGGCAATCAGAAGCCATGAAACCACGCACACATGGGCATTTCCTCGGTTTTGGGACATTTTGTAACGTAAGTTACGTCTTTTTTTGCAAATTTGCATGCATTTTAAGGAACCATAAATTGGTATACTTGCTGATGCCAATAAAACCTTTTTACCGGTAAATTGGAGTCTTTCAAGAATGATTGATAAAGGAAAAAGTCAAAGTCACTTTATAAAAGGTACCTTGCCCACATGACAATTTGGTTGGCAATCCTGTTTGATCAAGGAAGACTTTTCATGCAGCTCTATGAAATTGGCCCCAGGCAAGTACCGGTCACAGGCAATGGACACATGTACATGGAATTTTAGTTGGAAATCTGTGTTTGCTGATAAAGCAATGTCAAACCAGCTGAGTACCAGCCATACGTGCAATTGACATTTACATGGAATCTTGGTTGGTAACCAGTGTTTGCTGACATAGCGATTTCTGTTCACACTCACCAAATTGTAATGTATGTGATTAGCAGCTCTTCAGACTTCATTATTAATTTCTCAGACAAAAGTATCAGCTGGAATTTGGAAAAATAAATTTAGCTTGAAACCATGCCTTCCGTTTAGAATCAGGGTTTATGGCTAAATGAAACAGGGTGCTCATAACACCAAAACAATCAAACAGTTTTGTTTCAGGCACAAGATCACAGATCCTGCTGATCCGGATCCCATTTTAGCTTATTCTACATTATAGGACGTTCATCTGCAAGATCACTAATACATGTATCTCGTGCTGAAACAAATAGGTCCATGGTTCGATCAGTCAGTAGACATCCAGAATGCCCTTCTGAGCCCAAACTCTGCCCTTTGATAGAGTGACTGTCCTCGTTGGTTGAAAGACTAATCCAGCACAAAGCCATCTCTACCCTCACGGGTACCCATTTACTCCTGGGCGAAGAGAAGTAATATGCCATAGGGCCTGTTTGTTTCGCCGCGGATCATGGTCGCCAATTTAATGTTACAGATCCACGTCCCATGCAGGATACCCTAAAATGGGATCCGCAGCAGCTTTTGAGTGCAGGATCACTGATTATGTGCCTGAAACAAACAGGCTCAGAGCGTCTTGCCCAAGGACTCAAGCACCACTAGCCCATGTCTAGTGTATATTTGTATACACATGTATACAGTGCACTCATTATAACACCAATGCACTTTTACCACCCCTTCCCTGCCCGTCCCCAAGATCTAACAATAAAATGAACCCTCCAGTAGTCCAGTTATTGTCCATAGCTGTGAGCTTGCACATGTACATGTATCTCTTCCCTACCAGCCCTCTTGCACCCCTCACTCCCCAAGAATTGATCAATTACCCGCTTCCTCTTAATAAAAGGAAGAATCAGAGTGAGAAGATGATGGAGATTCAAGCAAATGTGACCAGGAAGTTGATTTTT
Organism: Astropecten irregularis; assembly: GCA_963971285.1. NCBI lineage: Eukaryota > Metazoa > Echinodermata > Asteroidea > Paxillosida > Astropectinidae > Astropecten > Astropecten irregularis. Next base: position 9,158,638 of record OZ020247.1, read on the forward strand.
CCCTGAGGAAAAACCGAAAAATTGTATGAAGATACGGTCTAATGGTGGGCTTAAGAATGCAGGCTAAAGCTGATTTTCTCTCTTAGCCGGTCTTGGGTAAGACCACGATGTTAGCCCATTGCAATAAGGCAGTCTTCCATAGCCCCTTGTAGAGTAAATGATTCACCCATGGTTACTGACAAATTTCCTTAATTGCAGGGTGTATGTCCCATGATTAGGGGACATACACCCTGCAGTATTGAGTGCAGCGGAGCGTAAGTTCTTTGTTGCCGGACAAAATACGGGCGGGGTCACACCAGTAATTGCAGGTGTTCTTTTAATACCTCTCATGTCCGTGCCGTCGGTCTGTGTATACGCATTTTCTTTTTTAATCAAAAGAGGGCGCCACTCAAAAACTTGCGATCACATTACTTTATACTTTATTTTCCCGCCAAATGAGAAATCTATGATTGACTCACGTAAGACTACCGCACGGCACTGTATAATTTTGACCTTTCGCATCTTTGGTCGCAGGTCATCCAGCTGTTCAAAGGCTGCAAGCAGGAGGACATGCCACCTCACATCTACGCCACAGCCCAGACGGCCTACCGTAACATGCTAGCAACAAGGCTGGACCAATCGGTGGTCTTCATGGGCCGGAGCGGAGGCGGTAAATCCTGGAACGCCCGGCACACCTTGCAGTATCTGACCCAGGTGGCTGGGACCATCAATAACATGGTCACAGGTGAGGGAAGCATTTTAAGGTTGACATCTTTTAATTTCCCTCCCTGTTGTAGGGTATAGAGGCCTCCTTTCATTGAAAATAGGTTTTGTCCCTTAACCCCTTCCGCCCGGGAAGCATCAAGGAGCCTTTCTCAAACCTCAGCTCCGGCTTGGGCTCCCACTTCATCTCTGTCATCCATATTATACTGAGAATATAGTTGTGGTTTTTCATTGAAGCTGGAGCTCTGTTGTCCTTTTCAAACCAGAGAATCTACTTCCGAACCGTAGCCAAAAGCCTCTATTTTGAAACCCTTTATTTTAAAACGGGAAATCTTGGTTCATCAGATGCTGGGTTTTTCAAGGAAATCAAGATTTAATAGTGTCTTTTAAAACCGATTGAGTAGCAATTTGAAAGTGTAGTGTTACCGTGAAGGGATTTGGAGGGGGACTATATTATTTTGCGTGTATTTCTGCTATCCAGATGAACAAAGCGTAAAAGAGTGCATGAAACAAGGTCTGTATTAGACCTTCACTTCTGTTTAAGTACCAAATTCAGCCAAATCGCACATCTTTGCAAATCCTATATGCTCCCTTTAAAGGTTGAGTGTATAATAATGAAATGTACGTGTACAGCGTAATGTTATGGGGGAAATCCTTAGCAATGTGACAATCCATGGCTTATGACTGCTTCTCTAAGCTAAGAAATGGAAACTGTAGGAAGTCTCTTGGATGCTTGGCAAGCTGGCAGTAGAGGTAGAGGTCCGGTGTATATAGAACCCCAGTGTGGCATTCTGGTGGTATTTGGTTCGAAACCCAATTCATTTCAAATTTGTCTCTGCTCATGTTTTTTTCAGTGGACAAGATTCAGGCCGTGGCCACCCTGGTGGACGCCTTTGGAAGTGCCCGGACCATCCAGAACACCAGCGCTACCCGCTGTGCCCAGATAGTCTCCCTGGACTTTGACCACATGGGACAGATAGCTGCTGGCTCTCTGCAGGTAAGGATCCTAGATGCCACCTCAGAGGGACACTTTGGCATACGGATAAGGTTCTAGGAGTCTGTCTGAACAAGAGCTAACCAGGTCCTTTTCCAAACCTCAGCTCCGGCTTCTGCCCAGGTCCCGGCTCAGGCTCCTGCTCAGGCTCCTGCTCAGGCTCCTGCTCAGGCTCCTGCCCAGGCTCCTGCCCAGGTCCCGGCTCAGGCTCCTGCTCAGGCTCCTGCCCAGGTCCCGGCTCAGGCTCCTGCCCAGGTCCCGGCTCAGGCTCCTGCTCAGGCTCCTGCTCAGGCTCCTGCTCAGGCTCCTGCCCAGGTCCCGGCTCAGGCTCCTACTCAGGCTCCTGCTCAGGCTCCTGCTCAGGCTCCTGCTCAGGCTCCTGCTCAGGCTCCTCCTCAGGCTCCTGCTCAGGCTCCTGCTCAGGCTCCTGCTCAGGCTCCTGCTCAGGCTCCTGCTCAGGCTCCTGCTCAGGCTCCTGTTCAGGTTCCTGCTCAGGCTCCTGCTCAGGCTCCTGCTCAGGCTCCTGCTCATGCTCAGGCTCAGGCTCAGGCTCAGGCTCAGGCTCGGGCTCAGGCTCAGGCTCAGGCTCCGGCTCCGGCTCCGGCTCCTTTTTGTGAATCCATCATAAAATAACTGGCTTAAAAATAGAGACGTTTGGCTGCGGTTCAGAAATAGATTCTCTGGTAAGAAAAGGAAAACAGAGCTTCAGCTTCAATGAAAAACCACAAGCTATATTTTCAGCATATGGATCTTGCCAGAGACAAAGCCGGAGCCTGAGCCAGAAAAGGCCCCTGGTATTCAGGTTCTTCAGCCAAGCTTGAAAGTGGAGAATCAAATAGCATTGACTGGCACTATGCCTATTTGATCAGTGGGTTTATTTGAGGTTATAAAAAAAAAACCTTTTGGGAGCTTCAACTTGTCCCCCAGTAGAATAGCCTCGAAGCTGCCCTTGATGCTAGAGAACACCTGCAATACTCCCACGTGTAGGAACGGGTTTCTGGTTTAGAGGTTTTGACAGTTCCTGCTGTGTGGCCGTCCGGTTACCGCACTGGAGCCCATCTGCTGATAATTTTGTCTGTATATAGAACAGCTTGCTGGGTAACATCTGTCGTTTTCACGCTGGGGTTGGATGTCTTGAGTCAATGTGCTTGCTTTCCGAAAATAGCCATTCCCTTCTGGGAAATACTTGTGTTTTTCTTCTGCGACTTGTTTCTCGGTAAAAAATCCCCAGACCCCAGACATGTATTAAAAGTAGTATCATACTTTGGTAAGAGAGCAAAACAGAAATGTTCAAAGATTTACGTTAAACTTTCAGGGTATGAAGATGATGCTAGTAGAAACCTACCGTTAAAATTGTTCTGCTTGGAATGGTGTATTTATCCAGAAATTAGTAAAACAATGACCGAAAATCTTTTTGATCTTTTAAAAGATCAAAATTAAAAGAGAATTTTTTTATTTTATTTTTTTTTTGCCCATGAATCTGTATTTCTTTGATAAAAACCAAAGTATGATATTACCTTTAATTTATATGAAACCCATTTTTTGAAAATCTCTTAGCAATTAATAGCAAAGGCCCTCCCTCCCCCACCCCCTTTATTTTCACTTCTCAATTTTATACAAAAATATTAAATAAATTGATTGAACTGATTTATTATTTTGCCCTGTAACCTGTGAAAAATCCTTTTTCCTGCACAGATCTTACTGCTTGAGAAGTACCGTGTAGTCAGACGGCCGGCTGATGAGAGATCCTTCAATATCTTCTACAGTCTAATTGCAGGGGCTGATGAAGCAACAGCGTAAGAACTCTCAAATATCCAATAGAGAAATAATTATACACTAGGTCAAATACTGTGTAACAAATTGAAGGAAGTCGTATCCTCTTTGAGTGATCCCCCATGTACTGTTCTCAGGTTGCAGCATTGCTGTGAGTATCGATAAAATGATCCTTGGGGTATGGCAGTATGTGCGTGGTTCCATGGCTTCTGACTGCCAAACGAATAAAGATAATTGACTATTAGGGACACCACCAACGTAGGGCTGGATGGCTCAGTTGGTAGAGCGCTTGTACGGTATTCAGGAGGTCGCTGGTTCGAATCCCACTCCAGTCAATTTTTCTTTGTTTTGGTTATTTAATGAAGGGAGTTTTGATATACTGAGGTTAACCAGAGGTTGTTAAACTGACATTTTCTTTGTCACAACTTTGTTTGGGATGTGATTTGAGAGGTCTTGTAAGAAACACAAATGAACGATTCATTCCAATGACCAGTGATCGATTTCACGAAGCCCTGTAATCGATCGTAACTCGAGTTACGAAGGATTAACCATCGTATCCCATGTAGGGCTGCCATGCATCATAGATCCTATGATTACTATAAAGTTACGACAAGTTTTGTGAAATCGACCCCAGGAATGAAATTGGTTAACGTGCATTTTATTATGCTATTAACTAAAACTCAAATCATTTAAAAATGAACACAGAACATTTATTGGAGTGGGATTAGAACCGGAGGCCGCAGGCCCGAATCCCACTCAAGTTGATTGTTCTTGTTTCGCCTTTCAGTGACTTTAATTACCGCAGTCACTTTCCCTTGTGGTTCATTCGATAACTTCAAAAATGATATGGTTATTATTCTGTTTCAATAAGCCTTTTGCACATTAAATTTGTATAAGTATTTGGTACACATACTTCTTTCATTGCACATACACCCCTGTACATGTAAACACCCCAGTTTGAATTTCCCAGACTAAAGACACTGTTGCTATATCACGTGATGCGGTGCAAGCTTTTACTTGGTTACATAACATCCGTCTTGCACAAATACATGTACACAGTTCACAATAGATGGCTCAAAGGAACCAGTCCATTCAAGAGATGGGTATCGCTACGCATAAGCTTGCATCGCATCACGTGATATAGCAACAGTGTCTTAGTCTGGGAAATTCAAACCAAGGTGTTCATAATGCAATGAAAGAAGTCTGTGTACCAGATACTATTCAGATTTAATGTGCAAAATGCTTATTTGCCGGGGAGCTCAGCCCCTAAAATATGATTTATGTGGTGTATTGTTTTTTGTAATGAAATAATGTAATATTTTTTTTTTAATTTCAGCAAAGAGCTTTACCTGAACAATTTAGCTCCTGATAATCCTTATGTGTCTCCCTTACAAAAGGTAAGCTACTTTGTGATATTAAAGTAACAATATGTTATCCCAGTTGGAACCCCACTGTGAGGGGGTCACTTGGTTCTTGGTTCCATCAGATGACCTGGGTTCTCTGGATCTTTTCTTTGAACTTACAGTACCTCCGCGATCTGTGTTAAAGCTACTATCATACTTTGGGAGGAAACCAAAACAGAAATGTTCACAGATTTACGTATAATCTACATATGTACATGTACAGGGTATAAAGATAGACCTGTAACAAACATACCATTATAATTATCCTGCCTGAAATTCTGTATTTTTTCCCACAATTGAGTAAAACAAAATGCAGAAAACAGTTTTGATCTCCGAGATCAAAATCTCACAAATACAATTACCTCACAATTTTGTGTAACAACAATTGCAACGTTTTTTGTTGTTTTTTACTGTTTGCAGTGATCAATGGGAGACTTTTGAGAACCGATCTTCAAGTCAACAGCAAATGCGCACGCACAACAGCGCAGGCGCAAAACAACTCGCGCATGCTCACAATTGCGTGCGCGCGCGCTGTTGACTTGAAGACCGGTTCTCCAAAGTCTCCCATTGAGCTGAACATTTTGCAGATTTGTATTTATTCCATGATAAAACCTTTGAAAACGAAGATGAAGACTTTTCTTTCCTTTGTCTTCTCTCCATGAGTTCCTTGTCTTTCAACAGGCTGGTTTTAGAAGTTTACCAGACCATATGACTCCTTGGTTCACAACCTGAAGTCACCTAGACTTTCAGCCTTTGTCTAGCCCGAGTGGCGACGTTTTGGCAGCAGACTGCTAGCCTTTGTCTAGATAACTTGGCAAAGGCTAGCCGTCTGCAGCTGAAACATTGTTACTTTCCAGTCGACATCATGACATTGACATCCTGTCTGTTACAGCATCGGACTGCTAGCCTTTGTCAATCTAGCTTGGTGGAGGCTGGCCGTCCGCAGCCAAAATGTCGCTACTTTCCAGCCAACATTGTGACATCGACAACTCGTCCGTTTAGGCAGCAGAATGCTAGCCTTTGTCAAGCTAGCTTGGTGGAGGCTAGCCGTCTGCAGCCGAAACATTTCTACTTTACAGCCGACATTTTGACCTCGACATCTTCTCACTATCCAAGACGAACAACGTCTTTTCTAGTATTAAACAATGCAGTGGAACTCGATAATGATAATGAACATGCCGGGATGCACAGAGATTGTCCGTTAAATTGGTCATTCGTTATAATGAACAATGTCCAGCAGGCCTATACATTGCACATAAAAATTAGGAGCCAAAGATGATGTTCGGTATAACCAAATTTGTCGATATAGTGGTGTTCGTTATTGCGGAGTTCCATTGTAAAACTCTGAGTGATCACAGCGGGGTGTTTGGACTCAATCTCATTGTTTGCTCTCTTGCTTTGTCTCGTTCTCTAGCCTGAGGAGAAGCAGCCTACGTCTATCGCCTGGAGTAAAGTGCTCCACGCTTGCGGTGTACTGGGCTTCTCCAGCGAACACTGCAAGGCCTTGTGGTATGTCCTGGCTGCCATCATCCACCTCGGCGCTGCCGGAGCGACAAAAGGTTGGTGGGAATCCTTTGAGCATACTTGCCACAAGTTGCGTCAATTTTGCTACAAAAATTAGCATTACAACAGGGCCTATTTCATGGAATCCGTTACCGTTAGCAAAAATTCTTCGCTTACGGTAGCAGACTTATTTTTTTTGTTACGGTTAGCGTATTTCATGTGAAAGATTTCTTTTTGGTAACGGTAAGCAAGGACGGCTCGCCACAGTTTCCACCATCTTGGTTGGCAAAAACTCGGGCTGTGACATTGCAAACAAAAGTTCTATCGGTGAACTTTTCAAATTTTGTTTCTTTTTTTTCTATCAGGCTTGGGTAGCAGCAAGGCCCAGTTCCGCAGACCCTCAGAGGCCCAGAAGGCATCCATCCTGCTGGGGACCTCCCTAGAGGACCTGGCCAAGAACACCTTCAGCCCCAAGATGACAGGCAACACGTCCCGGGGCAACCTGAGGCCCATCGTGAATGAGCCCATGATGATGGACCAGGGAGTGACCCCAGTCGATGCCCTGGAGGGCATGCTGGTCGGTCTGTACGGGGAGCTGGTCAACGCTGTGGTGTCCTTGATCAACAAGTGAGTTTGCTTTGGGTCAGATGGTGCTGGTAGAAATATACCGTTCAAATATTCCCACCTGAAATGCTGTATATTTATCCAGAAATTAGTTAAACAAAGACTGAAAAAGGTTTTGACCTCAGGGGTGAGATCAAAACCATTCTTCATGTTTTATAAGAAAAATTTAGTCAGGTTTTCGCTATTTTCTCGTGACTCAGATGTCCGATGGAGCTCAAATTTTCACAGGTTTATTATTTTATGTTCATGTTTGATCAGACAAAGTATGAGTGGAGTCCTGTGACCTTTACTAATCATGTATTGTACCTTTAACAGTGATTCAGTGTTTTGAATTGTTAAAAACAGCTGAATATTCTGAAGACGTTGAGCATACATGTACGCTATTTGTTTATTGATTCCATCTAGGTCTATGTCCAGCTCGTATCGTACGATGTCCTCCATCCTGGTTGTGGATATGCCAGGATTTCAGAACCCTGCAGCTTGCGGCCGGCAGCGCGGGGCGTCCTTCAACGACCTGTGCATCAACTACGCGCAGGAACGTCTCCAGCTGCTCTTCCATGACTCCATGTTCACCACCCAGCAGGACAAGTATGCACAGGTACAGTTGAACGTGTAGTTGATGTCTTGCTGTGTGATCTTGCATGTAGCCAGGGGCCTTTCTCAAAGCTTGGCTCTGGCTCAGGCTCCAAATTCCATGAATTGTGGTTGGTCAACGCATTGTAGAGGTGCACTTTTTGGAATTGCCGGATTTGTGAAGGCCCAGTGAGCCGCTAGTATTTTCTGAAATTTGATTCCGTACTTGAGCATCGCAGAGAGTCTGCCTGGCTTATAAAGCACCACACACTTGAGGAGGTGACAGGTTGACACTGATTAAGGAACATCTTTCCTTCTGACTGTCAGATTCCACGGTTCGAATCCCACTGGAGGACACCATATGTATTCCTGTTAATACTTGTATTTAGAACTTATTCATCCTTGGAGTTCGGAGGGCCTGACGTTTCGATCCTAGCAGGATCTATCTCTTTAGGCTTGAGAAAGATCCTGCTCGGATCTAAACGCCAGGTCCTCCTATAAACTCCAAGCATTTCATACATTTCAGTTCAACATTTCACTTGATGAGCAGCATTAGTTATTAATCCAACAGGTTTAAACAGAATTTGATATCTTTGAAGCCTTTATCTACCTTTTCCCTTGTGATTTCAGGAGAATATAGACTGTCAGTTTGAGCAGTCTGAGTCCACGCCAGAGGCTATGGTCTGCCTGATTGACAAACAACAAGGCCTGGTGAGATATAATTCTCCATTTTTTCTTAAAGGTAGTATCATACTTTGGTAAGAAACCAAAACAGAAATGTTCACAGATGTACGTATAACTTACAGGGATTGTATCTGTCTTGATATTTTTGCCTATGAATCTGTATTTCTTTGATACAAACCAAAGTGTGATACTACCTTTAAAGTTATAGTACAGGATTTGTAACATACACAAACACACTTAATCACAGATTTACGTATAACTTTCAGGGTATGAAGAACATACTATTATAATATTTTCGGCTGAAATGCTGAAAACAGTTTTGATCTCAGGGTAAGATCAAAACTCCTGTGAATAGATTTAAAAATATTGTGAGCATTTTTCACTGTTTCCTACAGTTTCTGATGATGATGTGAGTTGAAAGTTTCACAGGTTTGTTTTTATTCCGTGACAAATCAAATTATGAGCACCATGCAGCTGCTCTGTCACCTTAACCAATCCTGTATTATGCCATTGTTGTGTCTTCACACTTTGAGACCAGCAAGATTCATGCCATTGTTAGTTGCAGCCAAAGTGACCAGCCAAAGCCAATATTTGTTTTTCTTCTTTCTTTTTTCTTCTTTTTTTTTTTAGCTGGAAGAAAAGGGGGTGGGGGCGTGCGCCCCCCCCGCGCCCAACCCCCCCCCCCCAGATCCGCCCCTGTATTTTGTCTAAAACAATGATTTGATTTTGTTGTTGTGGTCTGCGTCGTAGATGCGGAGCTCTAACTTGGACCTGAGGGACGTTGATCAGAAGGGTCTGCTCTGGCTATTGGATGAGGAGTCTATATTCCCTGGAGCTGATGATGACAGCTTCATGGAGCGAATCTACATCCACTACGGAGATCAAAATAAAAAAAGTATGCCCCTACAATTAGGACGTCAAGTCAAATTTGCATGTCCATACTTTGAACTATAAATTTTGATGAGTCTTAATAATAATTAACTGAGGATGAAGTATTACAGAAGACTCGTGCACATATTTGTTAACTTAAAGAGGATGTTCAACACTCAATAAACCTCACTTTATTTGTTAGAACTATTATCCTTAAATTACTCGACATGAGAAAAAATCACACTGAACACAGAAAGATGTTTTCTTTCAACATGCTCAGCCCGCAAACTCCCCAAAATTCAGATTCTCTGAATTTCATCAGCAGACAAATCTGTGCGATTTTGTGATGTCAGATAATTATGGGAGCCTTTTGTTTGAAATTTCTTGAGAATGTTATAACATCACGAAACATTTGAAGAAAAACTTCCCTGATTTTTTTACTTTGCCATTTTTTTTTTTACATATATGCTTCCTTTACAAATCGTTTGCGTGCCTCGTAGAAAATCACACTTAAGTGACAGTGGATGTGTGGTGAAATGTCTGGGGCCAATTTCATGGAGCTGCTAAACACAAACAATTGCTTAGCACAAAAAATGCCTTGACCAATAAACCAAACGTTCTTTAAAAATTCCATTTGATATATCATGGTCTGTGAAAAACAGCCAAAGAACAAACACACGTGATACAAAACACAAGGAAATTTGGTTGTTAAAGGTAGTATTATACTTTGGTAAGAAACCAAAACAGAAATGTTCACAGATTTACGTATAACTTTCAGGGTATGAAGATGGTGGTGGTAGAAACATACTGTTAAAATTCTTACGCCAGAAATGATGTATTTATCCAGAAATTAGTAAAACAACAACTGAAAATCTTTTTGATCTTTTAAAAGTTCAAAAATAATAGAGAAAAGACTTAAGAAATACCGTGGCTGTTTTTCACTGTTTTCTCAAAAAGTGGGCACCGTATGGGACTGAAATTTTCACAGATGACTATTACTGTATTGTCCTTGATATTTTTGCCCATGAATCTGTAGTTCTTTGACAAAAACCAATGTATGATACAGGCGCGGTTCTAGAGCCAAAATTTTTTTGGGGGGCTAGAAGAGCCATTATTTTGGGTTCTTCTAACACTCGCTTCTGCTGTCTTATTAGGGGTCGAAAAACATGCATATTATATGCCACACAACGCGTTTTTTATGTTATTGGCACTTAAAAATCCAGTATTTTCAAGAATGTTTTTTTGACTTGCATTTTTTGGGGGGGGCTAGACTAAATTTTTGGGGGGCTACAGCCCCCCGGAGAACCGCGCTTGGTATGATATTACCTTTAATCCTGTTTTTATCATGTTTATTAAGACAGAAAAATCATGCTTAGCAAATGTTTGTGCTAAGCAGGGCCGTGAAATTGACCTTGGCAGGTCTTTGTGGCCACAATCACAGGCAGGGCCGCCTGTCGTCACCCCATTTCTTCAAATTTTGACCTGATTCCTTCTCTTCCTCCCAGGGAAAGGTCTTCTACGAGGTTGCAGGGAGAGGAATCACTTTGTCTTGAATCACTTCCAGAGCACCACACCGATCCAGTACAACGCCTCGGGCTGGCTTAGGGTCTGCCGAGAACATCCCGTGGTCCGTATGGCTATCGTCGTCCTGCAGGAATCACAAAAGTAAAATCTCAATTTTACCTTTTCAGGTTTATTTCTTTTATGAAATGAAAATTGCCTAACACAGTAAAAGGGTCATCAAATAGCCACAAGGGAAACTGACTGAATTTAAAGTCATTGAAAAATGAACAAAGAAAACTTGACTGGAGTGGGATTCAGGAGGTCGCCGGTTCGAATCCCGCTCCAGTCAATTTTTCTTTGTTCACTTTTCAATGACAGTAAAAGGGTGTGTACTTTTTGGATCGAGGACTAGGGGCTAGAGGAATTGAATGAATCCATTCTTGTCCTGAAACGAACCTCTTTTGTTTAAAGCAGTCCTCGGTCGCACAAATTGTGCTTTGTAAGTCACAGTAGACAAAAATGAGGGACGTGCACGTTAACAGCCGTGATTGCAACAATTTGTGCAGTTTTCTAATCAATATCAAGACATATATCCACCAGGTGCCAGGGGCAGATTTTACGAAGCGCTTAGATTGATCTTAACTGCTAAGCAAAGTGCGATGTCACAATACAAATCACTATGGTGATACCAAGGACTCATCTTGAGATCAATCTTAGTGTTTAGTGAAATCCAGCCCTGGGGTCAATTTCATAGAGCTGCTTAAGCACAAAATTTGCCTTTAAAGCATGAAAAGTCTTGCAAGGATTACCAACCAAATTTTCATGTGATGTTTACTGCTTTTGACTTGTATTCGGCCATTGTTTGCTGAGCATAACATTCACAAGGAGTTTTGGCTGGCATACTGATTTCATTTACCAAGGTATTTGGTGCTTAAGCAAATTTTGGTGCTTAAGCAGCTCTATGAAATTGCTCCCTGGTCTTGCTTGGTTGTGAGACATGGACTTTGACTGGGATGATGACTCAATATCTTCGGTACTGGGTCTCTGAGGAGGATCATTGGGTACCGCTGGTCGGACTGTGTTTTTTAACGAGAGGTTACTCAGGGAGAGTCAGATGAGACCTATTACCTCAATGATAAGTGAGCATCAGATGCGACTGTAAGGTCATGTGGCTAGATTCCCTGCGAGTGATCTAGCCAGGCGGATTCTCTCTATGAGAGAACCTACTGGTAGGACTCGCCCGGTAGGGCGTCCACATGACACGTTGTTGCGTCAGATGGATCGTTATTTTGCTGAGATAGGGATGGGTCGCGTGGCTGCCTGGGGGATGGCCATCAGAAAACCGTAGGAGTACCGCTTGAAGGTAGATGCAGCGACGCACTGCCACGGTTCATGATCCCACTGATTGATTGCTTGATTACTTGATTGATTATCTTTTATCTCAGGAACAACATAAGTGGCTTGTTTGTCAGCCTAGCCGGTTCCCTACCTAGTACAATGGTGGGATCTGTGGCAGGTATCGAGGGTAGCTCGTCGCTACGCCGGGCATCCAGCATCCGCAGGGCGTGGTCCAGCGGCACGGCAGCCATCAAGAGAAAGTCCGTCTGTCTGCAAGTCAAGTTCCAAGTGGTGAGTTGACCCAAGTCTAAAAGATGGTCCCTGGCAATTGCTAATACATATAGCATGTATGGAGAACACGACCTTACCCAAATCATTGTGTGTCCTTATAATAATAATAATAATAATAGTTCAGAATTCATTACACGCACACATCAGTCTAAGGGCCTGTTTGATTAATGCACAGGATCGCGGATTCTACTGATCCGGATCCCAATTTAGCGTACCCTGCATAGGAGGTGGATCCGTAAATTTCGGATCCTTTGCGTTAAACAAACAGGCCCTAAGACACTTGTGGCGCACATATTATTATCCCTGGTCATTGGGCCATAATTTACATTCCTGAAAGCATCTCAACTCCCTGGGGAGCTTACAGCCCCGGCTACTTTAAAGCGCACAGAGGCTAATCAAACCACAAAGCCGTCTCTACCCACACAGGTACCCATTTACACCTTGGTGAAGAGGAGCAATATGTGACAAAGTGTCTTTACCAAGCACCATTACCCCTTGGCTGGATTCGAGCCCACAGTCTGTAGATTGACCACAAGACTTTGAGTTCAACACGCCAGACCAAACATTTGTTTGATAGACCAGTTTCTGACGAGGAGGATTTATAAGCAATAAATTGAATTTGTAAGCAATTTTGTTTGTGCTTAAGCAGCTTTATGAAAGGGGGTCCTGAAAGCTTATTGTTTAAGGAAGTTCAAAACAAATATCTGAAAGATTTCCGTGAAATTTTTCCTTCTGAAATTATTACTTGTTAGCTGATAAGATTCTGACTTGAAACTTATAGTAATTGATTAAATGTGTTTACAAAACGGAGGATTAGGCTTAGGCTCAGGCTCCAGATCTGACATCCATATGCTGAAAATATAGGTTGTGGTTTTTTACTGAAGCTGAAACTCTGTTTTCATTTTCAAACCAGAGAATCTACTTCAGAACCGCAGCCAAAAGCCTCTATTTTGATACCAGTTATTTCAGAATGGATTCACGAAATGGAGCCGGAGCCTGAGACGGAGCCTGAGCCTCTGTTTCGTAAATGCCCTAAGACACAATGCAGTAGTGACTTGTCCGGGGATTTTTGACCTAATTTTTCTTGTCCCTACAGGATGGCATAATGGACTCGCTACGGCGCACACGGCTACACTTCGTGCACTGCCTCCTCCCCCAAGTGAATGCCGGCCTGTGCGACCTGAAGAACCTTGGGGTGAAGGCACCCCCTTCCCCCACCCCTACTGCCGATGGCCTCATCAACGTACCTTATCTTAGGACCCAGATCAGAAGTCTGGAAATCCTGGAGTCCACCAAACTCCATAAATACGGTGAGCTACGAACGCTCTGATCCGGCCTAGCTTATTGCTGACAAAAGAGGGCGCTGTTTATGAGAGGTCCCATTTTACCAACCATTTTGCCATAACTCCAACACCATAGATATAGACCAGACCTGTAACTGACCCGAGACTGACCTGAGACTCATTTAAGACTCATTTAAGACTCATTTAAGACTCATTTAAGACTCATTTAAGACTCACACTGAGACGGACATGAGACGGACGTGAGACAGACCTAAGACTAATCTGAGACTGATCTTAGACTGACCTGAGCCTGACCTGAGACTGACCTGAGACAGACATAAGACTGACCTGAGACAGACATAAGACTGACCTGAGACTGACCTGAGACTGACCTGAGACTGACCTGAGACAGACCTGAGACAGACCTGAGACTGATCTGAGACTGACCTGAGACAGACCTGAGACAGACCTGAGACTGACCTGAGACTGACCTGAGACTGACCTGAGACTGACCTGAGACTGATCTGAGACTGATCTGAGACTGACCTGAGACTGACCTGAGACAGACCTGAGACTGATCTGAGACTGATCTGAGACTGACCTGAGACAGACCTGAGACTGATCTGAGACAGATCTGAGACTGATCTGAGACTGACCTGAGACAGACCTGATACTGATCTGAGACAGACCTGAGACTGATCTGAGACTGATCTGAGACTGACCTGAGACAGACCTGAGACAGATCTGAGACTGACCTGAGACTGATCTGAGACTGATCTGAGACTGACCTGAGACTGATCTGAGACTGACCTGAGACAGACCTGAGACAGATCTGAGACTGACCTGAGACTGATCTGAGACTGATCTGAGACAGATCTGAGACTGACCTGAGACTGATCTGAGACTGATCTGAGACTGACCTGAGACTGATCTGAGACAGACCTGAGACAGATCTGAGACTGACCTGAGACTGATCTGAGACTGATCTGAGACTGACCTGAGACTGATCTGAGACTGACCTGAGACTGATCTGAGACTGACCTGAGACTGACCTGAGACAGATCTGAGACTGACCTGAGACTGACCTGAGACTGATCTGAGACTGATCTGAGACAGACCTGAGACTGATCTGAGACAGACCTGAGACTGATCTGAGACTGATCTGAGACTGACCTGAGACAGACCTGAGACAGACCTGAGACTGACCTGAGACAGACCTGAGACTGATCTGAGACAGACCTGAGACTGATCTGAGACTGATCTGAGACTGATCTGAGACTGACCTGAGACAGACCTGAGACTGACCTGAGACAGACCTGAGACTGACCTGAGACAGACCTGAGACTGATCTGAGACAGACCTGAGACTGATCTGAGACTGATCTGAGACTGATCTGAGACAGACCTGAGACTGACCTGAGACTGATCTGAGACTGACCTGAGACAGACCTGAGACTGACCTGAGACAGACCTGAGACTGATCTGAGACAGACCTGAGACTGATCTGAGACTGATCTGAGACTGACCTGAGACAGACCTGAGACTGACCTGAGACAGACCTGAGACTGACCTGAGACTGATCTGAGACTGACCTGAAACTGACCGACACTCACCTGACACTCACCTAAGACTCACCCGACACTCACCTGAAACTCACCCAAAACTCACTGAGACTGACAGACAGACCTGAGACAAACCTAAGATAACCTGACACTCCCCTGACACTCATCTGTTGTCACTCTCCCTATTTCCCATATTAGGCTTTCCAGAGAGTATGCTGTTTAATGAGTTCCGTCGTCGGTTTGAGTTATTGGCTCCAGTCACTGCCAAGGTCTCTGAACCTGTCCTGGATGAGAGGAAGGTATGTCTGTCAGCTTCTTGACCTAACATCTCCAATCCTTCATTAGGCCTTTTCCCACTTGACCAATCTCGGTGGTGGTCCTGGGGTGACGGTGACGCAGGGGTGAAAATAAGCCACTTGATTCCTACTTGAATTATTCACCTCTCCGACTGAACATTAATGTGTCGTCACGAGCACAGAGCTGTATTGCATGAGTGAGTATTCTGAGGTTTGGGTATTAGAATAAGGGCCTGTTTGTTTCAAACGACACATCCACGTCCCATGCACTACGCAGAATACAAATGATCAAGAGCAGGATCACTGATCGTTTGCCTGAAACAAACAGGCCCTAAGTGTTGGTATTTTCTGAATCAATATCTTTGATGAATACTGTGTGTTTGATGTTGATTTTGACAGGCCATTGAGGAGCTGATGAAGCACTGTGATCTAGATGCCTCCATGTATAGACTAGGATTAAGCCAGGTAAGACCAAATCATTCTCCAAAGTCTTGATCTTAATGAGGATGTTCAACACTCAACAAACCTCACTTTATTTGATTGAACTATAATTCTTGTATTACTTGATTTGAGACAAATATATTTATCTCACACTGAATACAGAAAGAGAGTCTTTTTTTTATTTATTTTTCTCTCAGCCCGCAAGCTCCCCAAAATTCAGATTCTCTGAATTTCGTCAATGGGGGCAGCAGACAAATTGGTGTGATTTTGTGATGTCGGATATGGGAGCCCTTTCTTTTGAACAAAAGGCTCCCATATCTGACGTCACAAAATCACACAGATTTCTCTGTTCCCCCCATTGACGGAATTCAGAGAATCTTAATTTTAGGGTTGCTTGCGGGTTGAGCATGTTGAGAGAAAAATCATCCAAAAAGACACTCTTCATGTTTTCAATGTGAGATAAATATTTTTATTTTTCATGTCAAGTAATTTAAGGATTATACTATAATAGTTCTAAGAAATAAAGCGAAGTTTGTTGAGTGTTGAACATCCTCTATAAAGTATAAAATTAGCCTTAAAGGTACTATCATACTTTGGCTAGCATACCGAAACAGAAATGTTCACAGATTTACCTGTAACTTACAGGGTATAAAGTTGGTGATGGTAGAAACATACCGTTGACATTTTTCTGCCTGAAATGCTGTATTTATCCAGAGAAGAGTAAACCAATTGACCAAAACAATTTTGATCTTTGGAAGATAAAAAATAACGATGAAATGTTTTTTAAAAAATACCATGGACATTTTTCACTGTTTTCTCAAAAAGTGGGTACTGTATGGGACTGAAATTTTCACAGATGACTGTTACTATATCTGTCTTGATATTTTTGCCCATGAATCTGCATTTCTCTGATAAAAACCAAAGTATGATATTACCTTTGATGAAATGAACTCAGAGAGTTTGTCCATTGCTTCTTGGCGAATTAGCCTTTTTGAAATGCTACGTGAACATTTTGATTTCAATTTCGTCTGTGCTGTTGCATCATTTATGAAGGCACAAACCTATTAGCATGCTGACAGTTATTTAAAAAATGTCTGTGCACCTTCGAGATACAACTTCCTATCTATGAAGGCTTGTAGAAGAAACATAGGGTATGTTCAGTTGATTGGCTGACTTCGGGAGTGGGTTGCGGTTAATTGATGCCCACAGCAGGAGTTCCAGTACCCAACCACAAACTCCAAAATCACCTTATGTTCAAATTATATCTGTAACTCCAGGAGTAGGGGCCACAGCAGGGCTAGAAGGGTTGGAAATGAATTACGTAATTCAGTCGAGTTCACTTACTTCCAATTCCCACATGTTCCACAGGCTTGTCCGTGTCTGTGGGATCGGGGCTTTAAGGTCAGTTGTGTCCAAACGATATAAGTAGGTGGTGTCAAGTCGTAAAATAACCCCTCTGCAGGGCATGGAAGTGGGGTTAGTCCCACAAATTGTTTAGGCTAACCCCATTCGGGGTTAGTCCCGAAGTTAGTCCCGAAGTGCTGACAAATTGTTTCCCAACGAGGAGTTTTGTCAGTGGGACTACCCCTATTCGAGAGTACTCCCGAAACCAACCCCTCGTATGAACTTGCCCCTAGTTGATCCTCAAAGCAGGTTTAGCATGGAGAGTACCATGCTGTGCCCAATTTCATCCGTTGCAGCCTATTTCTGTACTTATGGGCACTGCTATACGCCTGATATCTATTCCATGAATCCGTGAGCAAGACTTTTGTTGCTTAATCTTTTAGCGAAGAATCTCTAGGAAAATCTTGATTTTTGTCATTCCTTAGCGATAAAGAAAAGTCTCCCGTGAAATATGCCAATAGTAATCATAAGCAAAAATGTCATCATCATCATCATCATTTACATTTATTTCAATGTTGCCATAGTGATACATGGTATGTTTTACCCAATCAAAATTTGTAATACATAAACAGAGATTAATGCACGATTGATATAATAACAATAAACAATAATGGCAACATCTGGGAACGGGGTGAAGCAAAGGCTTTTGTTCCCCAAACCTACTACTACTAATGTCTACTATCATTTCCATAAGCGAAGATCTTTTGCTTGATATGGTAACGCATTCCATGAAATTTGGCACTGGTTGGTTGTAAGGCTTATATTAAGCATGGAAAACTATTTGTGTCGGGAAAGACTTTCCAGAAATGGCATTATTAAACTTTTGTGCCTATTAAAATCAACAGGATTTTATTTGTTAATACATGGAAGACACCATACCTGTACTCTTGTGTTAAACAAATTAATTGGAATGAAACATGTTGAATTTTAAAAACATCCTCACACCGAATTTGCTTGCGTCTGTTCATGTAGTAGGAGTAGTGTACTTGTAACTTTAAGTACAAACAAAAATTGTTGTTTTCCATATAAAGTAAAAATAGCATGACAAAGTACATTGTTAAGACAGTGTATACATGGTATATGAAATGAATTATATTGTATATTTCAGTGTTGTAGTCGAGTACCAAAATTCGAATACTGAGTTTTCTGAGTAAACACAGTGCCGAGTACGGGCCGAGTCCGAGTACTTTTTAGTGGAGTCCTGGGCCAAAAAACCGAGTTCAAGTTTTCAGAGTACGGTCCAAGTTCGAGTACAGACATCTAGTACATCCCGAGTACATTTGTAAACTAGAACATTGCGCCATGCGCCCATTAGAGAATGTGACGTGTTGTGTACATTGTACACAACCACTCCTCTTATACGATCTTTCCTCGCCTTGTTAGGTAGAAAATGCCGCATGTGATGAACGTAAATGCAGCCCATGGAAAGAAGGATGCAATTTATTTTGCTGGTATTTTTGTAGTGTTCCATAGGAATAGGATGATAAAACATTTGCACCAGGGATACTACATGCGCTGCATAGAGTGGATAACGCAATACATTCATCATTAATTTTATAAGTTTAGTATAAACAAATTTAATATAAAAACCCCAAATTTCCTTTCGAGTACTTGCAATTGGGATCAAGTTCACTGAGTACAATTTGTGGAGTTCGGGAATGAGTACATGTATGAAATTACGAGTACAGGAAATGTACTCGTGTTCGAGTACGAGTACTCCAACACTGATACTGATACTGATCAATATGATTTCAAACTTGTTTGTTTGAAAATTGGTAGACTTAAGAGTATAAAGAAGTTTGCATACAGGTACACATGTTGGTGAATTATGACATCTATCATGTCTATAACCCTAGGAATTGTTATCATCATATGTGCACGTGTTTTTTAAATTGACTATTATGGGAGACAGGTAAAGCGTCTGAAAGTGAACATTTGGGAGACATTTGTCAAAACGGAGACATTAAATTTCTCTCAAAAACTAGAAAGAATTATAAAAAGAATTCTACTGTTGGAAATTTTTTTTTACTCCTCATAGTCTAAAATTGTTGTCTCTATAATCAGATTTTCTAACAAGGGAAAAAATCAAGGGTTTATTTTAGTGCACAAGTCTATTGAAATGTCTCCATCGGTACCGATTCTGGGTAATTATTACACGCATTTGTATTGTAAATTAAATGCAATTGACAATAAACATGACAATAGAATTGTTTATTCATAAAAAAAAATAAGCGAAAAATTAAGATTTCCTCATCGCAGCTGTCAGAAAAATTATACATGTACCAGTTATGGAAAATAAATCAAAACAAAACCTGTTTTTATTATTATTACCGTATTATTTATTCGGCCATCATCAAGACAAGTACAAAGAATACTTTACATTGAACAGGATCAAGATAACAAGTGCCCATAAGTGTCCTTATTTTAAAAGGATACGTAAAAACAAACATGTTATTCTGATGGTGGGTGGAATTTATGCACAAATTGAAGTCATGACTTAATGTTTGACGCAAGCAAGAACTGAACTGGATACACGATTGCTGTTTATACATAAATCTTATCTTCTTGGGACCCCCTTCCCCCCCCCCCCCCCCCCCCCCTCCTCACGCACACACACTCTCCCATACACAACTTGTATTGCCCCGAGTAGAAACAGGAAGGCTTTACACAATGAATACTGGTGTTGCTATGGTAACCAATGCCAGTCAATCCCCTCTCTGAGGTCTTCTGATTAGAAATGTGGGAGACCGGAGAAGATAGAGGGGGGCGGGGGGGAGTTGGCAGAATCCGTGGCATTGGCTGTCCCATTATCGAGTCAATGACTGTTTGGATATATGTCGGATAGCCTGTTCTGTAATATACACACAAACTGCATGGCAATGACTGATTCATGTCTGTGTGCGTTAGGCCTATATACCTCATCCATTGTTTGGATGAAAATTTAATGCGCGAGACTTACACGTACACGTACACGTACGCAGTGGTGTTTACCTTTTGAATTGTGTGCGGTCTTGTCCGGCTCTGGTCTGCCGTGAAATTGACTTGTTTCACCACGAGTGGTTCAATGGGTCAAGACTGTATCTAAAGGGATGAGGGATGTTTACATGCGTTTAGGTATGCATTACTGAAACTGCACGCTAGTAGGAACGATTGGACTGCACAAGGAAGAGTTGTACATAACAACAGTTATCAAAGTCTCAATTTTGATATCCGGCATCAGCTCGCGGAAAATTACATGGATTTTGTCATCTGAATGAGATCTGCTGTATAACTATACAGGGTGTCCCAATAAAAAAACGCAACACTTTGCATCGGAACTACATGTATTATATGACAATTAAACTGTTTATCACTTCAAGATTCAGATATGTAATACAGCCATGTCTTGGCTATACCACCATGTAGAATTTGAGCAAAATTGGACTGAAATTTAGTGAAAAAAATTAAGACTGAATTACCCAACCTCAAACCCAATTTTCATCTTTCTTTCAGACACAATGTGTATTGACCACTTATTCTGGAATATTGCAAATTTGTTTTTAAAGAGTACTCTTTCAATTGGTCATATTTGTGCCAATTTCAGTCCCAATATGCTTAAATTCTACACGGTGATAGCCAAGACACTTGGCTGTATCATATAGCTGAATCTTAAAGTGATAAACAGTTTAATTTTAACATAATGGGTCCCGACACAGTGTTGCGTTTTTCTGGGACACCCTGTAAACTATATCTCTCTCTGTTATACTGCAATGTCATTCAGTGATACAGTGTCATATATTCAATGACATACAGTGTACATTGTTTGTTCGTGCTATGAAACTCTGTGATGAATTGTTGTCAACTGTTACGATGACCAGAAAGATTTGAGGCTTTGGAAGGTGACAATTGCTATGTAAGAATCGTTCGTACTTTCGCACTTTCGTTTGCACTTCACTTCTTGTAAGGTCTCAATGTTTCGACTAGCCTGCTCTAGTCTTCATCAGGAGACCTCTCAACGTTTTGACTAGCCTGCTCTAGTCCTCATCAGGAGACCTCTCAACGTTTTGACTAGCCTGCTCTAGTCCTCATCAGGAGACCTCTCAACGTTTTGACTAGCCGGCTCTAGTCATCATCAGGAGACCTCTCAACGTTTCGATTAGCCTGCTCTAGTCCTCATCAGGAGACCTCTCAACGTTTTGACTAGCCTGCTCTAGTCCTCATCAGGAGACCTCTCAACGTTTTGACTAGCCTGCTCTAGTCATCATCAGGAGACCTCTCAACGTTTCGATTAGCCTGCTCTAGTCCTCATCAGGAGACCTCTCAACGTTTCAACTAGCCTGCTCTAGTCCTCATCAGGAGACAAACTATTTGGATGACTTTTTTCCAGCTCTTGGATTTCCATTTGTTCAAGTAGTCAGTTGAATTGGAACCAGTAGGCATATACATGTACTGTTATAGCTGAACATTGAGTTTGGTCTTTAAACTAGCTGCACTAGCTAACATCTATAAGAAAAACTGCAGGCCTTGTCAGTTGTGCCACAACCTTTGGTAAAGACTGGCACTTGACTATTGTATTTGAACTTGGGATATCAACAACTTGATCCTGAGCAGTGCCGGGCCTGGAAACACGGCATGTGGTGAATAGCGCTGTGACTTGCGCTTAAAATAGCACCGAACCTCAGACAAACCTTGCAACATGGCCACGCAAACGTGTGGTGAGTGGAGGTATGTGCGCGTGTCGCACGTGGTGTGACGTCATTAGTGCGGAACGCTATTCATGGCACATTGTGTGCATCTCTCTGCCCTTGGTCTTCAAAGCTGGGCTGTCATCAACTCATGGTCTTATCATCATCTAGAGATAATGGTCAGTTGTTGTTTGACCAATGACATAACTCAGTTACAAATGGACTAACTACTGAAGACAAGCTGGTTGTGTAATACGGCATAGTGCTGAGTTTGAATCATTCCAGGTTTATCGTATGGATTTTATCAATGCTCATTGATTGTACTGTATAAATGCACAGCTGTATGCACAAGTGTCATCGTGCGAACGACGGGTACAGTTTGTGAACTTTTGTCAGTGAATTCGTCATTAATTCTTAATGTTTGAGGATGAATGCGTGGATGTTGCCCAGCCATCTTGAAGTGTGGACAATTATGGGGCATCAAGGTTAATTGTGTCTCAGGATGTTCTGCTGATGACTGTAAATGCAGACCCAGGATAATCCCCTTGGCTAGGAAAGACACTTGAGTTTCATCTTGCTCTCATTATTGGACCCTGCTCCATCACGTCAATATTGCAAACCACTCCGAGGCTCCAGTCGTCACTGCGGACAAAGGAATGATACCAAAGAAACTGCTGGTGCACTTTTAAGATCTTCAAAAGTACGAAAGACGGAAGAATAAGAACGCGCTTCTCAGAGGCTATACTGAACTTGTAAAATGTGGCCGGCCTGATGGACTGTCTGTACCAAAAAAGGAATAGCCCATGATGTGGAATTAGAAACTGCTGTATTCCAAGCTTGTTGTGATATGTACTACATACATGTGATGTGCCTACCATGTTTAACTAACATGTATCTATCATGTGTGATCTGCAGTGTTTAGGCCTACCAGTGAATGTACGCCAGGAACCAATACTCAAGAATTATGTACTTAAGCCACTTGACATTATCTGCTAAATTGGGCTTTATAAATACAGGCCTCAACTTCCCCAGATAGGCCATATGACAAGCCATAGCACATTGCACAGTACGGTATACTACAACGACAAATAGTAATGCCATTTGTGTAGTGTGAGTATTGACATTACATGTTCCTGTACATGTACCATAGTATCACTCATTTCTGTATCCTGTGAGGTTTTTCACTGCATGTATACATCAGGTGTTTGATACACGGTCCGCTCAAGATTACTGGGGCGAGATAAAAATCAGAATCTGTCGTGTCTGATGACGGACGACTCGACGAAGGACCGGTAACAGATTAACAACGTCTCCAGGGCAAGTCAGAGGTTGAATCTGCGGCCCTGTTCTGAGGAGTCCATGCTTGATGCCGTGATAATGTACATGTACATGTGATGGACAGTCCACAATAGGGATGTTTCTTGGACAACGCTGTGGTAATACTCAGAAACTGCATCGTATTCTCAACCTGCAGATTGTTACAGTCTTTGGATAGTGTGCAGTGTATGTACAAGAGGTTGCGACCATTTGTGTTGTTGTTGTCGGTACATGTGCGTATAGTGTCAATGAACTGTCTTCAGTGTGTATGGGTAGCATTATGTGTGGTGAATGATTGATTAGCCTGCCATGCTGTAGCGCGGGATGCTCATGTTTACGTGCACTTCAATTATCTACAAAAGGCTGTCCATGGTGCTCAGTGTGAACAGTGTATACATATTGGAATTTTGTATCAAGCCGAATGGACCATCAAACTTCAAGATGGCTGCTTCAATCAAGATGGCTTTCAGCAACAGTCTAACCAGCTCTTGATTAACTTTGTTATATCATGAATTTAGGCCCGTGTAATTTCCATGTTTTATGCATGTGTACCAATGTGGCCATTCATTGTGCATAATAATTGTCATGATTGATATATCCAACCTGAGGGTGACTTCTTATTGTTTTGTCAGTTTGGTTCATGCATATTCATGAGTTTGGATTGTTAATCTGGGATCCCTCACCCGGTTATGTGTGTGTTGAAGTCTGGATTCTGTGCACAACATCTGGATCAGGCCTGTCTTTTCATGCATATTCATGAAGGCCAACTACTTAGCTATTCATTTTATGCTCATCATATTAAAAACCAGGCCACCATTCCGAAGATCTGCATGAGCACAGAAATGCTCATGCATTATTCATGAAATGCCATCCGGGGCGCCTCGCAAATATTGATTGATCCCCCGAGGCACTATGTATGCCAGGAGAGTCACATTACCTCATTAATATTCATGAGGGGACGGAAATGGCATCAATGTGGAGCGTGTACTTTTATTGATTTGATTGGCTGATTGATTCTTTGGAGGGGGAGGGGGTTGGTGGGGGAACCGTGGAACATGTCAGTGTTTGCTGTGGTGCTGAGTAAGGAGGATGTACAGCTCCGAGTTGCAAGGTACCAGCTAAGATCAGGACAGTCTGAGGACCAGGTGGGTTGATATGAATAATATGCAATCAAACATGCAGCTATATTTCCATACATTGCACTGTTTTTACTTACATTAAATGGATTGTGAAAATTGGAAGAAGAATGGTACATGTGTTTCTGAATGGAATTGATTGCCTGTATATTGCCTTGTATGGCATATGGGCCTTTATTCTACATGAAGTAATCATTTTTGCTGCAGTGTCATTAATGCTTTTGTGCATTCAGTTCTCCTGAGTGCTTGGTACTTTTACTTGTGAACTTGTTGTCTTGGGTTCATATCCCACCTAAGTATAATATTGTTCCCCCTTGAGTAGTGAGAAGTATGGAGGCTGTGCCTGTGCTGTATACACATACATGTATGTACATGCTGTACTTAAGAGAAGGCCAAACCATGTACACTAATAATATTTAAATATTCAATTCAATTAATTTATTTCTATTTGCCTAAAGTTCATGTACACTATATAAATTATCTTGGCTCCCGTGCAAAAAATTTAAGTTTCATAATATAATACTGTAGATTAAGTTTTTTAACACATAATAAAATTATATATATATTACTCAGTAGCTGGTTAAAGAAAAATATAACTGTATAAGGAAATGCAATAACTACAAACCTAAAAGAATTCACAATACCACAAATAACCATATAAATTATACAGACAATAATTCACAAACCACAAACTCTTAAAATCACATATCAGGGTTTTGTTGTCGTTTTTTTTTTTCAAAAGAATAATCACTGGAAAAAATTCTGCATAAATTCATGAACTAAGGATGCTTACATTCCTTCGTGTCATTCACAAAACGTCTAAATTGCATTTCAGTGTAAAAAAAAACCCGTCTAAATTGCATTACAGCATTAAAAAACTGTTCTCTGAGAATGCGTAAAAATGAGTTTTCGTGCAAATATATTGAAACAATGAAAAAAGTTATCAAAGCCACCCAATGTCATGCATATTACTGAAACATATTGAAACACATGTATACACACATATATTTGGTCTTGTGCACATATGCACACAAGTAATAATTGGCCAGTATCATTTATTTATCTGCTTACATGAACTCCACTGTGATCATGCTGAGTGGATTATCATAATTGCATGTGATGCACATAGTGTAGATCTTGCAGTGTAATTCCGCCAGGATGAAAAGATTTGTGGGTCATATCACTCACCGAGTCAAGTCAGAACAAATGCAATTGAAGATTTAACCTTCGCTGGCATTTGATAATAGTGTACAAATACAATATCTAGGGTGAATTTGTGACCTGGGGCCGATTTCATAAACCTACAACGAGTCGCAGAGTTAAGACGCATCCATACTCTATGGACTCATCGTATCTATGCAACGTGTCGCAAATCGAGTTGCGATGCGTCGTGGAGTTTTATGAAATCGGCCCCAGTACTGTTATACATGTGTAGCTTCTCTCTCCAAAGCTATAAGGTCTTTCAAATCCATGAAAGATGTCACTTTGGAAAATCTCTTGGTCTAGAGCAGTAGGAATGGTTTACTTACTTGTCCTTGTTCTGAACTTAGACCTGTCCGGACGTCTCAGGAAGTCTTCCTCTCAGTTACCAACTTTTCCCGACCCACGTGGGTATTTCTAACGGACAACTCCTGCCCAGGAAGAATTCCCGAGACACTTTACCCGAGACGAAAAGTCAAACGTGGACAGTGCGAGTCGGTTACCCTCATGAGCCTAGCATTCATTGTCAGCTCGGTAATTCTTCAGCGCATGCATGGTTAAGTTACCTGAGTTGAAAGTCTGGTAATATTTGCCCATTTTTCATTTACCCATCGGCTCGGTGAAACCCCGGGGAAAAAAAGTCCAGTGCGGACAGGGCTCAAGAAGGCTACACACTGTCTCAGTTTAAGTTTGAAGTAGCCAGGCCAAGGGCTGGTTTGCCTGTTCCATATATCTGGGCTCTAAGTTCTGGATTGGGCCATCACTTCACAAGCTGGAAGTAAAAGGTACATGTACAGGTTCTGTGTGTTTCGCCAAAGATAAAACTCCCATGGATCTTCTTTAAAGCAGATTTGAAAACTGTACACTGAAATGTTTTTCCTTGTGTCACTCATAGCAATGCCTTTTAAAATTATATGTTCAAAGCAAAAGCTGGAGAAGAAGCTAAAACTGATTTAGTAATTAGTTGGTGATCCACTGCTATAATATTCAGATATTAAACTCGATACGGTGGGACGTCATTTTAACAAACACTGCTATACCGAACATTTGGCTATACATCATCCTTGGCTCCCAATTTTTGTGTACAAAACATAACAAATATGGTTCTTTTAAAGTCACTATAATGAACTACCACTATAACGAACAATATCTGTGCATCACGCCATGTTCATTATACATGTAGACCTTTCTTTTATTTACAAACATTGGCTCGTGGTTGGCATGGGTTGCCAAATGTTGCAAATCATTTTGTCTTTTTGACAGACGGCGTGACCAAATTCAACATTTTAACAAACTTTCCATAGCTGTACAAAATACACACCATAATTGCTTGTCTTGTTTCAAAATACATTCAGTAATATCTGTCAATGTTAATGAAACCTTGTGTACAAACTGTGGTTATTGTTTATGCCTGGCTTTGATGGCTTGCCATAGTTTCCGCCATCTTGATTGGCAAAAACTCGGGCTGTGACGTTGCAAAAGAAAGGTCTATAGCTGCATTCCACTGTACTATAACTCTGCAATTTAAAGACTAATGGAAGCCATTTTGATTCTATACCGGTGTTCAATATTTCAATTCGTTACGGTGTTCAGAACATCCTGCAAAGATTCTTCATTTCATGAAGATATTCTGAATAAAAAATGAAATATAGAATCAAAAATGGCTTCCATTAGTCTTTTCCAGTGTGTCTAGTAATATTGACTTGCGTAGTTTAAATACATCTGAATAGCAGTCTGACTAATAATCAGTCCAGTACATTGCTTTTAATAATGACCCCTTGTTAAGGTAGCTGTAATGACCAACACAGCAATTGGTTCTAGTTGACACTCTTATAACAGTCTAGTCCCATTGTTGTGCCAGCAATTCCAGCTCCCTAAACCAGTTAGGATTTAGGCCAGGTCAATATATACACATGATATTATGTGACATTATTGATCCCATGGGGTCATTAGCATGACAAAGACTGTGATGTCAACATGATACCCTGAGATCAGAACTTTCAGAAGCTGGTGGTAATCCAAAGCCATTGAGAAATTGAGACCTCTACTACAGGGTACTTGGTGTAGGCCTACATGGTATGCTGAATAGAGAGTGCTTTAGTGACTGACCATGCTGACCTTAGACCACTGTTCAATAGAATAAGATGCTGTACAAAGGGTAACTACTGTAACTCTTCAAGTAGCTAGAGCATTGACTACTGATGGGACTGTGTCTATTGGGTAATTGGTCACTTAAAGGTAAAATCATACTTTGGTTTTTATCAAAGAAATGCAGATTCATGGGCAAAAATATCAAGACAGATACAGTAACAGTCATCTGTGAACATTTCAGTCCCATACGGTGCTCACTTTTTGAGAAAACAGTGAAAAACAGCCACAGTATTTCTTAAGTCTTTTCTCTTTTATTTTTGATCTTTTAAAAGATCAAAAATATTTTCGGTCATTGTTTTACTAATTTCTGGATAAATACAGCATTTCAGGCGGAAACATTTTAAGGATATGTTTCTACCACCACCATCTTTTTCATACCCTGTAAGTTATATGTAAATCTGTGAGATTTCTGTTTTGGTTTCTTACCAAAGTATGATACTACCTTTAAGGGATGGTACAGAATTGGTAAGACAAAATACACTTCAAGATCACAGATTCACATAAAACTTACACAGAAATGCCATATTCGTTGAGAAATCAATGAAACTATTTTCCGATTGGAATAAATCGCTTCAAAGCGTTTTGTTATGAACGCATAATATCGTTGAAATGTGTACACGGGTTTTCACTTTTTTCTCGTGACCCAGATGGCTGATTGACCTCAAACTTCTACAGGTTTGTCAGTTAAGGTATATGATGGATTACATAATGTGCTTTCACTGTCAGCAACGGTTTTGTCGCTAAAACCAGTTAGAATACCATCCCTTTAAGTTGTGTTCTTTCAGGAGTACAGTATTGAGTTAATGATCGTGACAACGTTTGCTGTATGACATCTCTTCAACAAAATGCAACAACTAATGTTTCAGACCTGTGATTTTTGTTCAGCGATATTAACAATGTGTACTTATTAGTTACAGAGCACTCATATCCACTTTCAGTATAGTTTATGAAATTTCTTTGTGCATTATGATAAAAACCATTTTGAAGTATACATATACTGTACATGTATTCTATTATAGTTCTGGAATAGTACAGTATATGTAACTGTAAAGGCGCCTTTGATTTCTATCAAACTGTGCATACGCAGTGATGCGTGAAGTTGGCATGCATCCTGTGCTAAACTCCCGCCTTGCATGATGGGATATAAAAATCCAGTATTTTTTGGTGCACAGTTCACACAGCAAATAATCGCGACTGTTTACAAAAAGACGCACTATTAGTGCAATTTGAATCGCGCTCCAAATCAGGTTATTTGTGTCCACACACAAATAAGCGCGACTATGTGGGTCGCGCTGCAAATCGCAACGCAAATAGTCGCACTTTTTTGGTGTGTGTGAACGTGCCTACTGTACATGTAGCTCATGGTCACATCTTGTTGAGCTGTAGATTGCGTCAGGTCAACTCACAAATCACTAGGTCTCGCATAGTCATTGTTACGTGTTTTTTTTTTCTTCAAAGATTTTCTTCAAGCCGGGCGCTCTGGTGAAGCTTGAGGATAGACGGGATGAGAAGTTAGCTTCAACGATAACGGAGTTCCAGGCGTACTGCCGCGGGTACATAGCCAGGAAGCAGCTCAAACATCTCAAGGTAAGGATGACATGAACATACTTCACTGTTAGATCTTTAAAATATCAACATTTGGAAATGATAGTACCTTTTTTTTGGTGGGGGGTGGGGGAGGGGAGAAGTTTAAATGATATAAGGCCTTTTCACACTATCTCCTTTTCGATCTGTGTTGAAACCAACCCGGATCCACCCCGGGTTTGAACCGGATCGAAGAGACACAACATTCACACTACGTTTATGGTGAACCGGCTCATACAACACAGATCACGGGTCACACGCCGCAAAATGCAGTTTGGAACCGGTTTGAGATTTTCAATCCTACTCCCTACCATTGTTGATTTCGATCCGGCTAAGCCGTCCTACCTGGGTTGGCCTAGGGTTGAACATTTTCAAGTGTGAAAAGGGTTGAAAAAAATCTCGGGGTTCGATCCAGTTCCAACCCCGAGATTTTGGATAGTGTGAAAAGGCCTTTAGTAATTAGTTGGTGATACACAACTGATCATATACAGATATTAAACTCAATACCGTGGGACGCCATTTTAATGAACACTGCTATACCGAACATTTGGCTATACCAAACATCATCCTTGACTCCCAATTTTGTGTACATTAATACCCAATATGGTATATAAAGTCACTAAAAACGAATGACCACTATAACAGACAATATATGTGCATCCCGCCATGTTCGTTATTGCTGCATTCCACTACTATACACACTGCAATTTAAAGACTAATGGAAGCCATTTTGATTCTATACTGGTGTTCAATTTGTCAATGTTTACAGTATTCAGAACATCCTACTAAGATTTTTCATTTCCTGAAGATGTTCTGAATAACAAACCTCACAATAGGGCTAGACGCTCGAGCTATTTATAGAATATACGCCCTTTATTATCGACAGCTATAGTTACCCGGATGTTCGCACAAACATCACAACGTTTACGTGTAAGTTAATTGAGCAACGTGCAACTTGTTTGTTCGAACTTCTGAATGCGACGTCACGAGCACGGAGCCCTATTGCAATTGCCTCATAGTTTTGTGTCACAATGGCAATGGGTTTTCATTGTTTTCTACTGTTTCCTATGATCAATTGAGGTGAAAATGTCACAGGTTTGTTTGTATTCCATGACAAATCAATTTATGAACAAACCGCAGCTGTTCTATCAAATTAACCAAAGTATGATACTACCTGGGATCCCAGACTGCCAGAGAGTGGATCGGTTAGACAAATCATCAGTGAAATACACTTTCTCTATTTATATGCTTCGTATTGCGGTTTTGATAATTGAATTGTATGTTGTGATTTCACCGGCCAGATGACTGGTCTGCTCGCTGACTCCTTGTTTAAAACACAATTATTCAATCAAAGATTCATCACTTGATCGTGTACATTAGCAGTGAGAATGAATAAACCTAGTATTAAACATGCCTTAAAGGTAGTGTCATACTTTGGTTTTTATCAAAGAAATACAGATTCATGGGCAAAAATATCTAGACAGATACAGTAACAGTCACCTGTGAAAATTTCAGTCCCATACGCTGCCCCTTTTTGAGAAAATCGTAACATTTAAACGGTATGTTTCTACCACCACCATCTTCATACCCTGTAAGTTATACGTAAATCTGTGGATACGTACATAAAATCTGTGAACATTTCTATTTTGGTTTCTTACCAATGTATGATACTACCTTTAAATAGATTTGATTTAACTGCCATTGGTGCTGCTGCATGGCTGTGGGAATCTGCATTATGACTGTAGAATGACCAATAAGCCTTTATCAGATCAAGCTCAGTATTATATGATCAGTAGTGATGATTCAATCCTCATAAATTCACTGATAGAAGTACAGTTCACACAGTCTTTGCAGAGCTCTATTGAATGCAAAAGTGAAGTCTATTTATGATGTCACAATACACATTTTTTCCTCACACATCCTTGTTGACACATGACTTTGTTGTCGTGTACTGATAATGCTCTCCGAAGAGCAGAAATGAAATCACTTCCATTTGAACCAGAATCCTTTTCCTGGGTCGAAATTTCTAGCAAACATCCCTTATTTAAAATTGGAACAGATAAAGTATACATGAATCCGACACACGATTCATGTAATATTTGCCCTGCGGTGTATATTATACAAAGATGGGATGTACACCCACAGTATAGAGTGCAGCAGAGCGTAAATTTGTTTGTTCTTCAAATAAAGGCGGACGGGGACACCGCAGTAATAGTGGACATAGGACATGCCGTCTGATCAGTATATACAGGGTGTCCCAGAAAAAACGCAACACTGTGTCGAGACCCATTATGTTAAAATTAAACTGTTCATCACTTTGAGATTCAGATATGTGATACAGCCATGTCTTGGCTATCACCATGTAGAATTTAAGCATATTGTGACTGAAATTGGTGAAAATATTACCAATTGAATAAGTACTTTTTTAAAACAAATTTGCAAGTTTAACACGCATAGTGGTCAATACACACATGATTTGTATGAAAGTAAGATGAAAATCAGGTTTTGAGGTTGGGTAATTCAGTCTTAGTTTTTCGATCAATTTTAGCCTAGTTTTGCTCAAATTCTACATGTTGATAGCCAAGACATAGCTGTACCACATATTTGAATCTTGAAGTGATAAACAGTGTAATGTTCATTATAATAGTTCTTGACACAAGTGTTGCATTTTTTTTGGGACACCCTGTACATTGGAAAATCCTTCTTTTTGAGTTAATAACTCTAAATATCAGTTTGGCGAAATATTTATGTACCTTTAAAATTTCCCTGTGGAGACATAATTATTCAACCTATGTATTGTGCTCGGTCTCCACAAGGCACCAGATGTGCCTTCACGCATACACCATGACAAATGTCATTTTAAAAGTTTGCTCTCAGAATTTCCAATCAAATTTTAACGATATCAAGTACGGTCGGCTTTGCGGAAGGTTTCATCAAATTTTTCTCATCGTCAAAAGCCAGCAATGCATACATTATGAATTTCCCATGCACTGGACCGAAAGTACTGGAGACTTTGTATTTTGTAATATGGCTTGCTCGGTTACTCATTAAACGTGTCAGAATCAATTTGGCGTTCACCTCATTAGTCATATAGAGAATAAACAAAAGGGAAGGGAAGTAGACAAAAGCGAGCTGCAATTAATAATTAACTTGTCATGGATTCCATTCCGTATTCCTCTCTAATCTAATATATGTATAGTGTCAATCCACTGTCTAAAAACAAATGTCCATCGGTACTGTGAACTTGTCTGTTTATTTTTCGCCAATCGTTCGTCAATGGTTTAGGATAAGGCATACATCATACATGTTACTGGCATAAATTAGAATTTTTGATGTTTCCTGTTTGAAAAGGCATCTTTTATTTTCAATATTTTGAGAACCTTTTGAAGACGAAAATGGTCTGAAATGCTCATAACTTTTCCCTTATTACAAACACATACTGTACATACATTGACCTTTTATGCTACATGTACATGAACATTTTGGTGCGAGTCCTTTTACAATTTGCAAATACAGTGGACCGCCACTATAACAAACACCACTATACCAAACATTTGGCTATACCGAACATAGTGCTGGGATTTTTATCTGCTAAAAGGTTAACCTACCCGGATTTTAATTATTCGGTTACACATTTCCACAAACCGTTAACCGAAACTGAAAGGGAATAAAAGAGACGTATGTTTGGCTCATGCCAAACAACCCAAAAATCGTAAACTGTTAAATACATACTTGAATTTCAGTCAGTTATTTTGTCTGTAAAAAGCATTCCGAAAGCAACAATCACATTGAAGAAGACGTATCTAGTATACTGGTACTATAAATCGTCGCGCACATTGCATGAGTTAAAACCTAATTTTTTTTTTTGCAATCAGTAACCGGATATGAAATTTCCCGATTTTGCCCAGCACTTACTGAGCATCATCCAATTGGCTCCAAAATTTTGTGTACAATACTTAGTATATGGTTCTTTAAATCACTATCACAAATGACTTTAACGGACATTATCTGTGCATCCCGCCATGTTTGTTATAACGGCA
This sequence comes from Astropecten irregularis, assembly GCA_963971285.1. NCBI lineage: Eukaryota > Metazoa > Echinodermata > Asteroidea > Paxillosida > Astropectinidae > Astropecten > Astropecten irregularis. The sequence goes on from OZ020247.1 coordinate 9,191,973, forward strand.
TTCCACTGTACATACAATATTACATATGAGTCACTAACTGGTTTTTCCTTTGTACGGTTTTAATCATTTTTCCTTTGTACGCTTTTAATTATTTTTCCTTTTTTCCTTCGGCAGATCCAACATCTAGCAATCACTGCCATCCAGAGGAATATCCGTAAATTCCTGGCCGTCCGCAATTGGCCATGGTGGCGGCTGGTAACCAAGGTGATGCCACTGCTCGACGTTCACAGAACGGAGGAGGAACTAAAAATGAAAGACGTGAGTAGAGAAGAAAGAAACAAAATCAAACGTGTGATCTCAAAATTGATTTGTATGTTTATTCATGATGTAATTTGCTAATGGTGTGGTCAACTTAGAGCCAGATACATGTACTTTATAATGTACATTCTGGATGACACACTTACAGAATCTGTCAAAATTCTCAATATGTGTTGTATTCTAATGGCACATTCTTTGAACTTGCTCTATTGTTGTAACTACTCTTGTATAGATATGTATTTATCTGTACATTTACCTGTCTGTCTGTTTGCTGTCCAAGAGTTTGTTTGTTTGTTTGTTATGTTCATAACCATCCTGTAATTGGCAATTTTTATTGCTGTTGGTCTTGGTTAATAAATTAATTAATTAATTAGTTAATTAAACTGAGTGAAACAAAGGCAAACAAACAAACCAAAACAAAAAAATACTTGTTGGCTATTAAGGTTTGCATGACCATATGCATTTGTCTTAATAATCAGCGATAGAATTTTGTTTTTGGTAACTTTTTTTTAGCAGTAATTCACTGAACCGGTAGGCGACGCCCCTTGACAAAATTGACCAATCACAACGCGTTATTTAAGGTCCGACAAATTGCCGCCATTTTACCCAACAAATTTTTTCTCATTTTGTATTCTTTACTACACACTTTTCATTGAGGTTACTTTTGTTTCATATGAACAAGGCAATTCTTTTACAAACCCAAGTTTTAATTAATCTTAACCATGAGTATTAAAAGTGGTTTTTATATTTTCATTGTAATTCTGACTCTCGATGCCCTGGCTGAGAGGAAATGTACATTTTTGGCCTTTTTCAAAACCAAAGTCCAATGGAGAGAAGTGCTTTCGGTGGTTGTGGGTTATGCAATGCGTCGCGTGTGAGCGATCGTGTGTGACCTGAAATGCATAGCATGTTTAGGGTACAGAGGGCTTGATGTTTCAATCCTAGCAGAATTGTTTTCAAAGGCTAAAAAGTGTTCAGCCTTTGAGAAAGATACTGCTTGGTACAAAACATCAGGCCTTCCTAATTTCACTTAAATTTATAAGAAAACAGTACATATTCATAAACTGAAATTTAATTATGTGGTTGTTGGTTTTTTCTGTGAAGCATGAGTTGACAGAACTACGCATTCGAGTGGAAAAGTTGGAGAAAGAACGCAACCTTCTGAAGCACAACCATGACAAGCTTGAATCTCGGGTAAGTCTCAGACCAAGAAACTACAAGCTGTCGCCCACCAGCATATTCAGGCCAAGGGAGACACAATAATCACAATTAAATGATCCTTGGGTTATACAGTATTAATCCAAACGCAAGTTTTTGAAGGGCGCCCTCTTTTGATTAAAAAGAAAACAGCAGTGGTGTCAGTATATTATTTTGTACACTGCCAATCATCTTTTATTGAAATCTGGAAAGCTGGAAAGCTAATCATGAGCAAAAGACCAGTGGGGAAATCCGGGAGATGTTGTCCATGCCGAATATTCTTCTAACTCCGTGTTCCTTTCAGGAACAAGTCGCGTGCCACGTACCGAGCCAGAGTTTTTGTGTTTTTAGATTGATAAACACCACCGCAGTTTCTTGTTCTAATCAAAAGGGAACTCCATTCAAAACTGTGTGCTCGGATTACTGTATAGCGGTATGTGAGTGGTTTCATGGCTTCTGACTGCCAAACGAACACAGATGATTGACTATTACGGACACCACCAACATAGGACTGGATAGCTCAGTTGGTTAGAGCATCCATACAGTGTTCAGAAGGTCGTCGGTCCAAATCCCGCTCCAGTAAATTTTTCTTTGTTCACTTTTCAATGACCTAATATTAATCCAGTCAATTTACCGTGTGGTCATTTGATAATTATAATCACAATTACGTTTGAAAGTGTAGAGCAATGAAAAAAAAAGAACAGTTTCAAATAATTTAGTTTTCGCATAAACACTTCACATATACTTAACATACACAGGTGCTATAGACCTTTCTTTTGTTTACAAACATTGGCTGCTGGTTGGCATGGGCAGCCAAATGTTGCAAATCATTTCGTCTTCTCAAAATTTCCAGCGCTGTACAAAATACATACCATCATTGCTTATGTTGTTTTCATTAATACATTCAGCAATATCTTTAAATGTTTATGAAACGTTGTGTACAAATTGGGTAAAATATGTGGTAATTTTTTTGTTTTGCCTGGCTTTGATGGCTCGCCATATTTTCTGCCATGCTGGTTGGCAAAAACTCAGTCTGTGACGTTGCAAAAGAAAGGTCTATAAAAAGTATAAGACACTGTAGTGATGGTTGATACCACTGGTGAAAATGTAGGGGTGGTGGCAGGGTTCGGTTGAAGAATTTCTGGAACCGACCTACCCAGCTGAAAAAGAAAACCTACTCCATAACTGACTTCTTCGTTGGCACTCCAAGTCATCGGAAGAACAGAGTACTACATCACCTTCCCTTCAAGTGTTCCCTTAACCTACCCAGCCCCTGGAGTTCCAGCTCACCCCATTAAGAGTGATTTGACCCCCGCCCTTTAAAGGTAATATCATACTTTGGTTTTTGTCAAAGAAATACAGATTCATGGGCAAAAATATCAAGACAGATAGAGTAACAGTCATCTGTGAAAATTTCAGTCCCATACGGTGCCCACTTTTTGAGAAAACAGTGAAAAATTGCCATAGTATTTCTAAAGTCTTTTCTCTTTTAATTTTTATCTTTTAAAATATCAAAAAGATATTCGGTCGTTGTTTTACTCTTTTCTGGATAAAAACAGCATTTCAGGCGGAAAAATTTTAACGGTATGTTTCTACCACCACCATCTTCATACCCTGTAAGTTATAGGTAAATCTGTGAACATTTCTGTTTCGGCTTCTTACCAAAGTATGATACTACCTTTAACCTACCTTCTCCTTTGCCCCATGTTTGAGCCTAGCATGTGTCAGTTCATGTCCTGTTCCTTCCCTCTTCCTGCCTGTAGGTCCATCGGGACCTGGCGTGGCCCTATATTTAGACAATATCTAATGCTTCAATCTTTCCCAACCTAGAAAGGGACTAGAAATTTCATTTATCCCTTACTTGCCTCGTGTTTTTATCGTTATGTCATTCTTCGAGTATTTCTTAGACACTACGTCTGTGTAATGTAGAGTGTAAGTCTTGGAAGTCTAAGAACACTTGTTAAGGTCTCCTGTAATCATGGTAATTGTCACTTGGCCTCTGTACCCCGTGTCCTGGGCAGTGCTGAAGTCAAGACCATCACAAGACCTCCAGTTTGAATTCAAGTCACAAGCCATTCTGATGAGCTGCAACAAAAGCATACCTTTGTCACTGTTCACCCTGCTGTTGCAACTGGTCTTGTGACGGTCTTGTGATGGTCTTGTCTACGACACTGGTCCAGGGTGCACATCCCTACAACTCCCGGGTCAGTAATGCCACGGTGTCATTGATCTCTGAAGCTGGGTGTGTCACCTAACCCTGGGATATTCCAGCTGCAACAGTTCTAGGCTTAAAATGCTTTGTGGAAGCGTTGACGAACTGTACCATGACGAAAAGAGGGGTATACCTGCGTGGACTCACGTGGAGACAGAGTTTCATGTGGCATTCAAACTCGAGCTCCTCATCACCACGAAAACAAAATAATCTTCATAATTTGGAAGCTTGGATGAGGTCTAGCTGATTGGACGAAATTCGGCGGAGTGGACAAAATCATCTTACAGATTGTTTATAGTGCATTCCACATTCATCATCCTCATCAAGTGCCGTCTTGGCTATTGGTTGGCCACCAACGTTATCCCTCTACTCCTGTTATCAGCCGCTCTTTGTGCTCCTACTTAAGATGTTGTACCACACCCAGCTTGATGTCATCGCTCCACTTTCCTCTCTACTTTGTCTTCATCTGGTTCTGGAACCTTCTATTAAGCCTTCCAAGATGATGTTTGGAAATTCACCACCATTGCCTCTAAGAATATGTCCTGCATAAGGCAGCTTTCCTTGCATCAACTGAGACACTAAGGATCTGTGTGGTCCAGCTCTATGTAGAACCGCTTGATTGCTCACTCTATCCTTCCAGCTGATTTTCAACAAATCTCCTTAGACAAGATAACATGTACTTTGCCAACTGACTTCAAAAAACGTAAGAATGTGTTGTTTATTTTTTTTTTTTTGTGAAATGTGTTTTTTGTTGTCAGATGGCCGAGATGAGCGCTGATTTGGCCGAGGAGCATACGACAGCTAACCACGCCTCGGAGATGCTTGAACGAGAAACGGCTGAGAGGCTACGACTGGAGAAGGAACTCAAGGACTTGAAGGTGAGTGTGCTTATCATAAACCATGTGGGGTGCCTCTTGGTCTGGTGTGTCGTACACATGATCTTGTGGTCAATCTGCAGATTGTGGGTTCGAATCCAGCCATGGGCCGTAGTGGTGCTTGCATCCTTGGGCAAGAAGCTTTATCACATATTGCTCCTCTTCACCCAGGAGTAAATGGGTACCTTTGAGTGTTGAGGAAAGTAGGTTCTCTGGTTTGTGAAAAAAAAATCAGACCTTCAGCTTCATTGAAAAAAACACAACCTATATTTTTCATCATATGGATGACAGAGACGAAGCCAGAGCCTGAGCCAGAGCGGAGATTTGAGAAAGGCCTCAAGTCTGAGATGGAGCTGAGATGACAAAAGCCGCTCCAAGGCTAAGGATGATAATACAAGCCTGAAAGCCCTCACAAACAAAGCCCATGCCTGGCCTAGCTTTTCAGTGGCGGGGCCTGACCAATATGAAGAGTTTCTCTCCCATACCTCAAACGCTACCATTCTGTCAGTTTTCTGTTTTGTTGTCGTTCGATAGGCTGCCCACGTGAATCTCCAGCGCAAGGCCGAGCGACTGGACATGGAGGTGATGGAATCAAGAATGATGCGATCCTCCTATGTAGACGGAGACATGGGAAGCAGTGATGAAGAAGAAGGTGAGCACCTAAGGGGTGTGGCTTGAAACTTGAGAAAGAGGCGTGAGCACTTATGGGGCGTGGCTTGAAACTTGAAAAAGAGCCGTGAGCACCAAGGGGGCGTGGCTTGAAACTTGAAAAAGAGGTGTATAAAGCACCTAGGGGGCGAGGCGTGAATCTTGAAAAAGAGCTGTGTGCACCTAGGGGGCGAGGCTTAAAACTTGAAAAAGAGGCGTGGCTTGCCACAAGGAATCCAGATTTTCAACTAGAATGAAGAATTGGTGGGAATTTCCTGACTGAAAGTCATGAGGCCGAAACAGTTTCATTTTCAATGTAATTGTTTTGTTTTTCTGTCATTGTTTGTTTATTGGGAGAAATAGGAATTGGCAAACACAAACACAGTCATACAAATGAATGTACACATGAAACTATATTGGTCTTCTTCTGTGCCCACACTTACAAGATACAGTGGAACGCCACTATTACGAATACTGCTATACCAAACATTTTGGTAGATACCGAACAATATCTTTGTCTGTCTCCCAATTTCTGTGTAAAATGTGTAGACCTGCTGAACATTCTTCATTGTAACGAATGCTCACTGTAACAGACATTTTCTGTGCATGCCAGCGTGTTTGTCGTAGCGACGTTCCACTGTATTGTGTTTCAGCCAAAGCTGGTCCTATTTCCTGGCAGTTTCATTGTGCTCTGCAAGATCCTCAGCTTTGCATTTATGCTCCATTAGTGGGAATCTCAGAAGGTCATCCTTCGTTTACTTCTCATGACGCAACATGAGAAGTCACATATTCCCTCACTTCGTAATAGTCGCACCAATACATCAAGCAGTCTCAGATCTTAGTCACTCCTTCACTCAGTCAAGGGAGTGATACAATGTCACATTCACCTGGCAAAATTGATGTCTTATACAGTATGTAAACCCCAAAAATGGAGAAAGTAAATGTGGCCTTTTTAAAATGTTTCCCCGTTCAGATTCCATCTATCGGACCAAGTATGAGCAGGCTCGGAGAGAGATTGAGCTGACCAAGAAACGGCTCAAGCAGGAACACGACGAGGAGATCGAGAGCATGAAAGCTGCTAAGAAAGCTCAGGATAGACGGGTAAGATTTGCCAACAACAATCACTAACACTTTGCAATCATCGCTGAAGCCCAAATCCATCGCTATTAAAACGGAAAATCGATTGCTACTTTGCGTAGGATTTTTCCGTTAGCGATGGATTTTGGGCTTAAGCGAGAAATGCAAAGCATTTATAGTGAAATCGGCCCCAGGTGTCTATACGGACAAGAGGAATACAAAGACTTGTTCATATACAACGAAATATGTATCCTTGTGGAGACATGGCTTTGTTCTCCTGTACTAATTGAACACTCTCCGAAGAGTAGTTTTGAAATGGTTCCATTTGAACCGGAATCACTTTTCTGGGTTAACATTTCTAGTGAAATTATGGAAAATTATGGACTCATTATGGAACATTCTCTTTGCGACAGATATATGCGACAAGTATAATAATGATAAAATAATAATGAGAGGTATTTATACAGCGCCTTACATAAAACATCAAAGCACTATCCCGATAAACACGACCACAAAAGGAAGTGATAAATCAAGATTAAAAATCAACTGTTACTGTGAAAATATAGTCATCAAATAACCACAAGGGGAACTGACTGAATTTAAAGTCATTGAAAAGTGAACAAAGAAATATTGACTGGAGCGGGATTCGAACCGGCGACCTCCTGAATACCGTACAGGTGCCTCTACCAACTTAGCCAATCAGCCCTATGTTGGTGGTGACCCCAATAGTCAATTATCTTTGTTCGTTTGGCAGTCAGAAGCCATGAAACCACGCATTGCTGCGCGTATCGGTGAAATGGTCCTTGGGGTATGGTGGTGTGTGTGTGGTTTCATGGCTTATGACTGCCAAACGACTATTGGGGTCACCACCAACATAGGGCTGGATGGCTCAGTTGGTAGAGCACCTGTACGGTATTCAGGAGGTCGGTTCGAATCCCACTCCAGTCAATTTTTCTTTGTTCACTTTTCAAGGACTAAAAATATAGTCACTATACCTTGGAAAATCCTCCTTTTTAAGTTGATTCCAAATATCAGTTTTGTGAAAACCTTGTGAAGACCTAAACACCTTTAGAATTCAATCTTTTGTGCTCAGTCTCCACAAGCCCCCAGATAATGCATTCTCCAAGCCCTCACTATTATTTGAATAGCTAGACTAATAGCATCAGTAAATCTTTGGGTTGTCGTGTGATTTGCTATGTCACGATTTTTTAGTCTGTGTACCAAATTGTCTGTTTCCGGTCCCTCTCACAGATGTCTGAATCCGTTGAAGAGGTTGAGGAGGAGCGCAAGCAAGTAGGCATGCTGAAACGCAAAGTGCAGAAGCTGATCGGGGAGGCTCAGGACACTAGACTTCACCTGGAGTCACAGCAGTCGCGGAATTCCGAGCTGGAAAAGAAGCAGAGAAAGTACGTACAGCATAGAATCCCACTACAGTGCTCATTCTTGGTCAACCTGATGCCAATAAGCCAATTAGTCTTGGTTCACGACGTAGTTGTGGATACTCAAACATACGGATCGGTGATCTGTACTCTGATCCGCACGCATGTACGTACTGACCTGTCAGTAACGTCTTGTGAATCCTTTAAAATCTCCCCCGAAAACGGGGGAAACACACTGCGCATGCGTTACTTTCGAAGTCAGGCGCAGTCTATTAACATACACGTACATGTCTGTGCATGCGGACCAGTGCAGGTAATCATACATATTCAACAGTGTGTCATGGAGACGACATAGCGCGCTACATAACGAGGGTGCGCATGCAACTCACAGCCTTTACAGGATTCCCAAGACATCGTCACAGAGAGGTCTTTATCAATCAGTTCGTGAATAACGTCGTGAACCAAGACTAATATTAATAAGCCATTTGTGAGGTAAATCTGAATAGTATCTGAAATACACAGGCTTCTTTCATTGCATATAAACACCCCCGTTTGAATTTCCCAGACTAAAGACTCATGATTCAGGGCAAGCTTTGCACGGCAATACCCATCTCTGGAATGGAATGACTGGTTTCCTTATGTCATTCTTATCCATTATGAACTGCATTTGTAAAAGATGTCTGTTATGTAACTAAGCAAAAGCTTGCCCCGAATCATGTGATACAGCAACAGGGAAATTCCTACTGTGGTGTTTATGTGCAAAGAAAGACGGCTGTGTACCAGATACTATTCAGATTTTACTTGCAATAGTGCATCAGTTTTAACACTGAGCAAATCTCTGGTTCAGTATTGAGCTTCTGCCATCATCGGTATTACCATCATTGGTTAACTTCAGACTGAATCCATAAACATTGTGTCACTTACAGACTCAATTCCTGTGATTGCTTTTTGTGTAGGTTTGATTCTGAGCTGCATAAAGTTCAGCAGGACCTTCATAGTGAACGCCTGGCAAAGGAGAGACTACAGCGAGAGAAGGAAGGACTGCAGGGTGAAAACTATGTCCTGCAGCAGGAACTCACGGTGAGAGACCAGTTATTGTTAGTTTAGTTTAGTCAAAGACATTATTAGTGCGATAGACAGCAATGACATCAGCAGCACTCCCAGTAGAAGCATTACAAGCAATTGCATCAAAAAACAGCAGTCAAAACAGCAGCAGCTGTAGCAGGAACAACAACAGCAGCAGCAACACCAGCAATACTAGCAGGTAGTAGCAACAGCAATTGCAGCAACAGCAACAACAACACTAGCAGCGATAGCAGCAGCCATCAAAACAGCAATAGGAGCGGCAACAACAACACTAGCAGCAATAGCAGCGGCAACAATGCAACAGCAATAGCAGCAGCAGCAACACTAGTAGCAACAGCAACAATAGAAATACTAGCAGCTAGCAGCAGCAGGCAAAACAGCAATAGCATTAGCAGCAACAACAACACTAGCAGCAATAGCAGCAACAACAGCAGCAACAACAGCAATACTAGCAGCAGCATTCAAAGCAGCAATAGCAGCAGCAGCAACAACAGCAACACTAGCACTAGCAGCAACAACAGCAATACTAGCAGCTAGCAGCAGCATTCAAAGCAGCAATAGCAGCATCAGCAACAATATCTACACTAGCTGCAATAGCAGCAGCAGCAACAATTGCAACGCTAGCTGCAATACTAACAGCAATAGCAGCAGCAACAACAACTCTAGCAACAACAGCAATACTAGCAGCTAGCAGTGCCAGTCAAAGAGGCAGCAGCAGCAGTAGCAGCAGTTGGGACAACAGCAGCAACAACAACAGGAACAACAGCAGAAGTATCGGCAGTGGCTGTAGCAGTAGCAGTTGTTACTGCAGAAATAGTTTTGCAGGAGCATTTGTAGTAGCCCTCTCCATCTAAGGAGATAATGAAATTGCCTGCAACCATTTGTTTGCTGTTTGAAGATTTTTGATGCGCTGTGCCAGTCAATTTCAATGGTAGATCTATTACTCTCAAGGAATGTGTAATGCCATTATATCAAGCTCTGTTTTCTATTATGGTTGCATCATAGGAAGAACTTGATCAAGTAAATGTGTATTTTTTTGTTGGTTTGATTTTGAAGGACATTAAATCTGACGTCAGCGTCAAGGAGTCCCGCATCGAGGAGCTCGCCTGTGAGATGAGCGACCTGTCGTCCCACGGTTCAAAGGAGGTGATGGAGATAGCCGCCATCAAGCGCCAGAAGCGAGAGCTGGAAGCCAAGATCGAGGACCAAGAGGAGGAGCTGGACGACCAGGCGGGCAAGATCCTCCAGCTGGAGCAGAGCAAGCTCCGGCTGGAGATGCAACTGGAGAAGCAGAAACAGGCCGCCCAGAAGGAGCTAGAGGTCAAAGATGAAGAGGTGGAAGGAGCCAGGAGCACCTTCCAGAGCAGGGTAAGGTAGTTGATGTGTCCTTCCAGAACAGAGTAAGGTAGTTGATGTGTCCTTCTTGAAGAGGGTAAGCTAGTTGACAGGTCCTTCCAGAGCAGGGTAATCTAGTTGATGTGTCCTTCCAGCGCAGGGTAAGCTAGTTGATGGCTCCTTCCAGTTCATGGTAAGCTAGTTGATGTGTCATTCCAGAACAGGATAATCAAGTTGATGTGCCTTTCCAGAGCAGATAAGGTAGTTGAAAGGTCCTTCTAGTGCAGGGTAAGTCAGGTGCAGGGTAAGCTAGATGATGGGTCCTTCCAGTGCAGTTGATGGGTCCTGAGAATCGTGTGTGTGTGTGTGTTTTTGCTATGTACCAGACTGAGGCTCGAAAGAAGCACACTTGAGATCAAAGACGTTTAAATTATGTAGATTTGAAGAGTCACCCATTCTTGTGTTATATCCATCATCCTTTATAGCTGAAACAGCTTGAAAACCAGATCGAGGAGGACTACAAGGAGCGCCAGTCACTGATGAGGGAGAAACGAGACCTGGAACACAAGCTGGCTGACCTGCAAGAGCATCCGCAGGCCACCAACAAGGACACGGAGAGGCGGCTGCGGAAGGACCTGAAGAAGACCAAAGCCCTGCTGAACGACGCCCAGATCATGCTGGACAGGCAGAAGGCATCGGCGCCCAGCAGCTCCAAGATCAAGCAGCTTAAGAACGAGGTAATGCCTTGATTTCGTCTTCGTGCTCTGGACCCAAAATTCTGTTGCAGTAGAGTGTTCCTCTTGGCGTAGGGCTTATCTGTCGTTGTTAAGTGACTGCCGAATTGCCAATTTCAAAATTTTCATGCTTTGTTATTGTCATGGAAGACGGGATTTTACAAGAGTGGCCTTTACAGTTCCAGGCAGTGAGAGAGCCTGGTATAACTAAACTTGTTAGCTCAGTTGAATTAGACGTTGTATATGAGATGGTCATCAGTATCTAAAGGCCATATACAACATTGGTAAGAAACCAATGCAGAAATGTTCACAGATTTACGTATAACTTTGACGGTTTTGGTAGAAACATTCTGTAAACATGTTTTTTTCTGAAATGCTGTATTTATTAAGTAAAGAGTGAAACCCGAAACACCAAAACATTTTTGATATTGGCAAGATCAAAAATGAGACACATACAATTCCCACACAGTTTGGCCTACCAATCGTGTCGGTCTTTTGCTGTTTTCTACTGTTTACATTTATTCCATGATAAATCGAATGATACACAGCCTGCAGCTGCTCCGTCACCTTTACCAATGTTGTACAATGTACATACCCTTTATGCATCAGTTTGCCTACGATTAATTTGGTTAATTTGCAATTTCTTTATTTTTGTCTGGACCAAGCTTGAGGATTCGCAGTATGCCACCATGGCGGCCGTCAAGGCTAGACAGAGCATGGAGAATGAGCTGGCTGAGCTGCAGAACCAACTAGAGGACATCAGCAGAGGCAAAGCAGAGGTGCAAGAAAGATCCTAAGACTTGATGCAATTGGGGACTTTTGACCAAAGATTATATAGCGCTACGCTCAAGATGGATAACTGACCATAGGGCGCGTGGTAGGCCGCCATTTTCCATACACTTATACACGATCCGCCATGTTGGTGTGCAAATAGCGAGTAGTTTGTACACAGGACATATGGGAGCTGGGAGATTTATCAAAGAAAAGGGGAGTGTTAGGCAAGATTTTGGCCCGGATTCTATTAAAACTTATTGTTTATTGTAAACAGAAATATTTGACATTGGTGTGAAGCAACTGAATATGAAAACGGCGATTTTTTTGTGGTTTTCTGGACCTACTTTTGCAAGTATCGCACACATCGCTCATATCATCTCCGTACGTGGAGCGTGCTCCCATGGCGATTACACGTTTCAGGGAGAGTTCCCCATCTTGCGCGTAGCGCTATATAATCTTTGCTTTTGACTAACCATTGTTAATCTCAAGAGGGCACGCTTCACCAGTCTCGGGAAAAGTGTGTCAATTTTGTTGTCATTGCATTTTGTGCACGAATGTTAGTCATAAACACAACAGGCGTGAATAATCGTCTAAAAATGCCTTGTACATACTGTGCAGTGTCAGGTTGTGGTGGTACAAGAACAAACAAAATGCAGAATCTGTCGAGATTGGCCATCAAAAGGGCGAGTTACAAATGATCATGGTGGCCGACGGCAAACAGCCTTGTGTTTTATGCACAGAGTTTTTACCTTGGCAAGCAAGGCCTACCACATTATTCCTCGCCAAACATAACAATTTCACCTCACTTTGTGTTTTCAAGCATTGCAATCAGGGTGGGCGGCAATGTGAAGCTAACAATTTATTGTAAATGGCCTGAATTTAATGTTCACATTATTTTTTTGCATCTTTTGGAGAGTTTTTGCTGTAACCACACAGGGGCTTATTAAGCACAAAGCCATCTCATTGAATGATCCAACCAAAAAGAGAAAATCCCTTAAAATGCAGCCAAACCCCTATGTTATGTCACTCGTCAAGTGTTCACTCCAAAAGATTTTGCAGTTCATGGTTTGTTTTTTTACCCTAACTCTGTCGACCTGCAATAAAAGACAAGAGCTGCTTACCACACTTTACCACAATCTCCACAGGGGGGAACAGGATCATAAACCATGTATAACCATGAATATCACACTGTGGTGTATTGTGGTATTCAGGATACAGCACTTACCACAGGGTAAAACCATGTGTGCTAAACTGATTGTTTAGCATTTGTCCTTCTTTCTCATTACAAGTAAGAAGAAAACCTTCGATAAAGATCCTGCTAGGATCGAAACGTGTCAGGCTCTCCTAACTCCAAGCTCCTTTCTTATTTTTCAGGCAGAGGAGAAGATCTCTCAGATGAATCGGGAGATGAACGACGTCCAGACAAGACAAGAGGACCAGGAGGAGGATTTCAATGACCTTCTCAAGAAGCACAAGCAATTGGTTCTACAGGTAATGACTGTATGGTAGAGGATCTTTAACACTGGTTGGGCCCAGCCACTAGAAAGCCAGGCCAGGCCCGGGCATTGCCTGGGCTCTTGGGCTTCTATAATCCTCAGCACACTGACCATCATACTTAAGCCCGTGCTTTGTTCCCGATCTTGGTTGCCATAAACCTAATTGACAGATTGAGTCTACATTGATCATGGACATTATCTAGAAGCTGGGCTTTATTGATGTCAAGTATAGAGCCACTGATTTTCCGTTTCAGAAAAGTGCAAATTCCATTTGCAAAATCCTTGGATTCTGAAAAGTTCAGTTTCAGACTGAACAAATCTGTTTTGTGCTATTCAGTTCCAAAAAGTTGTATAACTGACTATCACTGACCGTTTGGGCACTGCCACTGGAAAAGTGTCTTAACTTTTGCACAGTGGAGACTAACTTGTCAGACTGTGTTTTGTCACAAAAAACAGTCAATTATTGTAAGACCAAACCATGATTTAGTTAGCCTAGGAAATGTATAGCAATCAGATCACATAGAATGATGCATTTTGTGCATTTAATTGGTGAATCTACTTAGTTCCATTTTGAAAATGGAATTCCGTTTCAAGGAGCAGATTCCGTGAATTCCGGCCGTTTTCCGTTTTTGCGGAAAATTAGTGGTCCTACAAATAGCTCTACATTGTATTGTAGTGATGTTCTGGTTCCAATTTCATAGAGCTGCTTAAGCACCAAAAACCTTGGTAAATAAAATCAGTATGCCTGCCAAAACTCCTTGTGAATGTTATGCTCAGCAAACAATGGCCGAATGCAAGTCAAAAGCAGTAAACATCACATGAACATTTGGTTGGTAATCCTGTTTGATCAAGGAAGACTTTTCATGCTTAAGCAAATGTTTTTGCTTTAAGCGGCTCTATGAAATTGGCCCCAGGGCTGAAAAGATGAAGATTCGAGGCCTGAAGGCCTGGGGCCACTTTCATAGAGCTGCTTAGCACAAAAATTTGCTAAGCATGACATTTCATGAATAGTCAACTATCCTTGTTCGTTTGGCAGTCAGAAGCCATGAAACCACGCACACACCTGGATGGCTCAGTTGGTAGAGCGCCTGTACGGTATTCAGGAGGTCGCCGGTTCGAATCCCGCTCCAGTCAATTTTTCTTTGTTCACTTTTCAATGACTTAAAACAACTCAGTCAGTTTCCCTTGTGGTTATTTCACGAATCGAATATAATAATTAAAAAGCCGTATCCTCTTTGAGTGATCCCCCATGTGCCGTTCCCAGGTTGCAGCATTGTTGCGTGTATCATTGAAACGATCCCTGGGGTGTGGCGGTGTGTGCGTGGTTTCATGGCTTCTGACTGCCAAACGAACAAGGATAGTTGACTATTGGGGTCACCACCAACATAGGGCTGGATGGCTCAGTTGGTAGAGCGCCTATAGTACGAGTGTACGGTATTCAGGAGGTCGCCGGTTCGAATCCCGCTCCAGTCAATTTTTCTTTGTTCACTTTTCAATAACTTAAAACAACTCAGTCAGTTTCCCTTGTGGTTATTTCACAAATACAAATTTGTTATGCTTAGCAGCTCTATGAAATTGGCCCCTGGGCCTGGCCAGGCTTTTTTCAGTGGCTGGGCCCGGCCAGTCTTAAAGTTTCTTTCCATGAAATTAAATGTTGACGTTAAAGAATTGCTAGTCTTTCCTGTTTACATTGGTGGTGTATCATAAAGTGAGCAGGCATGTTGGTTTAGTACATGTAGGACTAGTCTTTAGCAGTGCCCGGAACTCTTATCAAGTTGATTGTCAGTTAGCAGTCCACTTGAAAAGTGCAAATGTTGACTTTATACTTGACGACAACTGAGTACACATCCATTACGTGTTTTTCTTCATTTTTCCCTTGTTTTTCCTTTCCTTATTGAGAAAGCAGTGAGTCATGTTTGTATTTCTTATAAGTTCACCTTCTACTAGTACAACATCATTTACCAAAGAGGCTTCTTGCTACCGTCCCTCTCTCGAAAAAAGACTGGTCTTTTGAAAACATTTGGCCGTGGGAAACTTCTCCACCAATTTTGAATAGACCTTATTCACGGTGCATCCATACTGCATTCAAAGCAGTGCAATCAAACCGAGGCTTAGGGCGTTTACAAAACAGAGGCTTAGGCTCAGGCTCAGGCTTCAGCTCTGACATCCATGAGCTGAAAATGTAGGCTGTGGTTTTTTTGAAAATCTATTTTGATACCTGTTATTTCAAAATGGATTCACGAAATGGAGCCTGACCCTCTGTTTCGTAAACGCCCTCTGATTCAAAGTAGTCTGGTACCCGTTTTCTTCTTAGAATTGTTGTTAACTCTTCCGAAGGGTATACAAGGAACATGACAAAATGGTTGCACCTTGAATAAGAGGTGTCTCACGGCTGTCATTATCTCGAAAGTGTTTGAAACTTCTCCACCAATTTGGAATAAGTTGCTTTCTATCCATTTCTGACATTTGTTGTTGTTGTTTTTTTCTTTGCAGTGTTCTAATGATCAGGTCAAATCCAATGAGCACATGACGCAGATTAGTGAGCTGATGGAGAGCAAGCATGAACTGGAAGAGAAGGTACGTAGCTCCATCGATATATCTTGGTGTTGCTCAAAAACCAGTATAATGCCAAGGTCATACTTTCACATATTTCATAGAACTGCTTAAGCACCAAAAACCTTGGTGAATAAAATCAGTATGGCAGCCAAAACTCCTTGTGAATGTTATGCTCGGCAAACAATGGCCGAATGCAAGGTGTCAATATATAGGATTTACGGTTGTTGACAGACTTTCAATCAAGATAACACAAAATAAGAGCCAAGATTGCGTGGAAAATGTATAGAGGTTGTGCAGTCACGTGATCAGGACGCTATTTTGGACGGCAACGCTGTACACATGTTTAATGCACGTACGTTCAGTGTAAATCAACCGGACGCAGAAGTGCTTGCATATAATGATGCTGTCTGGTACATGTACGTACTTGTGCGCGCGTACGCGTGCCGTCCAAAATGGCCGATAAGCTGTCAAGTGACGTCACGTGCACGCCCTCTATACTCTGGTAAAAATGGATTGTTAAAGGTTACCTGAAATCAAAACTCATATGAAATTAAATTCATCTGTATTGTCATCAAACTCAACATGTCTACCATTGTGTGTGTTAAAAAATATTGTACGTGAAAAAAGAGACCCATAATGTAGCACCCCACTTTTTGTGACAAAAAACCTTGCTACGTCACCGGCAGAATGCCACACAGTATACAAGTTGCAAAACTGCCGACCCCGCATTTTTGTTCAAATCAAAGAGCAAAATCCTACATACAATGTGCACGAGCCAGCAAGAGCTACTGCGGTGCGAGTCTACTTGTTCTGGCGATGACGTCACACGCACTGTTGCAAGGATCGGTTCCGAGGGGGATTTTTTTGATAGGCGGGGCATACATGTACTGATGTAATTTTGGGGTCAAAATGAAGCACTTACATAAGTTTAAATTCATATAGTCATTAATTATGTATTAAACAATCATCTGTAAGCACTTTCACCCCTTTCCCAAATTTGATTACAGTAAACCTTTAAGCTGTTAAGAACGATACTTAACAGAGAGCTCTTAAATGACAGCTGTCATGAATAGCGCCCTCATTGTTTTGTTTTAGTTATGAGGTATGTCTGTGTGACACTTTAAATAAGATAAGTGCAAATTTTGAAATATTCAAAATGTTGCCAAGTCATTTCCGCCGTGGTATTTAATTCAGGGGCCAAGGTTCAAATTCCAATCTAGTCAATTTTCTTTTCTATTTTTTTTTTCAATAACTTTAATAGATGCATTCAATAGATGTTTCGTATTTTCTTTAGGAATTCTGAATAAGATGTATTGCTATCTTTGTTTATGCACCATACCAACGTGCATATGCATGCCAGTCTGCCAATAGGTGGCGCCAGACACATCTCTCCATAGAATTCAGTGCTGCAGTCTGATTCAATAAGTTCCACAGTATAGCAGGCTCTCATGAATGTAGTACAGAGTTTAGGGGCCTGTTTGTTTCAGTAACGCGATCAGTGATCCAGCGCGCAAAAGCTGCTTCGGATGGCATTTTAGCGTATCCTGCCTCGGACGTGGATTTGCAAGATCAAATGTGGCGAGTTAAGCCCTTTTCACACGACGCCAACAAAACTCTCAACCATTGAGACATTTTCTCATGGTTGCGAAATCTTACAAAACGGTTTTACGCTGGCTTCTTTTGCGTCCTTTCACACGGCACAGTGTAACATTTCGCAAGCCTCCCTTGTGACGGAACACGGGTAATCGATAAACTATGCATTTATGAATGTAAAACGCTGCTAGTCCCATCACGACGCTGAGGTTGCGCGTGAAGCGTGCAGGAGTGCACGCGGTCTGCAAAGGGAAGAAAAACATAGAAAACACACGCATGCGCATTGCATAGCACTTCGCAAGGGACCCTTGAGAAATGTTGTTGTAGGTCTGGACCTCGGTCAAAATCTCTCAAGGATTCACCAGGGACATTGGTCACTATCAAGCATTGGTATCCTTTCACACGATTACACTTTTGTAAGATTTCGCAACCGTGAGAGAATTTCTCAATGGTTGAGAGTTTTTTTGGCGTCGTGTGAAAAGGCCTTAAGATCCGCGGCGTACAAACAGGCCCTAAATGTCCTCAGAAGACAGAGGGTACACATGATATGGGATTTTCAAGGCATTGTATTCAGCTTTGCTGATCATGCCGATTAACAAAACACGAAGTCACTAATAGATAGGCCTTTCCAAATCATCCATGTATTGTTATTGTAAGACAATAGGAGGTTTTGTTTTGTTTGTCTTGGGTGGGGGGTGGTGCTTTTTGTTCTATTTGTTTGTTTGTTGTTTGTTTCTTTGTTTGTCAACAATGTGTGTTAGCAGTTGATATGTGCATGTATACAGGTGTACTGAATCAGCCTAAGTCTTATGATGTACATATGTTTTAAGGTACTATCATACTTTGGTAGCATACAGAAACAAAAATCTGCACAGATGTACCTATGTCTTACATGGTATACAGATGGTGATGGTAGAAACATAGGCCTACCGTTTAAGAAACCTACCATCTGCCTGAAATGCTGTATTTATCCAGAAAATAGTTAAACCAATGACCAAAAACAATTTTGATCTTTGAAAGATGAACAAATATCAGTGAAAATATTCGTTTTTTAAACCATGCAAATTTTTCACTGTTTTATCAAAAAGTGGCCACCGTATGGTACTGGAAATTTCACATATGACTGTCACTGTATCTTTCTTGATATTTTTGCTTGTGAATCTGTATTTCTTTGATAAAAACCAAAGTATGATTTAACCTTTAAATCATAGCCTGGCAAGCTTGCAGTACGGAGCAGGCCTGTGACAAGTGTGTGTGTTTGTTTGTGTGGGATACTGGAGGCAGGAAGCGTTCTTGTTTTTGTTCGTCTCAGCCGCACCATTTCAAGTCCTTCAAATGCTATATAAAGCAATCTGATTCAATTTGATCTCCTATAATTGCTGTTTTTCAGTATTCGATCATTTCTCTTCGACATTTGAAAGTGAATCTTCTGTATCGTATGTCTTTTGATATTAAGCGTGGAAGGGGAAAAATATATTTAAGGAGCTTCACAGAACTACTTGAGTGGAATTCTTAGCAGTAAGCCGATATAAATGTACACAACCAACTCGCCAATGTACACAAAAATGCTATCCATGCCGAACCTGTTGTAGGTACACTTCAAGAATCAGCTGTGTAAAAAAGATGCATACATGCGACTCGTATACGCGTAGCCCCCCTCCTACATAAAGAGGATGTCTAGGAACGTTGTAGACTGTCAATCGAAGGAGGATATTGTATATCGGCACAAGGTGTGGGGTTTCTTTAGTCCTCGCGTCGGGCACGGTGTACTATGAGACTCGGCAATTCAGAGATTTGAGTGGTCAATTAAGCAGCGTGTAGTAGTAGTCCGTTGTACCCGTGTTTGATCAATTATTGGCAATGTGGGTTGAAAATGCCGCTATGTACTTCGCTCTGTCTGCATTCTTCCTCTGAGTGTCTTGTAAGTGTCGTCTCGGGGTAAACAACTTTCCAAGTACGCAGCACTTTTCTTTCGTGGTTTTTCTGTTGACCGTAGACTCCAAGAATAGCATTTTATTTCCTTTGTGGCTTTATAGTCAAACAGCAATCAACTGGGCCGGGTAAAGCCACACGCTCGAAGGCAGAAGGTGGTGTCTAAAAGGAAAAAAGAGGGATAGTGTGTGGTACTGTCATCAAACAAGACCAAATGAAGAATTACACATCAGAATTTTTGTTTGTTTGGGTTTTTTTTTCTGTGTATTGTTCATGACGTTTGGAGACATTGTGCAAATACAAATATTGTTTCTGGTGAATGCCGTTATTATTTTTTGGGAGAGGGACTGAGATACGGGTATAGTCTAAGTATCACCCATTCTACTCCGTGTCACTACATACGAACGTCTGATCAGCCAATCAGATCTGTTTTGAGAACATTTCCGTCAGGATCGTGACAGAGGATGTTGATTGGTCAATTTCACGCGTCTGCAACAGCTACCGGTAGCTATCTATGGGCCTTTTCGAAACGGAGGCTTAGGCTCAGGCTCCAGCTCTGATATCCATTTGCTGAAAATATAGGTTGTGGTTTTTCAATGAAGCTGAAGCTCTGTTTTCCTTTTCATACCAGAGAATATATATACCTGAGAACCGCAGCCAAATGTCTCTATTTTGATGCCCATTGTTTTAGAATGGATTCACGAAATGGAGCCGGAGTCTGAAGCGGAGCCTGAGCCTCTGTTTTGAAAACGCCCTTAGTGATAGACGCACTAGCCTTAGCGTACGATGGTATATGCCCCCTGATTGGTCAAAACTTAAAGGTCATTGCTGTATTGGCTTGCATAATTAATCAGGAAATCTGCATGCATGTGATAACATAGACTAGGGTGAAGGTAGTCTAGGAATGAAAGAGACAAGCTTCTTAAAGCGTGTATCATACTTTGGTTTTTATCAAAGAAATATAGATTCATGGGCAAAAATATCAAGACAGATACAGTAACAGTCATCTGTGAAAATTTCAGTCCCATACGGTGCCCAATTTTTGAGAAAACAGTGAAAAACGGCCACAGTATTTCTTAAGTCTTTTCTCTTTTATTTCTGATCTTTTAAAAGATCAAAAAGATTTTCAGTCGTTGTGTTACTAATTTCTAGATAAATACACCATTTCAGGCGGAGAAATTTTAACGGTTTGTTTCTACCACCACCATCTTCATACCCTGTAAGTTATACGTAAATCTGTGAACAGTTCTTTTTTGATTTCCTACCAAAGTATGAACTACCTCTTAAAATACCGGTAATAGATGACACAAATGTAAGTACACAAAGATCAGAACATTAGAGATCTTGATTTCTCATTTTGAGAAAGACACAGAAATCATTGATTTTGTTCCCCTCGCCGTGTGGCTGGGAAAAGTCGCTTGACAGTTTGATGTGTATCCATGATACAATTCAATAAAAAAAAAAATTTGAGTGGAGTTTGCCATGTGCTTTTTAGGAATACCCGGTACATGCATATACGCGTAGATGTTAACTGGCAAATTGCAGACAGTGCACCGAGCTGCCGAATCAGCAAGGGAAATTTTGTAGTGGCCGTTGGCTGGCTAGCTCTGGCTCGGAGAAGAAGAAGAGCACTTCATCTTGTTCGCCGGCACACTGCTGAGACATCAGTCATTATCCCGGTAGGGCGGCCGATACGACTGGAGATTACAAAAGTGCCTGCAATTTGATTGCAATCGATTTGAGTTTAAAATTTGTGTCGTGTTTTTTTTTTTTTTTTTTTTTTTTTTTTTTTTACAAGTGGCCCATTCCTCAACTTGCGTGTTGGATCATTTTTGCCTGTGGAGGTTTTAAAGGTGTCCCTGGTTATTTTTCCCCTCTCCTGTGGAACTGCAGGAGGAAGGAAGGGGGAGGGGGGCGTCCACACTCCAGCAAACGTGTATTCGAGATAAAATTCTGCTTGTAGTGTTATTGTTTGGCGAGCCCCTTAAGGTATAGAAGTCCCATGAAATAACTTCAGTGAAATGAACACCGTATCTCCGGACCCTATGATCCCGCCCGTATGTCAACAATACACGGGCGTGAAATGGCTGGTTGTCGCAATGTCTGCAAGCTACTCGTATTATAAACGTGTCAAATCAAATACCTGTTATGATTACAAAGATAAGGTTCCACACTTCTTCCGCCCCCCTCCCCCCTCCTGTTCTTTCTTTCGTCTTTTGTGTCGTTGACACAATTCTGTCGGCAGCTGCCATCTTTAAAACGCCCCGTGGAGAAGAAGTCGCGAGCCGCGACGAGAAATTGAATCACGTCCAAAGTCGGAGTTGATTAACAATCATTGCTGGGGGCCGATTTGATGCTGTGGAAATGCTGGCCCCCCATCACTCCGCGGCCGGGATTTTGTGATCATATCGCACCGGCTCGTGTACATATTTATATTGACTCAATACAGCGGATATATTTGACTTGCTGGCATACGGGGACAAACACACACGTTTTGGTTTCGGTACAATCACACACGTGTACTATTTGTGTCATTCAGATCAGTTCGTTGAACTGAGGCAAGATTCATAATGCTACTAAGCTGAATTTTTCTTTTAATTCTGTAAAGCTCCAAAATGTATTCCTTGCCACCACCCCCCATCCCCCACCAAAAAAAAATGGAAAAAAGAACAGCTCTTTAGCCACAGTTTTGATCAGCAATTAAATAGTTTTACGCAAGAATACTTTGAACTCAGAAATATTTTGTTTGCTTTATATTAGTTCCATAGAATCCTTCCCTTCCCTGTCCCACTGTGACAGAATAATAATAAAACTTGATTTTATATGTGTGTTAAAAAGGCCCTGAAACACCTTCTAATGTACCACGAAGCCCTACGATCAATCGTAACTTGAGTTACGAAGAATAACCCATCGTATCCTACGTAGGGCTGCAATGTACTGTATTAGTCCTACGATTGCAGTTACGATGAATTTGGTGAAATCGACCCCAGTGGCCGATTTCACTCAAGCTTTGCGATCATCGTAAGGCGCAAATCCATCGCTTAACGGAAAATCGTTCGTTACTTTGCATAGCAATTTTCTGTTTAGCGATGGATTTGGGCGTTACGATGATCGCAAAGCGTTAGTGAAATTGCCCACTGCATCCTTCAGAGATAAGTGCCCACTATTTTCTTTCCGTTTGTGGAAATCATTAGCAAAAGCATTTCATGAACATAATCAGTCAAATCTTGAATAGGTCGAATTGAGCACGAACGTACGAGATAAGAAGAAGTAATTTGACACAGCATAATGAGGAATAATAAGCAAGAAACCTTGAGGCATTTCAA
The DNA here is from genome assembly GCA_963971285.1 of Astropecten irregularis. Taxonomy (NCBI): domain Eukaryota; kingdom Metazoa; phylum Echinodermata; class Asteroidea; order Paxillosida; family Astropectinidae; genus Astropecten; species Astropecten irregularis. Next base: position 9,214,451 of record OZ020247.1, read on the forward strand.
AGTCCATAATCGGCATCCACACATCCCAAGAAAAAAAAACAAATAATAACCAAAAACAACAGTGAAGTGACAAGTGAAGAACAGATTTTGAAAACGGACAGAATCCCCCGTGGCTTTTGAGAAAAACAAAATGGGATGTCCATTGAAAAGACCGTTTCCATGCCAATTTTGATTTTTTTTTCTCCTTTTTAAGTTCTTCGCAAATAAATTTCAGACTTTGAAGCAATTGTTTGCTTCCAGGCTGCTGTCACGTACTCTGCACATCAAACATTCATGTGTACCTGTAGGCGGCAATTACTCACACACAAATTGGTTTTTTGAAGGGTGACATTCCTCGTTTTGCCTCGGCAGGTCAATATTTAATGGAGGGGGGGGGGATTTTTGTTTTTCTTGAGCATTGAGAGTTTTCTTATCATTCCTAAGCCTGTAATGTAACTATGGCATATTTTTGAAAATCAAAAGATTGTGTAATGTTATTGTGAAAGAATAATTATAATTAGTATTTCATTACCACATGGGAAACTGACTGGTTAAAGTCATTATTAGTCATTGACATGTGAACAAAGAAAAAATTGACTCGAGTGGGATTCAAACCAGCGACCGCCAGAAGGTCAGAGATGAAAATTTGAATTACGCTCCAGTCAATTTGTCTTTGTTCTCTTTTCAACGAGGAGGATTATTATTATTATAAACACACAGGGATTTTCCAAGCATGAAAAGTCTTCCTTGATCAAACAGGATTGCCAACCAAATGTTCATGTGACGTTTACTGCTTTTGACTTTTATTACTCCACTGTTTGCTGGGCATAACATTCACAAGGTGTTTTGGCTGGCATACTGATTTTATTTACCAATGTTGGTGCTTAGGCTGATTGTGGTGCTTAAGCAGTTCTATGAAATTGGCCCCTGCTCATCAACCAACATATTGACCTAACATGTACATGTAAACATTTTGTAATGCCTGGAGTTTCAGTTAGTATCACACTTTGGTAGCATACCAAAACAGAAATCTTCACAGATTTACCTATAACTTACAGGGTATGAAGAAGGTGATGGTAGAAACATACCGTTAAGATATTTCTGCCCGAAATGCTATATTTATCCAGAAAAGGGTAAAATCAGTGACCAAAATTATTTTTTATCTTTTAAAGATCAAAAATAAAAGAGAAAAGCCTTAACCAGGTGTTAATAAATACTGTGGCTGTTTTTCACTCTTTTCTCCTAAAGTGGGCACTGTATGGGACTGACATTTTCACAGATGACTGTTACTGTATCTTCCTTGATATTTTTGCCCATGAATCTGCATTTCTTTGAAAAAAGGGCCTGACTCTTTGATCCGAGCAGGATCTTTCTCAAAGGCATAGGCTTATTGTTAAGTTTTTTGTTTTTTCCTCCAACCACAGGTGTCAGAGCTGCAGAGCAAGATGTCATTCATGACAACGACCATGGTGGACGTAGCGCAGGCCACCAGGCTAGAGGGCAAAGTCCGAGATCTGGAATCCAGGCTAGCCCTGGAGAAAACCACCAAACAGAAATACGAGGTATGTATGTACCATTGATGTATTGGGGAGAAAAAATGTTGTTGACGTGTGGGTCATTCCACAAAATTGGATGGAAACGGTTTTTGATGACATCCGTGAATACATCAGTGATTTTGATAATAATAATAATAATAATTCTGAATTCATTCCGCACACACATCTTTCTAAAGACACTCGTGGCGCCCATATTATTATCCCTGGTCATTGGGCCATAATTTACATTCCTGAAACCATCTCAACTCCCTGGGGAGTATACAGCCCTGGCTATACTTTAAAGCGCACAGAGGCTAATCAAACCACAAAGCCATCTCTACCCTCGCAGGTACCCATTTACACCTGGGCGAAGAGGAGCAATATGTGATAAAGGGTCTTGCCCAAGGACGCAAGCACCATTAACCCATGGCTGGATTCAAACCCACAATCTGTAGATTGACCACTGGATCTTGAGTACGACACACCAGACCACTAGGCCACAGCACTCCACAGCACTGTCCATATTCCTTTACTGTAATTTATGAAATGTGTTGTGGATCTCCTTGTTCAAGGAGCAGATTGACTTCATTCTCATTTTGAAGAAGGAATTTGCGCCATGGATAATGAATGGTGCGAGGTCACTGATGTAGCCGGGACACCGTCGCAAATCGCACCCCAACTTGGTGAACTGACTGACCCATGTTGAATGGCTTGCATGTTGATTTGACATCCCCAATGCAAACTTCTGTGCATCTTTGTGTACAGCAGCAATCTTGTTTATACTTTGACTTGGCTCCGGGCTTAATTACGTACAATTTTGCGGCTAATTTCAGGCCTTGAGGCCTATTAATCAGTGGCTTTAATGTCTGGCTTCGGACGAGAAACTGGCTTCCCTGTTTTGTACGAAGCAGAAATCTGGTAAAAAAGATTGGAACACATTACATGGAATCGGATGTATTTTTCAGAAGCTAACATGTTTTTAAACCTAATGTTTCATCGACAAATCGAACATATTTTTTAAGACTCGGATGCATTTTCAAAAATCCTAATCAAATTTAACCACCGAACATATTCAAGTTTCGGATGTTTTTTTCAAAAATCGAACATGTTTCCGATTTGGATGCAATTCCAAAAACCTAACGTGTTTTTTGATTTGAATGCATTCTCCAGTTCCGAATGCCCACAAAACAGCCGTAGGCATAAAACAGCCGTAGAGTGTGTGTTAGGTTTAAATAATTTCATCCGATTTTTCATTTCAGCCGATTCTGAAAAGCACCCGAAACTTTTGACCCTCTTCGGGCCGGGTTTTGTCGAGTACCCGAGCCCATAACTGAGCAAAGAAAAATGTACTAGAGTGGGATTCGAACCAGCGACCCCCGGAATACCGTGTTTTGCTTGGTTTGGATTAAAAAAAAATAAAAGTTTTTATTTGTTTTTCCTGTGATGCAACTCAGAACCAGGTAGAGAAGTTGAAGGAGAACATGGACAAGATGAGCACGGAGCACGACAACATGAACCACAAGGACCAGAAGACGCAGGACAGCGTGCGCAGACTACAGAGGGAGCTTCGTGAGCTCAGAGAGGAGCACCAGGACTCACAGCGCAAGGAGGCCGAGACCAACAAGAAGAAACTGGAGCTGGTAAGTCCAGAGTCATTTTTCCGATCTTTGGTCCCTTTAAAAATCTAGTCATGGGGCCGATTTCACTAACGCTTTGTGATCATCGCTAAAGCCCAAATCCATCGCTAAACGGAGAATTGATCGCAAAGTAACGATCTCATATCACGTGTGATAGCGATGATCGCGAAATACAACTTGAGTGAAATCGCCCCCAGGGGTCGATTTCTCCAAACCCTATGGTTAACCGTAGAAAGCTCTGGATAGTGGTTATACTAGAATGTTAAAGGGCATGTACAACATTGGTGAAGGTGACAGAACAGCTGCAGGCTGCTCATAATTTGATTTGTCATGGAATCAAAACAGACCTGTGAAATTTTCAGCTTTTGCCCTTTGAGAAAGATCCTGTTAGGATCAAAACGCGTCAGGCCCTCCTAACTCTTAAAATTTTTCAGCTCAGTTGATCATTGGAAGTAGTAGAAAACAATGAAAAAACGTTGCAATTGTTACGCCAAATTGTGTTGGAATAGCTGTATCATTTTTGACCTTGCCAAGATCAAACATTTTGTTTGGTATTTGGTTTTACTTTTTTTCTGGATAAATACAGCATTTCAGGCAGAAAAAAAATTCACAGTATGTTTCTACCATTGCCATCTTTGTACCATGTAGGTTTAGGTAAATCTGTAAACATTTCTGTTTTGGTTTCTTAATACCAATCTTGTACATGCCCTTTATTAAGAGCAGTTCTAAACATTTCATGGAATCAACATCCTACCAAGAAAGAACTGTACGGAAATCTTCCACCAATCAGTGGAATAATTAGGGATAGAAGACTGAGGTTTGCTGGTCACTGCTACAGGAACAAAGGGGAACTGGCTAGTGACTTGGTACTTTGGCAACCTGCACATGGAAAGAGAAGCCGTGGGAGACCCTCAACAACATACATCGACCAAATTGTATATGATATTGGCTGTGACTGATGAGGGACAGTGACAGATGGAAAGATTGTGTCAAGGAATGCCGAGCTTGCTCGACGATCAATCGTACTCAGAGTTACGATGGATAACCCATCGTAACTCATGATGAGTCCTAAAAACGATTTCAAGAAGCTTGCAAGTTGAACTCGGTGGAATTTGATTGAAAATTTGATTGAAAATTCCACGGTAGTACATTGTATTAAAGTTACGGTGGCTTTATACTTGATCTTCGTAACTTATTAATCGTATTACTTCGGACCAAAGAACAATGAATTAATTACTGGCGCTCATGCTTCGAGCCAATTTCGAGGCCAGGCCTGCTCTTATAGGAGAGAACCAATTTTTCGCGACTAAAAAACCCCCGCTTGATTCTCTGACGGAGGAGAAGATTTACCTGCGGTACGGGTTCACACGACGTGGGATTTTTGAGGTTTTGCGAAGGATTGGGCCAGTAATCGAACGTGTCACACAGGTAACACCTCAGACTCTTGATTAGTATAGTTCATTACTACATAGACATGTAGGTCTATTTCAAGACACTGATGATGTGACCTGTATGTGGCACTGAGCCACAAACTATGCTGCACCTCTTGACGTGTCCCTTTTAATACTGGAGCATATAAATGCAAAACTGAGGACCTTGCAGAGTACAATGATGTTGCTAGGAGCTGTGTCCAGCTTTGGCTGAAACACAACATCTGATGTGTGTGGACACAATAAGAAGAAGGTCTTTTTACCCGTAGTATAAGTTAATCATGCTCCTATCATTCAAGTACAGACGTAGCTTCTCCGATATTAACAATTGTCACTGCCTGGGATGGGGAACCCGACAACAATAATTTTACCCTTCTATTTCGTTCGCACTTCTCGCAATTAATGTCTCAACGTTTCGACTCGCCTGCTCTAGTCCTCATTAGGAGACCCTGATGAGGACTAGAGCAAGCTAGTCAAAATTTTGAGACCTTAATTCATTTTAAATGCGAGAAGTGCAAACGAAATAGAAGTGCAAAAGTACGAACGATTCTTAGATGGTGTTTCCGCAAAACGATCCACATACCAATTATCACCATGCAAAGCCTCAAATCTTTCTTAATAATTCAACCATTGAAATAAATCAGTCTATCAAATATAAAATAAAAATCTGTTTTGCTGCGGGCTGTGCCGGGTAATTTTATGCCACTTAGCTTGGTGGTCCAGTTGGCATGATTGGTAAGACCACTGCTCTAGTATTCATTAGGTCATTGGTTCGAATCCCTCTCAAGTGAGATTTCCCTTTATCAGTGTACACAGCCCCTGAGCATATAGTGCCAATACACTCGTTATAGGAAATGGCAAGTCCTTGTTATAATATGATCACATGTATTTGCCCGCATCAGAACATGATAACAACAATGTAAAATGAGAAGAAGAGTGTTTTCTAATACATTGTTGCGAGTGTAAAATGTCTCATGTTCCCGAACACTCGATACGCAGAGCTGTACTACTTGACAGTACTTCAAAACCAGTATTCTAGCCACGCCGGTCGGCACCGGTTGGGGACAGCCGGCACTCAGCCTTTCCGACTGGCACTCAAGATGAAAAATCATGTTGCCGACTGTCACAAAAAATCTTGAAAATCACAGAAAATGCACAATTGACAACATGTATGTTTTTTCGCTGAAAGAACAGTAAGATTTTGACAAATTTGGAAAGACAAATTGACAGATGCCCAATAACAAAACATTGCCGACACGTTCACGCACGTACAGACTTGCATTTAGCTACCATGTATTTTCTCCTGCACCCCGGCCGTGAGGGGCAAGAGCTCCGCTTGCTAAGCTTCACAAGTAAATTTAGCCGGCCCTCAAAATGGGATAGCATTGTTCACAACGTACAAACAACACTAGGTGGGTGTTCTCAACTCTTATATTCACTCCATATGAACATGCATTTCTGTCAGTTTGAGTTTATTCGCCGTGGTTGTGGTTTTTTGGTCAAACACTGCGTCCATCAGGACGCTGTCCTATCCCTTAGGACCTTGTGTGTGTTAAGATCAAACTAAGAAGGAATTCTGTAATCGGATGAGCTAGCGGACAGCACGGAAGATCATCGCCTGGAGGGGAGGGAAAAGATCCAAGGGAATAAGAAAGAAAAACCAGTCAAGTTTAATACTCAGCCATGATAGGTTTGAGAATCCAGTTCACATTGATGCGACGGTTGGCGATCGCTTGAGGAATTGAAATAGGCGAAGGGGAGGGGGGAGGGGATAATCCCTCATATAGATAGATACCTCATCAGTAGATCTTATCTGAGCATTTCAACACGATGTCGGACACAAAACAAGTGACAAGCCTGGCCTATACAGGGTGTCCCAAAAAAAGCAACACTTTGTGTCAAGAACTATTGTATGAAAATTTAACCGTTTATCACTTCAAGATTCAGATATGCGATACAGCTATGTCTTGGCTAACATCATGTAGAATTTGAGCAAAATTTGACTAAAATTGAGGGAAAAAACTAAGACTGAATTACCCAACCTGAAAACCAGATTTTCATCTTTCTTTCAATACACATGTGTGTATTGACCACTTATTCTGGAATACTGCAGCCGATATGACACATGAGTGGGCATGCAAGTCATGTGCCGAGAAGGAACCTCAATAACTCCTCATGTGAGAATGATGTCCAATTCGCGATGCCCACAATCGGCCGCAGCTGTTGGCACAAAAAAAAGCCGTAACGGATTCCGTGAAATTGGGCCCCTTGGTCTAGCTTGGTTCAGTGCAAGAGAATGGGCCCATGGGAATATGGTGCAGCACAGTTTTGGGACATTCTTGTAGGTCAGCTCTGGGGGGCTAGGATTTTCAGTTTGGTTGGGAAATCCGTTTATCCTAATCCCATTCTAATGTCAGTTCATAATGACCCTTTTTGAGTCTTTTTGAGTTACAAAGGATAACCTATCATAGGGGGCCTATATCCTTCATAGGGTTGCAATGCATTGATAAGTCCTACAAGCTCAGCGCTCGTGACGTCACATTCAGAAGTTCGGACAAACAAGTCACACCTTGTCCTATTAACTTACACGTAAACGTTGTGAAGTTTGTCTGGGCAACTATACCTGTCGATACAAAGGGCGTATTATATATATATTAAAAAAAAAAGCTTGAGGGCGGATCCCTATTGATAAAAAGTTATGATAACCAAAATCCCATTTCCTGACCAAAATCATTTAACTAAACGATTTACTGCGGTACCGGCCACGATATTGGATTCGATTCACCCCGCTGACCCCAGCTATTTCGTTGGCCTATAGCGGTATGGCATCTGCGCAAGTAAGCAGGAGGTCGTGGGTTCGAATCCCACCTAAGCCAGCACGTGATTTTGTTCACGTGCACTCACAAGCACTTAGTATACAGTGCTCATCCAAGTCAATGAAGGGCAAGCCTAATTTGCATATTATCTATTTCACGACCAAAATCATTTGATATTCAAGTTATGATGAGTTTGGTGAAATCGACCCCTGTGTACAATTCCGCCATGATGCGTACGTGTACAAGAGCACGCTCATGTTTAGCAGTGGCACGTACGCAGCGCTGATTATGTCCCATAATTGAATAAGGCTTATTCCGCATGGTCCGACGCTGATAACAGGAGTCATTAGGAGATTAAATGCCCGAGCCCACCTCTACACTTAATTTCCCATCATAGTCTTTGATCTCGACACTGCGGTACATCGCAGGTTATGTTCATCCTGCCCCACCACCCTTTCCCACTGTATGTTGTTTGTTGCCGTATTGGATCTTAGTCTCGAGCCTCCCATCCCCCCATCTCCCTTCTACCTCCCCCTCCCCGTTCCTGGATTAATCAGTGGCTGTCGCTTTCCGTCACACTGTGCTTGAAAATGTGTTTGGTTGATCATGGTCGAATATCGGTTCATACTAGCGGAGTTATCAATTTGGTCATTATTGATTCTGACATTTGGCACTGGTTTGTAGTCACGTCCGAAAGGAAGGTGCAGATACTGTAAGCCCATGTGCCAGATCCGTCTCTACAGGGAAAGGGTTTTTTTTTTTCTTCACTGTTTCTTTTTTTTTTTCTGATTTCGGGCTGCGCTGTCGATGAAGAATGTTGAAAGTGGGCCCCTAAGTAGATAGCGGAGGATAGTGGATCGATGCATCAGGTTAAATTTAAAGGCACACGTACGTGTGTGACAACACTATACGTGCTCTTGAATGTGTGCGAGTGTTCCCTCGTTTGGGAAACTGCCCAACCTTGTCGGAGAAAAAAAAATTGGAAAACTCCCCTTCAAAGAACCGTCCCTGGGGCCTTTCTCAAAGGTCGGCTCCGGCTCCGGCTTCGGCTCAGGCTCAGGCTCAGGCTCAGGCTCAGCCTTCGGCTCAGGCTCTGGCTCAGGCTCAGGCTCAGCCTCCGGCTTCGGCTCTGGCTCAGGCTCAGGCTCTGGCTCAGGCTCAGGCTCTGGCTCAGGCTCTGGCTCAGGCTCAGCCTTCGGCTCAGGCTCAGGCTCAGGCTCAGGCTCAGCCTCCGGCTTCGGCTCTGGCTCAGGCTCAGGCTCTGGCTCAGGCTCAGGCTCAGGCTCAGCCTTCGGCTCAGGCTCAGGCTCAGGCTCAGGCTCAGCCTCCGGCTTCGGCTCTGGCTCAGGCTCAGGCTCTGGCTCAGGCTCAGGCTCTGGCTCAGGCTCTGGCTCAGGCTCAGGCTCAAGCTCAGGCTCAGGCTCAGGCTCAGGCTCAGGCTCAGGCTCAGGCTCAGGCTCTGGCTCCATTTTGTTTATCCATTCTAAAATAACAGGTATCAAAATAGAGGCTTTTGGCTGCGGTTCAGATGTACATTTTCTAGTTTGAAAAGGAAACAGATCTTCAGCTTCAATGAAAAACCACAACCTATTGCAGCATATGGGTGACAGAGACGAAGCTGGAACTGGAGCCAAGGTTTGAGAGAGGCCCCTTATAGTATTCATCAGGCATGGGGATGGTGGGGGGGGGGGTTAAATATTGACTGAGCCGAGCACATCATGACTTGAATATCAATCTACCATTTATGTTGCCCGGACCGGTTACATATTTATAAACATGTGCCACATTGTTTAAGACAAGCTTTTTCTGCACCGTAATTCTTTTCTGCGCACGTTTGTCATGTACATGACCGTACAAGTCCATTGGCTTAGTTTTAAGTTTTAGAGGGAACTTTGATTCAGACAGAAACAAGTTATGCCTAGCCTAATTTTCGTGTCTTTTTTGACAAGAAAAATATTAGGGGTATGATTTGTCAGGTAAAAACCTGATTTCATGATATATTTTTTCCTTCAGTTTCCTAGTACAAAGTGTAGGAGTATACATGTATGTGATATTCAGGATTCTTTATTTCACACTAGTACAATGCCCTGAACCTGAAGTATAGTACAAGAGTGCTCACTAGTTTAACCCTAACCTTCTACATGTACCAAATTACAAGAGCTGCTTACCACACTAGGTTTTGAGCTAACGTTTTTTCCTGGCTAGCACATCGGTCAAGCTTACTTAAGATTTTACTAGCCCATTTAGAATTTCACTAGGCTAGTGTAGGCATCATGTATGGGCTAGTCTAACCCATGATACCACATTATAATTTTACTCCATGAGGGTCAGGGCTACATGTTTGTTTTTAATCCTTTGTTATCTTGTACTGACCAAATGAACATCTTTAAACCATTGGTACTTGAACTGTACCCATCTTTTCATGATGAAATTTGGACCGAATATCCCTTGAATGATCAACTTCAATTTGCGACGGATACAGACACATTGAAAATGTCTCCTTTTGGCATTTTTGTTAATAGCATGGAAACATTATGTGGACGTGTGTGTGAGTCCACATAACGTCTAGGGATCATGTATTATGTGGACGTCCTTTGTTGTGAAGTCCACACTGTGTATGCTATGCCTGTGCAGGTCTACATGTAAGATGTTCCACCCATGGCCTGAATATGTTGTTTAACCGTCTGCCAAATGCTGGTGGTGTTACATTCGCCTTCCTGAAATTTTTGCTTGATTAGCCTTTTCACCCCCTTGGTTTTTATTTATTCAAAGCCGATTCATTAGCCGTTGTGTCAGCGGCTCGTCCATAATTTATGTCTTCGGTCAGCGTCATCAGTGTTGGATAAATGTTTACGCTCGGAAAGGACGAGGTTTATTTGTCTCTTGGAGAATTCTCGGGTTTTTCGTTGGGTGTGCGGTTGGTCTTGAGTTATTAATCATCGTCCCCTATATTTGCTTTATCCCTGTAATTTATCACGGTTCAAAGGCCTTAATAACTAGGTGCAGCTTTGAATGTGTATCGGCACGTAGCTCGTAGCATGTGTGAATAAAATGGGAAGATTTGGCTCAGGGACAAACGTACGTTCAATTACATTTTTCAATTTTCATTCTTAATCTTGCGAATGAAACAGGAGTATCCCTTGTGGCATTGGTGTCTGTCATTCAATGACGTCTTGCTTTGTGCATGTTATCTGCGTAATTGCTGTACACATAAATTGATTCTGGAGATTGGAATGGACTGAACATTATATATGCATGAGTGCAATGTACCCATGGTCAGATGGTACCCAGCAGAGTTGGTGAACGGAGACTATATATGATTACCTCTGTTCTCTTCTCTCAACTTGAACCGGGTCTTACTCCCTCCGCTCTTCTCATGGAAAATCTCTTGTTGTCAACAAAACAAATCAAATCGCAGGTGATCGGTTTTATAGGTGTTTTTTAGGTGTTCGGGTTCAAGCCGAACACCTATTGTTATTGTTCGAGTTTTTAGTTTTTTTCTTTTTTTTCTTTTTTTTTTTTCTTCCCAAACTTGTCTGCAAGACTTCATGGTGACAGTTACAAGATATTGACTTGATACTTGGTGGGCACTTAGGTTATGATGTCAAGTTGTATTTAGAAGATTGACGTCATGATGACGTCATCGGGTATCAAATTACAAGCATTTTTAGGAAAAACTTTGGTGCTTTATAACTTGAGAACCACATGACCTACGATTTTGATATTGACATATGTTACTCAACACATGAATCTCAACAATTAACATATGCAGTGTTGTGTACAAATGACCTTCACTTCCGGTGTTACCGGAAGTTGAAGTTTGACTCAAAATAACTCAAAAACGGAAGGATTTGGGCACATAAAACCTCTCTGGGTAAAAGATAGAGTAGGTCTTAAGCTTTCAGAAAATATAAACGATGACGTCATACGGGCTGTATAGCGCCCTCTACGGTGGATTAAAGATATACAGTGATTACGTAATCCAAAAGTAAACAATGGATTTCCGCCAAATTTGGTGAGTGTGAAGCACTAATGCACCTTGACATATGTGTGAAGTTTGAAATCTGTGACGTCATTTAACCGGAAGTTATGCATTTTTAAAGGAAACATGATGTAATTATTCAAATACTGTTTATTCGGTAATTACATGACGTATATCAGTGCAAATTGCAAATTGTTTACATGGTACGCATTCGATGATTTCTGCTAATTTTCAGTTGTTTGTGATTAACTAACCGGAAGTTATCGTCCGGGCAATTTGATATTATTTAAAGGTGACACCATTTTCTATACGCTATCAGTCAGTGTACATGTACAAATACACTGTGCAATCAGCATGATCAGTATTTGCTCAGTCACACAGTTAAAGTGTATTTCAATATGCCATACATGCGTTCCATCAAACATCATAACAGTTCCAGTACGAAATGAGACCCCGAACACCTAGTGGTTGTTCCCACAACCACAATGTCTAGTTATATCAAGTTTTGTGATCAGAGCTTTTTCTATTTTGGTTTTAAATTAGAATCAAGGAATTTTTTCAATTCAATTCTAGAATAATTTGTTTAATCTCAATATGCATGACTGGTTTTTAATCTGGAAGACACTTATAAAATAGGCCAAGGGCATGCAAGCTGTCTATCCACTGCACCATGCACTGTTTCACCTAAAATCCACACCGTCACCCAGGCGCCTGCTTATATTCTTGTCACACCCCTGCCGCAACCTACCCTCCTCCCCCTTCTTCTCCCCCAACCATCTCGTCATGCAGTGCAAACATATCAGCCGAGCGTGATTCTTCACAGATTGAAGAAATGACAAGTGACACTCTTTTGTCACCGCGCTTTCAGATTCACACAGCCACGTCTCTGGAAAAAAATGTCTGCCCGACTCAAACAGCGATGAGGTTTGATTTATATAGCATTGACGGGGAACTTTTAAAGATGATATCATACTTTGATTTTTGTCAAAGCAATACAGATTCATGGGCAAAAATATCAAGGAAGATACAGTAACAGCCATCTGTGTGAATTTCAGTCCCATACGGTGCCCACTTCTTGAGAAAAACAGTGAAAACTGCCACGGTATTGCTTAAGTTTCTCTTTTATTTTTGATCTTTAAAAGATCAAAAATAATTTTGGTCAATGGTTTGACTCTTTTTCTGGATAAATACAGCATTTCAGGCGGAAAACAATTGCACGGTATGTTTCTACCACCACCATCTTCATACCCTGTAAGTTATACGTAAATCTGTGAAGATTTTTGTTTCAGTATCCGACCAAAGTATGATACTACCTTTAATACATGTACAGTGTGCCATTCAACAGTTCCGTCCTGGTTCTCTATTACACACATCTTGCTACACCCATGGCCATGTAAGCCAAAAATGTAACCCAATTTTCCTTCATCCCATCTCATCACAACACCTGCTTTAGCACCCTCCTCCCTGCCACAGCCACCCCCCTGCCCAACCCATCCCCGCCACACCCATCCTTCTGTCACACCCATCCCCTGATCCGACCCACCCCACCCATCCCCCTGCCCCACCCATCCCCTGCCATACCCATCCCCCTTGCCACACCCATCCTAATGTCAACAATACAAACACAAGCACAAACACGGGTGGGAATGATTCGACTATGCGAGACATTAAACATCATGCTAAACTGCCTTTGTGATTCGTCAGGGACTCGACACTTTGCTGGATTTTAATCATCTAAATTCCAGGCTCTCTCCGTCGCATGAATTAGACCGATGTCTGCATGCAATGTCTCTTACTATCATCAATTCTCTAGCTCTTATGTCAACAACATCATCACGACCCATGTATAATGTGCTGAATCTTATCCATGCTGCTTGTATTGTGTTATAAGTGATGCGGTCCGCGTCGTGGGTAAAACACCCGAGATGTTTGCAGTTTTTCTGTGAGGGAACGTCTGAATTTCAATAGCGTATGATTATTAAAGGGATGGTACAGAACTGGTTTTTGCGACAAAACCGTTGCTGACAGTGAAAGCACATTATGTAATCCATCATATACTTTAACTGACAAACCTGTAGACGTTTGGGGTCAATCAGCCATTTGGGTCACGAGAAAATAGTGAAAACCCGTTTACACATTTCAACGAAAGAATAAAACGCTTCGAAGCGATTTATTCCAATTCTTAACGAATATGGCATTTCAGACAAAAACATTTCATGGGATGTTTTCTCCTATCATTACCATTATACAGTGTAAGTTTTATGTGAATCTGTGATCTTGAAGTGTATTTTGTCTTACCAATTCTGTACCATCCCTTTAAGTGAAAGAAACTCAGAATGTGTCATTTGTGGTAGGTTTCTGTGCATACGTAGATCTGCTCCTATACATAAAGGTTTCCCTTTATCCAGGGGGCAAATTTGACAGCCCTGCTTAGCACAAAAATTTGCTAACCATGAAATTTCTGTCTTGGTTATAAAAACAGGATTAACAACTAAATGTCCATGTGTTGTGTAGGCGTATCACTTGTGATTGTTCTTTGGTTGTTGTTCGCTGACCATGGATATCAAATGAAAATGTTTAATGGTGGTTTGTTTTATTGAGCAAGACATTTTTTGCTAAGCAAGTTTTGTGTGTGCTTAACAGAGAAATTGGCTCCTGGTCCCGTATTGAATTGCTTTGGAAAAAAAACTATGCAGCGAAAATCAGCCAAGATCTGGTCGCAACAGGCAAAATTTCGATGAGATTTTGAAAATGGTTCCCAGGCACATAGCTAGATGCATAAAATGACTGCATGATATTAAGCCTATACATGAATTTACATCCGACTGTCACGAACGATTGAATGATTTTGGGTGGTAAACCAAGGACAGGGAATCCAGCTTAGGGTTAAATATCAGGTCATGAAAGTCTTTGACTATTTTAATACTCTGTGAGTAACACCCTGTTCCCACGCACCCGCGCAGGGGGACGGCGAATCCAATACGTGGCGAGTCCCAACACTAGGGATGAACGTGTCGCGCCATGATAAAGGGATAATGGACAAACAGTGTTCTTGTTGTCCCTTTCATTACACGTGCGTTCAGCGGGGACCGAAAAGCCATTACTCTAGACCTCCCTTTGCGGGACTCGGGGGAAAAAATAATAATAGAAAATAGGGATAGGAAATAAGGAATGGAGAGGGGTTGATTTTTCTTATAATTGACCAGAGGGGATTCGAGCTTCCACCTCCTTGCATTTTTAGTATGTGTCCGGAGAGGCTGAAACTTCAGACCTATCATGACTGCCTACTTCGCAGAGGTTCAGGGGTCTGAGGGTTGATGTTCAGTCTGGCAATTCACTAACTAACTTGTCCTTGCTCTACTATTGGAGAAGAAAGGATGCGCAGTCTTGCTGGTTAAAAAAAACAACAACAATCATGTGGTCTGGAAACGTTTTTGAGTCTGTCTTCGCTTGTGTTGAGAGAGAAAGAACGAAAATCAATCAGGCTGAGTACGGTAAGGAGTTTCTTGGATGGATGGCAGCGCAGACTTGGCCAATTGTTGATGTCATCGAGTGATGTGGCAGGAATGTTGGGATTCTCCTTCACGACTGCATCTACTTGTACATCCTGTCTCGTCACAACCATCTCAACCCCGCCGTTCATGTTGTTCAGTTCTCCTTCCCGAACCATATCACGTTTCTTTTCTTTTCTCGGACCATCTTGTCAATCAAAGAAGTTTTTTTCTGTACCCCTGCCAACTTCCTAGGCTGCTGATTATCCCTGAGAGGAGTGCCGCACACTAACCTGTTGACAGGCGGCCCTCCGGAACGGATTCAAAATAGAAGTCGGATGTCGTGTGACTGAAGCTGTCCACTTGTTTGAAGAAACCAAAACGAGAAAAAAAAAAGAATAGGGGGTTTTGGATTGGATTTGAAGAGTTGAAATTTGATGAACCGTTTTGAGTGGGGTATAAATGTCCAAAGCAACCATTTAGGCTGGTTTCCGTCAGGCCAATTGGCAGTGTTTGGACGGCTTCGATTGAATCACGTTTGGCTGTCGGTATGTCGTGTCAAGCTATTCTCTAAACCTGACATTCATGACATTGACAGTTTAGAAAGAAAGTTATGTTGAAGAAAGAACAACTTTCTGTCGCATTTTGAATGAAATATAACTTGAAATGAATCTGCAGTATGAAATCAGTGAATATGATTGGCGTGTGGTTGTCTGGTGCGTATTGCCAATACTCCTGTAGCTTTTTAAATTGAGAATTGAAATCTCAACGGGTTAGAAAGTCATTTATAAACGTCTTCGGGGATGAGAGGACTATTCAGTCTGCGATCAGTCCTAGGATCCAAAGAAATGAGCGTCCCTGCAAACACCACACGTAGGGAAAGCCTATCCTGCCCTGACAGTAGATTTGAGGATTTATTGGGCCAAATGTCCTTCAATATGCAGCAATATTGGTTATGATGCTGTTTTTGTGTCTCCGTCAATCCAGAAATTCAAGCCGCGCTGGCAATTTTGTCCAAGGATTGTTTGGCAGGCGAGGGCTGATCGAGTCGAAGTGATTCAAGGGTGTGCTTGAACCATTTTTTTTTTGTGCATGTATGTGCTCCTGGGTTTAACTCAGCTGCGGGATGTGTACACATGTTTTCATGTTGCCCGGTTCCGATGGGGCTGATCCATCGGAAATCTGTGGTGCAATTATCGCCGAGTTAGTGGCCATTGGGGGGATGTTGTTTGTCAGAAGACTGCACTTCCATCCGAGTTCATGGAGTATGTGCCATGTTCCTCATCTTCAACTGGCCGTCTTTAACCGGCGTCTAGTGGCTTTTCTCACATTCTACACCTTCCGGGTTTTGTTTTTCTTTCTTGACCTTGAAAAATGTGTTTGAATTTTCGTCCTCCCTCTTTTCAGTAAGGCATTGTGTGCAAATTAGACTTGCCTTTCACCGACGTAGGTGTCATGGTGATCGTTTGTTTGTTTGTTTATTTGTTTGCTTGTTTATTCTCTGTGCTAAAGTGAACAATAGCCCATGGGGAATGCGAGGGTCAAAACTAATAATACAGTTTTCTGAACACAAGTTTTTGAAGGGCGCCCTCTTTTGATTAAAAAGAAAACTGCGGTGCTGTCAGTATTATTATTTTGTACTCCGCCAATCATCTTTTATTGAAATCTGGGAAGCTGGAAAGCTAATCATGAGCAAAAGACATGTAGGGAAATCCGGGAGATGTTGTCCATGCAGAATATTCTTCTAACTCCGTGTTCCTTTCAGGAATAAATCGCGCACCACGTTCCGAGCCGGAGTTGTAGTGCATTTAGATCGATAAACACAACCGCAGTTTCTTGTTTTAATAAATAGAGGGCGCCATTCAAAAACTTGCATTCAGATTTATAGGCAACAGGATACTATAGAAGCAATCCACATTGTATGACCTAATCAAAATGGTTCACAGCAGTCCAATCTGTTTTTGTGAAACGCTACTAATACCTTGTCTCACTGTGTACTTTCAGCTGTGCATGATCTCACATCAATGGCGCCCTCTTGTGATAGAAAATTGATAATGATTTCAAAACAAACCAAAACAGTTTTGTAAGATTAAATAAAACAAAACATGCTTTCTCCAAGTCCCAAATTTAAATGAGTTAAATGTAGCTCTACATATACAGTATTTACCCATTTTGGCATGGGACCTTGTTTAAAGGTAGTAGTATCATACTTTGGTAATAAACCAAAACACAAATGTTCACAGATTTACATATAACTCACAGGGTATGAAGATGGTGGTGGTGGTAGAAACATACCATTAAACTTTTCCTGCCTGAAATGGTGTATTTATCCAGAAATTAGTAAAAACAACTTTCAAAAGATCAAAAATTAAATGAAAAGACTTAAGACATACTGTGGCTGTTTTTCACTGTTTTCTCAAACAATGGGCACCCTATGGAACTGAAATTTTCACAGATAACTGTTACTGTATCTGTCTTGATATTTTTGCCTATGAATCTGTATTTCGTTGATAAAAATCAAAGTATGATATTACCTTTAATAATATGGCAAACAATTGTGATAGTTGAATTCAGATCCAGGGATGTGCACACACACACATGCAGCCTCAAGGGAATAAAAAAGGGGAGATACTAATAAAACAGGTATCGCTTCACAGTGCATCTGCAAGGACATCCGTCTGCCATATAGTCGCAGCTGGGTTCACGTCCGTGCGATCATAACCAAGTGACATATGGGAGTTCAGTGCACTAACAAGTGAGCGAAATCATGCCACGACGTTCGGAAACTCTGGTAGCTCGCGTCCCGAGTCTTGGTCTAGATATATTCTTCCCAATTCTCCCCCAGCTTGCTCTCAATCTCTGTCTCTGCTTCTGTCTCTCGGAAGAAGGTGTCCCTCCACACCTAGATAGATGAGGCAGACATCCTCTACGAAGACAATGATAACACCTGTATACCACATAGACATCTGGAGGAAAGAGGGGTTGGGGGAATTTAAAAATGGATGCCGGAAGGCCAGTGCACTTTGTCGGAGCCCGGTGAAAGCGGTCGGGGAAATATATGCAGATTATTGACGGACAGCGATGGTCGATGACGGGGAGGAACACTGAGGAAGTGAGAGAGACCGTTGGGCAATGGGGATTTCTTGTTTATATTGATCTAGCTATTACGCATGCCCGGCCTGGGCCAGCACTGGCCTCATCCGTCTACCTTCCTCCTACCACATATGATGATTTCTTGTTTATATTGATCTGGCTATTACGCATGCCCAGCCTGTGCCAGCACTGGCCTCATTCGTCTACCTTCATCCTACCACATATACAGAGATTTCTTGTTTAATATTGGTCTGGCTATTACGCATGCTCAGTCTGTGCCCGCTCTGTCCTCATCCGACTACCTTCCTCCTACCACATATGGGATTTCTTGTTTTATATTGATCTGGCTATTACGCATGCCCAGCCTGTGCCAGCACTGACCGCATCCCTCTACCTTCCTCCTACCACATATGGGGATTTCTTGTTTTATATTGAACTGGCTATTACGCATGCCCAGCCTGTGATCGCACTGGCCTCAT